>BRZM01000311.1:525686-848637 GCA_033238685.1 Lates japonicus | reverse complement strand
ATGTTTTTGCTTCGTTTTCAATTTACATGTTACTCAGTGCTGGCTCATTACTCTGCAGCAGATCCTACTTTAAAGGGATGCGATGCGCAGGAGACTCTGACTGCTACTTACTTGCTCAGTCCTTTGATTTCCTATAGGTAGAAATGTTAAGCAATCAGTTCCAGTTCCTAATAGCATGGATATTGGGAAGCCCTTCAGGCCAGAGGTATGTGTGTCTCTGTGTCTGTGGCAGCGCAGGAGGGAGAGGGAGAAGAGACAGGCGGAGGAGAGAATACGGCGTAAGCAGAGGGAGGCGATGGGAGGATGTTGGGTCAGCCACGCTGTCAAGACTGGTTTGCATGGCTTTTGCAGGAATTTATCATCAGTGCCAGACTCAGAAGCCCTCATCCCATCATCCCAAACACTGCGAGGCAGGACAGGCTCTCTCTCTCTCTCTCTGTGTGCACTTCGGCCAGAGCTCATTCTGGATGAGCTGCCCAGGCTCAGTGAATCTAGATAATAGCAGCATTTTCAAACAGTCAAGGACCCATCACACCGAGTACACCTGTATATATATATGGAGTGTTAACAACATGTATGTATGTGTATTGTAATAATATGTATGTGCATGGTGGAGGCGCTGTACTTGCCTTTATTCCTGGTTGTCATGATTTGCATAATGTAGTCTCCACCTCGAGTCCATCTCAGTGGAGGCGTTATATGCTTGTTAAAAGTCAGCTATTCTTATTCCAAAGTTTGGTAAGCTGCCATTAGGTGATCAATTTTGAAGGTCAAATCTCGTGATCCTCCTCTAAAGGAACCAGTTTGGCATTTTTTAGATCCTTGCACAGGCCTCTTGTATCTGAGTTAAAGAGATTTTCTCATCTAACTCTTGGGAAAAAAAAAATATTAAATATAAAATGTATTTAAATGGCTTACACCTCAGCATACATGTAAAGCACTTTCTCTTACAGAGATGTGCATTTTCCATCTTGGAGATATATTTTGCCAGCAATGAATTTTGTCCAGTGGAGTCAGCAAACTCCAATAAAAGCTGCTTTGGTAAATATTACTTAGAGCAACGAAAAACAAATAGTCAAAGTCAAATTCAATTTCGATTGATTAAGCCTATTAAAAGTAGCCATTGGCTTCTGGTGCCAAAAAAAAAAAAACCTCCTTAGCCCAACTCAAAACAAAAAGCACAAATGCACCATGCCTCTTTATTACAGACACACAAGATCCTGTAATTTACAAAATTAATAACCGGTGATCAGGCCATCGTCAACTTCCTCAATAGTATCAAAAATGGCATCACTCCTCTGCAGAATGATACCACCTGTCTCATGGTAAATTCATCAGGGAAAGAAAAAGAGTTCAGCTTTTTCAATCAGGTCAGGATAAAGCCCAAGGCGCCTGACTGTCTTTGGGCACATCAGCCGAGGTCTTTGGCCATGGTTTTGAAGTGCCCATCCAGTCAGAACTGACCAAGAAAGTCGCCTTCTGCTGGATAATACATAATCAGGTGCGTAAAATAGAGCAGAGAAGATCATTTTGACTCAGGATGTGAGCCAATTGCATTCGATTGTAATCATACTGCTCATTTAATTGATATTAGAAATGGGAAATGCTTCTCTTTTCCACCCTCTCCCGTCTCTCTGCTTGTGTAACTGCAGCTTGCATCTACAGGAACATTTCAAGTCTCAAAATTACCTCTAACGGATTTATCAAAGTGTTTTGGAATAGAGTGAGTTGGAACTTTTTATGTATTTTGCATGCAATACTTCACTGTGCAGTGTATAGATAAATCCTTGTTATAGGATTGTGTTGAGCGTCTGTTTTCAATTAGTTGAAGCCGAACAACTAGTTTCATCCTAGGTAAATTCACACATCTACCATTTTGACTTCATGATTTCATCCATCTATTTAGGTTTTGCATATAGTAGTAGTATTTATAATAGCTACAGGGGAGTTCAGTTTCAAAACTGCTGTAGATCCATACCCGTATTTCGGCCGACTCAAATTGCTCTTCAGTTTACAGCTCCATGGGAACTAGATGACCTTGGAAACCCTTCTGATGCTTTTCAGTTATAAGTATTTTAGATTACAGTTGCGCCAAACCTATGCGTTTTGCAGTCACCAAAAGCACCCCTGCACCTGGTGCCTCCGTGTTGTGTACGGTACAGAAGCCTGCGACCAAAAGGCAAGATAAGTGAATTTTTCACAGTGCGGTTTAGAGATTGCACCAGCAGCCATGAAATTATTCAACGGCCTTGCAGATGGGGTGTATGCGCCTGTGGAAGTCGCTAGAGTACTTAGGCATCTCTCTCACTTTTTACAAATGTATCATCAAATGTCAGAAGAATCCTCGTAGCAGTCTCAACTCCAGAAAATCACCAAAGTAAAAGCAGATTTCTTCTTTATTGCTTTTTTGAAAATTATGCAAAGGGAGTAGACCTCAGTCGAACCTACTTTTGTGGGCCGTGCAGCTAAGCTGGGATGGGAGGCAGATGTCTATGTTAAGTGCTAGTTTCCCAAGTGCATCCAGCACAGCTTATTTTGTCGTGTAATAGATTCATATAGTGTTTTTGTAGGCTGGGCCAAAGGAACAAGCAAGGTCAGCTTCCATCTATGCAAGTAGAATGTGGTATCCACTGCGCTCCCTATGTATCTTCTGTGTATTGTATGTGTATGTGTGGTGGGAGGGCAGCATGTGTGATTGTATGAGCATGACTGCACACCGTCCTGTGACATCCGGTTGACGTATTGATCATCCACCAATCACTGACTGGCAGTGCTCACTAAAATGTAATCATGCACGATCTGATGCAAGTAATTTCCCCTACACACACACACACATCCGGGCAGGCCTCTACCAACCGCCTTTTCTTAAAAGTGACCTTTTCCTTGCTGCATCTTTTTTTTTTCTCCCCCACACGCATCTTAAAAGATGGAAACTTTTCCAGCATCTCTGCTGCTGGCCAGTGGACTCATAAAAATGCAAACAATTCAGATTATGACCCATGTATTATTATGATTTATTCTGCAGCACCTACAGTGGTGTAGTTGTGGTCAGGCTGTTCCTCTCTAACACCAGAGAGGAAAGGGATCTCTCACTTTTCCTGCCTCCACCTGGATTCTAAGTGATGTAACATGTACTATTTTGACCTCATTTGGCCTCATGTTAGTCCTGACTACGGCTCAGCTCTGACTCTCGGGGGGTGCCTCAGGAGACTCAGGTCACAGGTACAAATGTAGCATCTGATGAAATTTTTCAAAGTGCACTGGAGAATTAGGATTGTTTTTTTTTTTGGTTTTTTTAAACTCATCACAGTATTTTGTCTCACTACAAGGGGTCCCCCTTCCCCCTAAATGGCATTACAAGTTCAGAGCTATGACTCTCCTCTTGCTATTCACGTACGGAGATGTCATGATAGCAGAAAATTTGGTAAACGGTACCAATACCATTGAAATTCCATGATTCTTGATACTAAAAAATTCACACGCGCACACATCCATATATGATGTGTGCTAGCAGTAGTATAAATTTACTACTGTGGCAACTTGACCAGTATTGTGACAATATTCATTTAAAACGTTGGTGTTATACTTTGACTTTGACCTTGACTGAACAGTAATAATTGTAGCCGACTAACATCATGAGCACCCAGCTTACGTTATGAGCTGTCTCTGCGTTAGCTCAAACAAGACATTGTTAGCCTCTGTGAACGTTGTGTGTGGAGCAATGCTACCACAGACATTTGATGACTCTCATTCAAAATGGTTGTTTTAATTTTGGTTGTCTATAACTTGCCCCTGGTGATTCTGCCTTAAATACGATGACTTTTGAGGCCACGGCGGATGTGTTGCCGAGTGTTGTTTTTATCATTACTGTGCCTTCCTCCTTCTTCTTCCCTTTGACATCAGACTAGGGCACTTGTAGGGTTATTATGCTGCTCTCATCAGTCCCTAAAGAATCACATCTCCAGTACCTATGATACCTTCAGTACCTATGCTACTTTAGGAAAACAGGCGCTGTCACATTTTCACAATTTTGGCGTTGACTTGGTGTCGCTTCTCTTGACATCCCTACTAGCTACTTTACAAACAAATCAAGACAAGTCCTAAGGTAAAACAACCAGGGCTAATTCTTGATGTAAGACATGACGCTATCATTTTTTTTAACCAAATAACCCAAAATGTGCAGTTCCCAGTCGGATGTGAGGAAGTGAGGAGCCTGCAGGGACAGTCTCCCACAGTCCCCCACCAAGTGTCATCCAGCTGGGATATGACGCCTCTCAAACAGCAGCGTCAGACACTGGAGGATACAGAAATTATGAGCTAAGTATTGTAAAATGGCAAAAATAAATTGTAGGTGCCATTGAAACCACCTGTGTATTGATGCTACTGATATTCTTCTAGCTCAGCACATTTTGCTGCTTTAATGGTGCAATTATTTGGACATGCGCAGCATTGGTCACAAAGAAAGATTTATATGTATGTGTGCAAGTATGTGTATTTTACTGCATGTCCGCAATACATATGTAATTTTGTGTGTATGTCTGTTTAGTCGTTAATTCAGTAATTCATTTTTGAGCTAGCTAAACACACCTTAAGTTTAAATATGGCCCCTTTTTATTTTTAGACAATCACTCAAACAGAGACTTCCTCCCAGCCTGAAATACACGCAGCTGACATGGCATGACTGACCAGGAAAAGAATGTTTTCTGTGTTTAGAACGATCATGCTTCATTATCTAAAGGCCTGCAGTGAATTTCTTTGCACATTACAGCACCAGTAAAAACACATGTCTGTCAGTTCGCATTGTTTACACGCCTTTAGGCATTAAAGGCTTTGTTCAGGCAATGATTGACATTTACTTTGCTAATGATGATGAACCCTTGACTGTATGGCCGATTGGTCATGTGGACAAACAGAAGGCTGTTGAAAGGTTGTTTTAACTTCAGTCAAGATGTTGCAGTACTTGTAGGTTTTCCTACAGCTTAAGTCAGGACTGGGTCTGCACATGGATAAGGCAAATTCATAATCAGCCATGGCTGCAGGAGATTCTAGAGGATGGTTTTGGGTGTGTGTATGTGTGTGTGTGTGTGTGTGTGTGTGTGTGTGTGTGTGTACGCATTCAGCTCTTGGCCTGCCACACTGTCAGTGGCTGGCATATTCTGCTTCAAACAGCTGTAAGGTCCCCTCCTCTCCACCATGGGCCAACTCATGCAGAAGCTGTCCTTTGAGATGTGCCCAAACTCTTCACTGCATGTGTGTGATTGTGTGTGTGTTTGTCTTCATGTATATGTGTGTGTGTGTGTGTGTGTGTGTGTGCGTGTATGAGAGAGAGATGGAAGGAGAAAGAGAGGGAAAATTGTTCAGTTGATTAAGCACATGATGCAAATGATATACATGCATTTGTTATGCGCTCAAGCACTGTCATGGCTGTTGTATCATCTCACACAGTGCAGATTTACAAGTACTGTATGAACTCAGCGGCTTCTTATACTGTAGCAAAACTCAGGCTGATGAGTCACTAAGAATGAGTCCCGTCATGAGTCTAGTTTATGAGTAAGGATCTTCCACTCATCCAAAACCCAGGACTGACCCACTGTCCTATGATGTCATCCTCAGTACCTTACTGTACGCCAGTTTAGTTTGCCTTAGGGTGGGCAGAGCACCATGTGTGTGCCACAGTAGAAGATTATTTGTCACAGGGTTTCAGCTACTGCTTGGATCTGACTGGAGAATTTACTTGAACACAAAATAAATATATGTAAAATCTAAAAGAAAAAATAATGCCCAGGCTAAATCCCCTACTTTACACCTGGTTTTAAAAAGCAATCTGTATCCGAACACCTTGTCCAGATGAGGAAAAATGCATGTTAATGCAGGTTGTAAGTGCGTTGTGATCGGAATATGATCAGATCTGCCTGATGACTTCTGGAGGTAGTCTGGCTCGCATTGTGTTCAGATCGTAGCTAGATGTAAACGCAATCCGTACAACGTGCTGGTTTTCATTCCTACTTTGATGCCTGACCCGTCCCCTGACCGCGAATACCACTGAGCACTCTTTGCATCAGAAGTTAGCTAAACTGATGAAAATTTAAAGACAGAGGACTGTAATGGTTACAACAACTGGTAGAAATGGAAGATTCATGTCCCTGGAGCCATCAGGAAACGAGATGCTTATTGGCGTTTTGGGGTGACAGTGCTGTCCAAGCAAAACTGAACAGTTCCTACAGAAGTAGGTACGTTTCCCAAGACATTTTTGACACCTACAGCTGATTTGCTGTCACCTCAGGTTTTGTTGCAAAGAGCAGAGATCAAATCTCAACGAAAATTTCTTGAAAGCATCACATGTAAATGCAAAGGTGATCTGGATAATGTATGTGGATACAGATTGCATTTTAATACCACATGTAAATGGGATGTTTAACACGATGGAGCCTTGATTTCAGACAGAAGTTTTTTTTTTTAAAAGAAAAAAAAAAGCTAACGTTAAATTTAAAATTCCGCGAACTGGTCGAAAATGGAAAATATGCATATGTAAAAATATGCACATAATGGTTACGTGTAGCAATGGTAATGTGTTGGGCCACCATGTGCTGGTGCTCCTAGGCTTTGATTCTACAAGTCTCTGAACTCCGCTGGAGCGATGGAGCAACCATTCTCCCCAAAAAATATTCCCTCATTTGGTGTTACAATGCCGGTGGTGGAGAGCGCTGTCTTAACATGTCGGTCCAAAATCTCCCACAGCTTTTTCAACTGGGTTGACATCTGGTGCCTTCAAAGGCCACAGTATGTAATTTACATCATTTTCGTACTCATCAAACCATTCAGTGACCACTCGTGCCCAGTGGATGGGGAGGGGTGGGGGTCGTCATCCTGTTTCTCGATTCATTTTCCAGGTTTTTTCTTTAATTTGTCACCTGTCTGTATGATAGGCCATTGTAAAAGTAAACATGTGATGATTATTATTGTATTCATCTTAAGGTAGACATCTTTTGTATAACAAAGTAGATATAAGGTGTGGAACCCTAATCTCCAAACATGACTCTAAACGAATGCTACTGCAAAACTGAGCGAGACAGGCCAGAATTACTCTGCAGTTATGCAAATACAGCAAAGCCTCACATGAGTAAAACACAACACAGATTAAACAGATTTTGAATGCAGTGGGATTGGCAAAATTAGATGCATCCTGTTTTTGGAAACGCAATCTCATTTCTCTCTCTCTCTCTCTCTTTCTCTCTCACTCACTCCATGTTCTGTCTGTCACATTTTGTGTTATTTCTTCATTGACCTATCACCTCTGTGTTATGTGTTATAGTGTTGGTTTTGACAGATTTCTGCACAATGTTCATGATAAACATTTACGCAGGGGAATATGCACACACAAACACACACACACCCACACACACCAAAGGAAAACAAGTGAAAGGAGGGAGATGCAGAGAGATTGGCGACAGCTGCTGACAGATATCGCAAGAGACTTGCCAGGTCAAAGATCTGTTTTTTCAGCACTGAAATCACTCATTTCCTTTTGACAAGGGGACATGAGGCTGAGGGGGAAAAAAATGCTTCAAGAGATGGCATCAAGTTTGGACTATCCATTTAAACAAATACCTCAGTGTCATGAAATCTGCTTGGGTTAGGCAGGTGAATTAGAGTGCCACTGGCTTTCAGATATACATTAGTCAGTATGAAGGCATTTTCTCCTCTGCCAGATATTATTTGAAAGTAAACTTTTGCAAAACATGCTCTGTAGCTGGTGATATGTGTCTTCCCAGATATCTGTCAGTCAGTATAATCTACAAAGTCTGGTATTCTCTGATGTCTGATATCATTTAAAGTTTTATGTCTGATGCTCCCTCCTCAATCAACTCTGAAAAACATCTGCAAAGACATCGACTCATATAGAATTAGATGCTCTTATTTTGGTGGGCGTATGTTGATATTTACTGATATTTTAAGGATGTTTTGAAACATGCAACATGCAACATCTTTACTGCACTCCACAGGTGGGAACTTTTAGCTGTTATGGGGCCTTTATACTCCGTCCAAAGCACTTGTTGGACGGTTGGACAGCGAAGTCAGACACCTTTCCAAAATTGGATTGGAAACAGATCATCTGAATTTCACAACCAATTTTACCCATGATTAGCCAGCTGTTTAGAGGTGAGAAAGTACACTGGGTATAAACGTCTTGCTCTGGTTTTTTTTTTTTTTTTTTTTTTTTTTTTTTTCTCCATTTGTTACACAACTGTTGAGTGCAACACTGTGGATGTCTTCCAGGAGAGACTGCAGAGAATGTGTGTTGTTATCCCCATATTTATCTTGTCCCCCCCATCAAAAGCTCAGTTGCAAGTACCAGACTATAATGGTTTGACACAGGCTTGATAGACACAATATAATTTAATTCCGACTTGAGCACATGTAGATGCTTATATTTCTGGCAATTAAAATGGATATTTAGGGACCTGCTTTTTGTGGCATCACAGTTCGGTCCTTAATTTTTTTAACTTTGGGGTTTGGGACTGTGAGTCTCTCTCTCACTTTTTCCCCCTGTAATTACAAAGTCATGAGATGGAGGATATACTAGCTATTAGAGTCACTGAAATAACCTAGTCATGTTGTATATGCAATAGCTTGAACCATGAATACAGAATTCAGAGTTTTTATTTCACTGTAATTATTGAGCTGATGAAGCACTTAAATTAAAAGAAAAATACTGACTTTTGTCGAGGTATCTGTAACCTCTCCACTTCCACTGATGTGATCTTAAAGTAAGCTCAGCGGTTTTGTGGGTTGTGGTAGCTGACGAGCTCCTCAATGTGATGTAGCCTTTCCTGACCCAGTAGGTCAGAGCTGGGCCTCTGTCTCCCTCTTAACCCTGAGATGATGGTCCGCCATCAGTGACTCAGACAGGGAAAGGTTAGCCTGTCCTCTCCTGTAGGTGGACATGTCTGCTCAAACAAGACATCCAACACATACATGCACACACACACACAGTACATGGAAGAGCAACAGGTGGCGAGACAGTACGTACACAGACAAAAGCACATAGACTTGGAAATGTCACAAAGACAAAAAAGTAAAGGCAAGAAAAACAACAAACTGGGAAAGAGAGTTACCCTAACCCTAACCCTAACCCTTGTTTTGCCATAACCACTGAGTAGCGTATGATGGATCTGTTCCATTAGTGTCATTTTCAGTTGACACAAAAGCTGCAGTGATCGTTGCTGCAAGCGGTTAACATTTTTCACACTGATTTCAGGAATATGTTAATATAAGAGGGTGTGTTTCTGTAAGTTGACTAACAGCTACTTGATCATCCGCATCGACCTCATCCACAACTTGTAGCCATTTTCCTGTTGCTATTTCTCATGACTAGCCTGCTAGCTTGCTTGCTTGATCAGCCCTTTCAACAGTATGTCATGTGGCTTGCTTCATATGTTTACATAAGGCCATCGGCTTTTTGAAAAACAATCTGTTATTTTTAGTGTTAAGTCAATGTTTATGTTTTAGCTGCCATTAGCCAACATATAAGCCCCAGCTAAATGTCACAGAAATACATTTTAGAAGATGTTGGTGACTTTTATGGATAAAGACGAAACCGAATTACAGTAGTGGAAGTACCGACACGACATGTCATCAGACATTCAGACTTAATACTACATTAACTTGGCCCTCAATCCAAGCCTAGTCCCTCACACGGACCTTTAATATATATATTTAAATAAAGTGACACAGAACCTGACATGAATTTAGATGATTTCCTCTAGATCTAGATTCTTGACAGGAAATATCATCCTTGCATATGTAAACCCACCAGCATATAGAAACACACACGCACACACACACACAGTGGGTTTGCATTGCATTACATCGGGTGCCTCCAGCTTTATAAGCGCACTGACTGTCCCTGCAGGACACAGGGGCCGGGTTCCAGCTAGGTCACCTGACTAAGTAGCCATGGAAACCCCATGGGGAGAAGAAGAGAGGCACCAAGAAGGGACACTGTTGCAAAAATAAATGGAGATTTTCTGCTTGCTTGTGGTCAGTCAAGCTTACAGAGGGGGAGAGCAGAGAGATAGAGGGAAATATGAATCTGGGCTGTGCTGGGCACAAAGAGCTCCCCTTGCCGTGCAGGGACGGATTAGCCGCTGCTAAATGAGCTACTGATTTTGTTCTGTGGTGCTGCCATCGAAGCAAAGATCAGACAGCATTTACACGAAGGCTTGTGGATGTCACCTCTTTGTGTTACTTTTTCTGTGAAGTAGCTGGGTTTTCTGACTGATGCATGAGCCAAGATCAATATCCCTGAAGTGTAACTGCATCTGTTTGATGAGCAGGAAAAACCTATGTCTTAGATGTGAAAGTAGGGCTGGAACTGACAGGGTTTCCTCTACTTTTATGTATTTATACTGTCCATCTTCAAAACAAGGTGTCATCCCTGTTTGAAAAGTGTAAAATGAAACTTCTTGTGGGAAACACATGGGTAAAGAAGCTTTTTATGATTTTACGTCAATGAAAAACAAACCAAAAAATAATAATAAAAATCACAGAAACTAGATATTGCAATTGTTCAATATCTCAACACCATACACAATATGACAGGGAGGGAGGTATCCCTCATCATTATTATGTCAAAGTTCAGTTCAAATGTGCATCTGACTGCTCACCCCACTCTGCTTTTATTTCTGATGTGCGTTTGTTGTTTTGTTTTGTGTTTAACTAGCTGGCATAAAATTGCTCATGTTTGCACACTGGCACACTGCAGTAGCGAGAGCAAGTGAGACTATGCATGTGTGTGCGTGTGTGTGTATGTGTGTGTTTGAGGACTGTGGCTAATGCTTCTGCCTGAGTGCAGAGAGTGAGATATTTTTACTCTACGTTCGCATACATACACATTGCATGCTCACATCTAGGTCCTTAAACACTCAGACACACACATGCACAGAGAGGGTACACACATTCCGAGGCACAGCCACGCACGCACAAACACGGGCAGAATGGCAATACTGTATGAACACACAGGCGCAAATACACATGACAAATGTTAACAGATTGGAGACGTACTGTTTGGCAATACATTCAGGCATTTGTTTAGGCCATTATTTCCCCTTAGGCCATTAGACCCAAAATGTCTGATGACCTGTTTTTCTGGCCTCTGCCTCCATTTCCTCAAGTGCTTGATCTAAGACATTAGAGTCACTGTAGCTCAGTTTTGTCTTTGGTCTTGGATCCAATTGTTTTGATCAGTTTCTTGAATATCTGTGAGGAAAGTTACATTTTCAAGAAAAACCTTTCCCGTTAGCTACTACTTCTCTAGCATGAGCATACTAAAGGTATTGCCTGCCTCAGCTTCACAAATGTAAACAAACTGTTGTGCACAGAAGAACAGGCAGCTAGTTCAGCTAGCCAGCAAACTGCCTTGAAAGTAGATCCCTGTGCAGTTAGCAACAAAAAAATTATAATAGCAATATTTGCAATAGCTGATTTGTGAACACAACACTGTTCTCATCACCTTTAAGTTGAAAAGACAAAGTTATTAGCAAACAGCTCCTTATTTACATATTTTATAGGAGTTATGGAGCAACATTAACATTAATTTGCCATCAGTTTTCTGGATGATAAATGTAAGTCCAATATTCACTCTCTTTTAGCTCTGTTTTTGGTCTCTACCATCCTTTGATGGGCATATCTGGCATTTAGCTGTTTTAAGCTTGTTGTCTGTGTTGGTGCTGAGCAGGCAGTGCACAGTATTTTAAAATTTTGTTGTTTGTTTTTTTTTTTCCACAAAACGCCTGCCTGTTGTGGCCAACACTGTGAGAGCGATGAGAGTGAACCATAACAGCAGCAAAGTTGCAGGTCAGACAATAAAAACAATCAGCTGAAATATGCAATAAAGCGCTGCTTTAAGTTTATTTGGAAACCCTAAGAGTCTGCACTGCTCATCTTAATATGCATGGTTCTCTACAACAGAAGTGGCAAGTGCGACTTAAGTGCGATCATTAGTCAAAGCAGCTACAATTATGAGAAGCAGCCAGGTTGAAAAACACCAGAATTTCTCTTTAAGTCACATTTTGACAACAGAGGTACTTCTCAATTATCCCACAACAAAATAGCGTGCCTAAGCATTTGCCATATTGTTGCTTGAGCTCTATGAATTTAATGTAATTTATTGTATACATGATTTGTTTTATTTTTATAATGGTCTTAACTTAACTCTAAAGTAGCAACTTAAACCAGCCTTAAACCAGACAAGTAGTTCATAGAGCAGATTGATTCTAAAGTATAGTAGAGGATAAGCAGTTTGAGATATGCCTCCCTTTCTCAATCTCTGTCTCACTCTGTTTCATCTGTCTCTCTCTTTCTGTCTTCATAAAGAGTGTCCTAGATTTTTTTTCCCTCTCCTAGTCAGGCAGAGAGAGAGGCTGAAAATTTGAGGCGTTTTTCTCCTCCTGAGGCAGCCACTTGACACCACAACGGTTCCTATCAAGTTGAATAGAGCAGGTGGACGGTGTGTGTTGGTGTGTATGTGTAGCATCTGCAAGGAGGGTTTTTTTGTTGCAAAAATGTCAAGTGCAGCTCATCAGTGAATGCACCTTTTAGCTCGCCTGCCACTTAACGTGATCCTCACCTCCCCACTCGACGCTACCTCAGTCGCCTCGTCTGCCGCTCTTATCACGTCCTCTTGTTGAAGCAGCTCTTCTGTTTTCTCATATTATTTTATTTATTTTACAGCCAAACATTCCTCATTTTACCAAACCACCATTCCTTAAACATTCTGTCTTTGTGTTCACCTCAGTTTCTTGATTGTTTCTTTGCCTGGTTGGTCATTTTTACTACACTCAATTTGTTTTCCTGGCTGTTTGTACTGGACAGGGGGCCTGATTCATGCTGGTCAAGCCTGAAGCTTGAGGATCAGTTTCATAATCCTCAGCCAACCTCCGCTCTTCCACAGTGTTCATCCATTTAAGTCTCCAACTTTGCCTGTGCTGCATTCAAGTTCTCCTCAGACAGAATCCTTGCCCTCTTATCCGCATCCACTGATTTAAATCTGTAGGTAATATCACAAGTTATTTTCCTTTGATTGAAGTGCTATTATACCTTATTTTGGTTTGTAAGTGAATTATGATCTTGACATGCGTGCTGTGTTCCTCAATGGTCAGTGGAGAAGAGGGCAAACAGGGAGATGTTCTAGAGCTTTGTTTGCGTTGCAGACGGTTTTCATTCCTGTACTCTGGCTTTTTCTCTCTTGCTCCCCCTGTATCTGTCCCTCTCTCTCTCTCTGTCTCTTTTGCTTTCCCTCCCTCTCTCCCTCTCTATCTCTTGTTCCCTGAGGAGCCCAGCTGGGAGAGTCAGATAAACACACGGGGACGCGGGGCTTAGCACCCACCCTCCTTCCACAATGCCACGCTCTCCTGTTCAAAGGCCGCAGCCAGAAATGAGAGGGGCTAAACCCGAGCCGAAAATCACAGGGAGAGGAGGCAGCTGCAGGAGCGAGAGAGATACAGGGGAAAAAGAAGCGGGTACGAGATGATGAGTCTTGCAGCATGAGCAGGCTCTGGGAACGTCACCTGTTGCCACCTCTTCATGACCGTTGAGGGGCTGGCCTGTTCAGGTATCAGTTCTGGCTTTCAAAATATGTAACGCCAATCGAAGCTAACGTGATGACGATATCGATGGACTGCAGATGAAAGAACGAGACTACTGTTGACGAATGCGGCACAGTATGAGGGCAGACGAACGCTGTGAAGCGCGGACAGCGGATATGAAGCGATCACTCAGCTTCGAGCGCGTAGTCGAGCCCTATCCGTACAGCCCGACCTGGGGTGATTAAGCCGTGAGCTGGCAATCAGGCGGTGACTGAAAGACCTGAGGCAGAGATGATTGATTTCGGTAAAAATGAAGAATGTTTGGCTGTAAAATAAATAGCGTATGAGGAAACGAAGCTCTTTCGGCTGGAAGGACGTGTTTGAACGAACAGCATAGAATGAGAGCGAAGAATACCGAAATGGCAGGCAGCAAAAATGCATTCATGATGTTGCGCCGCGGCTGCCACTCGCTGATGCTGCCTTACCGCAACTGCAAATCCGCCTGCTCTGTTCGGCGATGGGAACCGTTATTGATGTCGAGAGAGTGACTGCCTCCGGGAGGCCGCCACTCAAGCCTCGGCCTCTGGGAGGGAAAAAAAAATCTGGGACACTGTGAGGCAGGCTCAGTGAGACGAGTTGAGAGGGCATCACTCAGAGCAACATCTCTGCCTGCCCAGAATCAATCTGCTCTGTGAGGGCTTCGCGTCTGATTTAAGGCACAGTTTTGGTGCTACTGGGATGAGACCGTTATAAACAAGGCAAGTCGCCAATATGCAATGGAATTACGTGGTCATGAGGCTCCAGCGGCTGTGGCGGCAGGCAGGCTGCTGTTTTGTTGATGGACAGACGGTACTCTGTTGACGACGAAATTCGGTGTTTTTCGACGCAACCTTCTGGTGTGGCGCAACGACAATGATCGCGCCAACGCCTTGCTATTGAAGAACAATTATGATAGATGACGGTGCGGTGCAAGTTTCCCAAGGCAGAAACGGCGGCAACGTGACTCGGCTGATTGTTGATGCAGACCTGACTGCTGGCGTTATGGTTCGCTCTCGTCACTCTGGGCGGGCGTTTTGATGGGGCAACGACTGAAGAACACAGATAACGTGCTGTAATGGCGCCGGCACGAACGACGAAATAGCTGGCGAATGCCGGATGTTGAGATTGAAACGGAAGCTGAAGGTGAACTGCATTCGTCGGAAGTGACGGGGTGTGTTGCTCGCAACTCGCAAATGACGGCAAATCTATTTTCGGCAATTGATTTGATGGTTGGCGTTCTGGGTAGCTGTGCAAACTGTTGCTGATGCTGTTTTTGTTGCTGTTTCGGGATCTACTCGGGCGGTTGCTGACTGGCTGGTAACATTAGCTCTGTGCTGGCGATTCGTTTACATTCAGACGTACATAGTATGTCGTCGCTGGAGAAGCTGACGAAGATTTTTCGGTATTTCTCACGGGCTCGAAACTGATCAGCTGATTAGGATCCCGGAATGAAACAGGCGTGACTCTGACGCAATGTGGATCAACGCGAAGAAGGCGAGCGGTGAAAAACTGGTCGTCGGGCGCCCCGGGTCTGGCATATTTGAGAATGTGGCTGAAATGGCACCGGACGCGACCTTGGCGGCCCGTCGGCGTTGTCGTGACCATGTTGCGCCTGTTCATACGTGTTATGCTGCCCGTGTTGCGATAACGTGACCGAATGTGCCCTGCAATGCGTATTGACCGGTGATGCGGTGTTTAAGGACACAGATAATGACCCCGTGTGTGACGTGAAGCAAATGTCATCTCGCTGATCTCAGCTTTACCGCTACCACACACGCACACTACGCCATCGCCTTCTCGCTACTGATGTTCTTTCCGGTGTTTGTTATGCGCTGGTCTTCACAAAACAAACTAACAAACACACATCGAAAACTCGCTGAAGAATGACTGGGGTCAGATGCGGTGAACATGTGGTGCCGGCAGCTGTGTTGAGATGAGACGGTGCGTCTGGACTGCTGTGTTCTGTGTTTTTGCGGTTTGTTTTCGATGAGCGTGGAAATGGCTGTTTACCAGCGTGTTCCCAGAGACTCGTTTACGCCAGGCAGGGGATGACACCTGGGCGGGTGGACGTATAAATACATAAGTAGGCTGTCGTGCGGCTGGGCGGGTTTCCTGCTCATCAAGCGCAGATGATTACGCTCGGGATGATGTTGACATGCCGTCGAAGAACGGCTGCGCTGCGAAAAGTAACGCAGAGGGTGATCTGGCTCGTGTGCTGATGCGATCAGCGCCGTGTTTGGCCTCACGAACTAAAATCGATCATGGGCTGGCGGCGGCTGTCCATCACTGCGCGAAACTCTTTGTGGCACGTGGTTTCTACTAATTGGTCCAAATGTTCCTGAGATGTTATCACAGACATATATTTAAGCTTAATGCAATAATGATATTGTTATACAGCACATTTGAAAGAGTGACACAAAGTACATTATAGTCAAGGTAGCAAAGGTATCAAACAGTACTCATAAACCAATACACCAGAGTTAACAAAGGGCAAGAGAGATTTAGAAAAGACATAAAATGCCAAATAAAACAGGCATGGATATTTTTAGTGTTACAGGATTACATAAGCTGTAGTATCTGGGTAGCATGAAAGAAAGATCAGCATCTGGTTTATATGACAAGCATAATTGGGTTTCACTGTGATGTACAATGAGGTGTTGTCTACATAGCAGTATAGTTTGATGTTTACCAGTAATATGATTCAGAAAATGTAACAGTGATGCACTGTTATATTTGGTGAACTGGTGTTCTCAATATATTTATTTTATGTGATTCAGTGTTGCCCATCGATCACACAGCAGGCTCATTAACTACGTAGAAGTTTTGCTTCTTTTGTGGCACTTAGCAAACACTTCTCTGTTTAGTGCGTACTGTCACTGTGACACTGTGAATGTAGACATTTGCATGAGACAAGCATGCACACACTTAATCTAGACATACTCTAACAATATGTTTACACATATTCTAACTCTGATTGGATTGTGCCCTCCAGAGGCTGAGGGGCTTTCAAACTAAAGAGATATGTCCTCCCCAGCTACTGGCAAGCTGCATGTCCAGCTGCCTGTAATATGGGAGAGGGGAGGCTCATGCTAACCAGGCATCAGGTCTGATTATGGTGATCATGGTTCTGAGAACTCTTGAGGCTATCAGAGCTTTATATGGAAAACTAGGCTGAGAGAGAGGGAGCATATTAAGAGCAGTTGTGTGTGTTCGAAGGTTGGATATATGTGTGTGTGATTATATACTGGCTGCATGTTCATGTTTGTTGAATATTAGTAGAGGCTTCTGACACAGGAGTAAGTCAAAGAAATTTGTTTTTCCAGGAAAGATACAGTGAGCCCCTCAAGTTAAAATCAGTGAAATCTTGCGTCATCATCTTCTCAAGTAAAGAATCCTCACACAAAGCAGTTAGATTGAAATTGAAAAAAAAAAGTTTTGCCAGGATAGTTCTTTAATTTTCTTTTTTTTTTTCTCATTTGTATAATGGGTGGGATCTTAACTAACAAAACGAACAGAGGTTGTAAACACCTAGAGGTGCAGTGTTTCTAACTTTTAATGGAACACATGGAAAGCCATGGAACCAAAGAGGAGTTGTATAATTGTGTCACTTTTACCAGTCGCACACACAAAACTGCTGAACTTCATGTCATTAAAACTACTCATCACTTTTGGAGCAACGTAGAGAGAGAAAAGCGAATTGTCCCTGTTTGCCAAATGAGGCAGGCAAAGCCTGGGCAAAACTTCTCCGCATACAGCTCCATAATGATGTCTCTTTGGGCTCCAGTGTTGTTGGAGTGGGCAACAGAGGCAGCAACTTAATTTAATCACAGCAGTGGCAGGGACTGTATGTGTAGGAAGTGAGAGCATGCCAATATACTTTAACTAACTTATATAATAAAATGCATTTTATTTTATAACATTTTTATGCAATGTTACATTCTACCATGTTTTAGAAAGAAATGTTGAACTTCTTACTCCACTGCATTCTGCTAACAGCTGTAGTTTTTAGTTACATTGAAAGTCAAGATTTTGCAGATAAAACATGTTATGATCTTACAAATTAAAAATAATATTTATATAACATTAAAATGCTGTTTACAGGGCCAAACTGTCCCTCTTGGAGAGCCTTTACTTTTGTTACTTTCTGTACATTTTTTATGTTAATTTATGATAATATACTACACTAGATTGTGAATGTAGGTCTTGGGGTAATTGTACTAACTGGGGTAATTTTACTTTTACCTCAGTACAATAAAATAAAATTTGTTTGATAAGTTTTCAGATGTTTTGTCAGAGGAGCCATAGAGATCAGCCTTATTCTTGAGAAAGGTTTTTCACATTTTCTATCTCTTTTTATGGTGGCTAGTACTACAAAGCTTGTAAAGTATGCATGAAATATTAAACTTAAAATGAAAAGTGTAAGCGGCTTACACTGCACACCTACTGCATGCCAGCCACAATACATTTGAATACATTTTGCTAATTGTTATAGACATGTGCTCTACTCTCACTTTCTCTCTCCATGTCTTTTTTTTAACCACATGAATGATAATCACTGATGTGGTAGAATGGTAGAGAAATGAAGAGACATGAGATAGGGCGAAGTAAACATTATACTTTAATATTATATTATTTATAGCCACACACACACACACACACATACACACAAACACAGTGCCATGCTTTCTTCATGCAGCCACTTCCAGCTTCTATTTCATTGTCATCTTCAATGTGTATAGTTATATTTGCTCCGGTAAGTTTAAATGTTTTTCTTTTTTAATTGTGGAAATAGATTTTCAACAAACACAAACACGGTGGATAGTTTTTCAATATGCGATCCTTCTTTCTGTCATCAAACTTGTTATAATGGCATTAAAATAAATCAATAATGAGAGTTACTGCACTTTTAAAGTTTTGCAGTCAAACAGTAATAGAGGGCAAACTGTGAAGTCTAGATTCATTAAGAGCAAATTCTGTTTTTGTTTCATTGTAATCGCCTAGTGTACATCCTTCTCTACTACACTGCTAATGCAGTTTTATCTGCCAAATATTTTTTTTTATTCTTAGACTCTGTTTTTGTTGTTGTTGTGTCAGTGTGTGCATCCATACAACGTGTTCAGGCTATACATTAGATTTAGTCCGAGGAGAGTCCGGGCTTGAATTATTTGGCCAATTGTAAACGAAGCAAATGCACAAGGAAAAAATCATTTTGTCAAGTAAGTGTGGTGGTGAAATCATCATCAGGTGATTGTGGAGGGAGCACAAACAGAGATCTCTTCCTCCAGACTCTGAAGCTTTGTCCTAATTCAGCTCAGCCCACACGCTCACTGCAGCTATTGTAGTCCCTGTGCTGATGCGGTCAAAATGCTATCAGTTGGTATTAAATTGGCGTCACGGCAGAAAAAATGTTGAGATGTCCTTAAGTAAAATGGTGGAACTGCTGAGCTTCACTGTTTGCCAATTCACTGCAGTTACAGTTTTAATGTTTCTTGTGACTCCATTTTAAGATTTAAAACTCTTATATAATATTGGAAACTCTTAAAGGTGCTGTATGTAGGTTTTGACTATCGCTACATTGCTGACGTTAGCATTAACAGCCCTTCTTTTCTTCTACTAAAGTTAGAATGCTAAAAAGCTAGCCCTGGACTGTCCTGTCTTGAGATATAAATTTACCATAGTGATTCGCTGTAGCGTCCAATCTGTCCTCAGTCCAACATGGGGAGATGAAGAAGTAGTGCTGCACAGGTATTCTAACCTCCTGTCTTGTAGCCATAACAAGTGGCTGAAGATCTTGGCAAGCAACCATTATCACCACTTCCACCTGGTCCTGACAAGAAACCATGTTCAAGTAGCCAAAAGTCAATTAATACCACTGCAGTGTATTAATATATGTGATGAAAAACTGCTAAACAAACCAGCACATTTACCATGGTTGGACACATCCACTGTAATCTACCTGTGTGGTTGACAGTGTCAGTAAAGTCTATTCAAAACAGAGCCATCACACTCTCCATGTGACTCATTTTACACCACCTTTTAGACATCATTGTCCAGACATCATATCATAGTTACCTCTCACTAGTGCATAGTGGTGATCTGTGTAAAAGATTTCAGATGAGCTCAAAGTCATTAAGTATAAAGAAAAGTGGTTATATCTTTGGTAAAAATGTTTTTTGTAAAACAGCTATGTAGGTTTTTCATCAGGCTTTCAAAAAAAACTGAAACTGAGCCCAATGTATTGCTAAGGATACATGTTTCATTGTGTAAAAATCAGTGGGATTAATGCTCTGCCCACACAACAGTGTTTTACAAAGTGAAGAACTGTCTCCTGACTCATGGTCTGGGCAGTTATCACATTAAAAAAATCTCATTCCCAGTAGTTTGTAGGCCCTATCTCCTCCTCCTTGCTGATCAGCCAGCTCAATATCTGGTCTACTGGCAAGCCAGCAAATCTCCCAGCTGAGAGCCTCTGTTCTGATAATGTATTTCATTAGAGTTGATGCTTCTGTCCTCGCAGTGGTCCTCTTTGTAACAGTATGTTGAAGCAGATACAGAAGGGCTGAGAGAGGAAGCTGTGGGTCTGATGATATTGTGACAGTATCACCTTGTCGTACACATGTGGTGTTTGGTCTGAATAACGTGGCAATATATTCATGCTTTACATTAATTCATGTATTGCCTCAGTTCAGATGAGTTGTAATGTAGGAGCATCTGATTTTTCACTTTTGTTTCTTTGTGCAGCTTTTTGCCATTTTTGCTTTCGCGACATGTGGGGGTTATTCTGGGCAGCTGCGGGTTAGCGTGGACTGCATGGAGAAGGCCAGCAGCAACCTTAGCATCGGCATTGACTTCGCTTATCCTTTCAGGTGAGTTAAGACATTTTTACTTTATAATGTTAAAAACAGGGAGGATCCTGATGAGAATAAATCACTGTGTCGTGTTACCAGGACCTATTCAGGTAAATTATGCAGTGATATAAACACTAGGGTGGGATTTGAGTCTTGTACCTTTTTCTGTGTGTGCCAGGTTGTATCAGGTGTCCTTTGAAGCGCCCGTGTGTGAGGGCATGAGGAGGGAGCGCGTGTTCCTCATTGGAGACTATTCATCCTCTGCAGAGTTCTTCGTCACCATTGCGGTGTTTGCCTTCTTGTATTCCCTGATGGCCACTGTCGTCTATATCTTCTTCCAGAACAAGTATCGTGAAAACAATCGAGGACCGCTCATTGTGAGTACAGTGGCCTCTCACCTGGGACCTTTTTACACATTACCATTAAAATTCTTTTATTCTTCTGTCTGACTAGCTTCTATTTATGTATCTTCTCTCGTCCATGCCATCAGGACTTTATAGTGACCGTGGTCTTCTCCTTCATGTGGCTGGTCAGTTCTTCTGCCTGGGCGAAGGCTCTGTCTGATGTCAAAGTGGCCACTGATCCAGATGAGGTGCAGCTCCTCATCTCTGCCTGCAAAGTCCAGACCAACAAGTGTGGTTCTGTGCACGGATCGCGCTGGTCCGGACTCAACACCTCAGTGGTAGGTTTGGGAATGGATGAATATATGAACAAAAGAATGTTCAAATTTTCAGAAGAAACTGTACATGTGCTTGAAATTTTGCAGTTGAATTTTTTGAAATGCTGATAAGTTGAAGAGGAAATCCTAAGAGAATGTAGCACCCGTTCAAGTGTATTATTTAAGTTGAAGTGTCTCTGCCTCCTTAGTTGCGGCGCTCATCCAATCCCCAGCAGGACCTCAAACTGTCTCACCGACATCCTAAAAATATGCCTGCAACCGACCGTGGTGGGGCTTCAGCTCCTGTATATTCACGGGCGAATATATTGCACTTTCACATTCTTTATTTGCATCGAGCTGTATGTGAAAAGAATAAAGAAACAAAAATAAAAGAATATGAATGAATTTGAATCTGCATCACTGAATAAAATTTCTAATCTGCCCACATTTCACATCACTCTTTCTCTTTCTCCTCAGGTTTTTGGGTTCCTCAACTTTGTTCTGTGGGCTGGAAACATCTGGTTTGTCTTTAAGGAGACAGGTTGGCACAAGGGTTCTTCAAGGTTGGCGGCCGGGGCGTCTGAGAAACAGGCTGGCACCTTTAACCAGCAGCCCTGCAACCAGGGAAGCTTTGACCAGTCAGGGAGCTACAACACCCAGGGAAACTTCGGCCAGCCATCTGAGTACAGCCAGGTGGGGGGGCCCACCTCATACTCCAATCAAATGTAGCCGTGCCTTTTCGTTTCCTGAGTGGCACAATTGCATTTCTTACCAGGGCAATCAGGGGCGTGATAGGAGAGGAGGAAAGAGGAGTTCATTTTCATTCTCTGCTTAGTTTGTCATCAATCTGTCTGTGCAAAAAAAAAAAAAAAAAGATGGTCATAAAAAGGTGTCAAAGGTGTCACAGTACACCCATTGTACATACAAGTATTGTTGGGTATTGTACAAAATTATTAGATATAGTCTTTTACTCCTTCTCTCTCTGAGGTGTTGTTTGCTGAATGTTGTATTTCTTGTAGTTTGAAACACATTAGTGACAGTTTCTCTCTCTGTGCTTGGTCATTGACATTCACCGTTTAGACTGGATGTCTTTTTTCAAACTGGTTTGCACTCTGTGGTGGAAGGAAAAAGTTCTCTATGTTGGTATAATTCTTCAAGTTTTCAAGTGCATGATGTTGTATGTGTGCTAATATGCTCTCTGTGACCCTGGGAAAAAAAACAAACATGCATTTTATCTCTGAAGGTTTACAGATTCACACTGCCCTGACTCATTACTTAAAGTTTATTTTGGTCAGTATTGTTACTTTTTTTTTTAAAAAATCTATCAGGAACTATATTTTGATAATGGGTATTTCTAATTCAGATTTAGATTCAGAACATAATTTAGGGAGAGTTCTCTGTTACATGTGTTATAAGTGCATTCCAACACAAGTCTGACTTTGGTTTTGTCAGAAAGACAAAAAAATCAAAAGCAATAACTGCATACTGAACAATTCACTATACAGGGTTTGTGCAAAAAAAGTACAGTATGCAACCATTGCAGCATGTTGTTTCTGTTTCCATGGTTTCATTTTTTTTGTTGTTGCATCTGCTATCACGTTGTCATTTTATTTGAATAATGTGAAGAGGGTGATTGTCTCCCTCGTTGTTTACAAGTGGCCACTCTTGCTACAAATTACTGTGACTGTTTTCTATGCTACATCCTCAGACTACTGGAAAATGATAAACATAAATTATACCTCTCTAAAGCATGTCCAGAGTATCCATTTACACTTTTAAAGCCCAGCAAAAAAGCACATCAGTACCACAGTGATAATAGAAGAATAGTGAATAGTGGGCTCATCTGTACATAGCTGTTACTGAGCATTTGTTTACTTCAAAATCACAATTCAGGTTTGTACAACTTAAAAAAAAATGTGTGCAATTAATGTAAAGTGATAATCAAAGGATGATGCTTGGTTGCTGTTTGTTTACATTAATATGACTTGTGCAACCCTGTTTTTTGACTCCCCTAAGCATGTGGCTTGCATCAGTGTAATAAAGCAGATTGAACATTCATGTATGTATAATAGTCTGATGTCAATGATAAATGTGTACGGATCTATATACTGAGTGTGGATCGTATTTTACAGGAATTCAAGCTAATAAAGATGCACATATTTGTCCATAAATGATGCAATCTCACGTATCTGCTGTGATCTCTTTGTCTGGTTGACTTTTGACCTTTGACCTGTTGCTTTGGTTTCCACAGAAACAGGGATGCTTCATTGTCCATGAGTCTGTGAAAGGTTGAATTGTTTGCTCTTTCTATTGGTTATCATAAAGTTTAATGTGCAGTATTTGCCTTTTGTGCACAGCTTTGTCAGTGTCCAACTAATTCATGGAGTTAAGAAGCTTTGTTTTTACATGTCCTCTCCTTAAATCCATGTAATGTAAAATGTATAATTGTCTCACTTATGTCAGATTAGCTTGTCAATATAACATGGGTCAAATGTGTTTCCTTGAGAATTTGAGATGGATACTCGCACAGGAAAATAAGTTTGTTTTATTGTGGAAAGGAACAACACGCAAGTGAAAATATTATATACCTCCAAAAAGGGAACTGATTATGAAATTAAGTTTCCAAATCTATCTATCCATCCATTATCTATACTGCTTATCCTCAAGGGTTGCAGTGGGGCTGGAGCTAATCCCAGCTAACATTGGGAAGGAGGCAGGGTACGCCCTGAACAGATTTTCAGTCTATCGCAGGGCCAACATATAGAGATAAACAACCATTCACACTCACATTCACACCTACAGGTAATATAAAGTCACCATTTAACCTAACCTGCATGTTTTTGGACTGTGGGATGAAGCTGGAGTCACAGGGAGAGCATGCAATCTCAATACAGAAAAGCAAACCAGGGTTCAAATCCAGAACCTTCTTGCTGTGAGGCGACAGCTCTAACCACTACATCACTGTGCCGCCCCTAAATCTAACAAATGATGAGGCATTACATATTGTGCTTTGCAGCCTCATTTCTCCTGTGGAAACCAGGTCCATGTAGCACTGACACCACGTGATAAAACTTGTGTCAAACAAGAGGGGCGTCTAATCACAAACTGCACTACACTGTATATGGACAAACATGTTGTTTACGGAGACACAGATGCCCAAATATATGCACAGTGTCTTTATAACCAGCACAAAGATCTTTGCATATGAAAGCTATTGTTGGTTTTATCAGCGTAGTAGTAATAATAGCACTAGTATACTGTACAAAACAACTGCCTAGAGAAAACAGAAACAGGATTACTGTAATAATGAGGCCATCTTGTGGCTGCAGTGCATCAGTACCATTATCATTTCCTACAGTCTGTGTACATCAGTGGCTACTCCCTTTAGAAAGGGAGCCTCCTTTTACTTTTGGAGGTTAGGGATGCTCTCACACGATGTGAACTTGTTGGCACAATTTTGTTGCATAACCAGACTGAAAACTGGGACACTGGTTAGAATTTTGACCTTTTTATTGAAAAAGGTTAAGTTCTTTCAAAGGTCAAGTATTTAAAAAGGTGTCAGTGGAAATGACAAGCTGTGATATCCTGCATTAGTTATTAGGTTATTGTTAGGCTTACTTGAGATGCAACTTTGACTTAAATACACAAAGTTTGGAGCTGCTTGTAAGTTGAGTAATTCCATGTTGTGAAATTTTTTACACTTTTTGGCGTGGCCAGTATCACACTGCACCTTTTAATTACTGATACATGATTATATACACACTGTATGTTGTAGCTTGTTGATGTGGTGCTAAAATATCATGTGCCTTTGGCTGTTTATTAGTTACACACCTCCAGGCAACAAGATCTTCCTGTTTGGAAAATGACTGTCACACCCTGGATGTTTTTGATGTGGTTATTGAAGCAAATATGGTGAACAATATAGTTAGTTAGTTTGATTCACCACATTGCCTGTATTCTTTTTTTATTTATTTTTTTGTAACATTTGTACCATTTCCTGGTAAGGCACCATTTATAACGGGGTTTTCAACTGTAATTAAACAGCTATTTTAATGGTTAAATCATTCACTAATACTTTATAGATCAGTTAGATTACAAAAAATTAAATTAGAAAAGCTTTTGAGTTGCCAGGTTGTGGAAAATCACCATCCTCCACATTCCATGTCAAGCCACAGAAACGAAACTTAAATAAAGTTTTGTTTTGCCCTGCCCCCTGCCTACGTCACACGGAGCTCATTTAAAACCCTCATTGTACAGTCGGACTATCTCTCACTGTAGCAAGTGTATTCATTTCGATTTTTTACTTTCCTTTTTACAGGAGACAAGAAGTCTTCACCATGGCGTCTCTGAACCAACAGTATGAAGAGAAGGTGCGTCCCTGCATTGACCTCATAGACTCTCTTCGCTCTCTCGGTGTAGAGAAGGACCTGGCCCTGCCTGCTATCGCCGTGATAGGAGACCAAAGCTCGGGGAAGAGCTCTGTGCTGGAGGCGCTGTCAGGGGTGGCTCTGCCACGAGGAAGTGGTACGTCACTAAAAGAAAACTCTTAAATATGACATGAACACAGCTTCAGATAAACCAATAACAGGGGCTAGTAGCTCAAAATGACAATAATCCTTTTTTTTAAAGCTCTGTCAGTCATTTGTTCCTTGGCCTATCATCTAACCATTTTTTAATAATTTCACCAATTATACTGGATTTCACATTTTTCCACCTGTGGCATCATTCACTCTCTCCTACTTCAGGCATTGTGACAAGGTGTCCTCTTGAGCTGAAGATGAAGAGACAGAAAGAAGGAGAGGAGTGGTGCGGGAAGATAAGCTACCGGGGCAGTTCTGATGAGATAAAGGATCCTGCACATGTGGAGAAAAAGATTCGAGATGGTATAGTATATGGCATTTTTAAATGTTACTGACAAAAGCAAGGTGGTGATGGTTAAGGTAGTTCAATTTGCTTTGTCTTTTGTTTATATCATATTCTTTCCCTCCAGCTCAAGAGATATTGGCGGGGCATGGTGTTGGGATCAGTGATGAGCTGATTAGTCTGGAGATCGCCTCTCCTGATGTTCCAGACCTGACGCTCATTGACCTGCCTGGCATCGCCAGGGTGGCTGTAAAGGGACAAGCGGAAAACATTGGAGACCAGGTATGTTAATTGAGCACTCAGAATCCTAATGTTCACTTGTGCCTCACATGAAATTTCCTGTGGTTATTAATGCAACTAAAATGAAAAACTACAGGCCATGAACTTTGTGTGTATCTGTGTGTGCGTGTGTGTGTATGATATAATTTATATGTGTGATATATAGAATGAAGCCAAAGCTGGATTTGGATATAAATATGAAGCATTGCCCTTTTATTGCAATGTAGAGTTAGCTTGTTCTATTATTATACAGATTTATTAATTTATTATTTTTGCAGCACTAGTGATAAGAATCTAAGATTTCCCTCCTTTTTTAATACGTTCAGCAATGTTGTTATGTGCGTAATGCCTACCACAACATCACAGGGCCATTAGTTTGGCTTTAGATTTTTTTAGTCTTGTTCTAATATATTCAGTACATTACAATATGTTCATTAGTTGATTAGCACATCACATTAATCTTTATACTTACAGTTGATATAATATGGATTAATTCTTTCAGATAAAGAGACTGATCCAGAAGTTTATCAGAAAACAAGAAACCATCAGCCTGGTGGTTGTTCCATGCAATGTGGACATAGCAACCACAGAGGCTTTGAAGATGGCACAGGAGGTGGATCCTGATGGAGAGAGGACTTTGGGTAAATAGATCTGACTGTATGCTTCATTCATGACATGTTGGACAGTTGGAAATTGCAAGCTCTGACTTAAACAAAAAAAATTACTTGATTGCATGAACATAAGGGTAGGTAGGTATTCATAGGTAGGAAGTTATAACAACTACAATCATGGCGGCCTCCATTATGAGGGACAGTAGGCTATTGGCTTATTTCTAACAAGTCATTTACTATTGTATGTGATATATTTGCATTCTTAATGTATTGGCAAAGTTGCCATCATTACGGTTAACAGTCAGAAATATGACATAATCCACTAACTATGGTAGGAATGTCCAATCAGTGCGACCAATCACATTATTATTCAGTCTTATGTATCTAAAGCTTCACACAGTCTGTCTTTTTCACCAGGACTCCAAAATTAAGATGACTGTCAGGTTGCCAATGAGTTCCCCTGCACTGAAACATTTACCACAAATAGAAGTACATTCACTTTAGACATTTTGTGTGTTGCTCAACCACAGCAAGCAGTTGCATTTACTTGTTTATGTGTTCGTTGTAAAGACGAATAAAACTGTATATGTCTGTGGACATCCATATGGTTTACCGTTGTCTTAAACACAGCATTAGAAAAGGTCTGGACAGTTCTTAGCTTACTGTTGTTCTGAGTGACCCCTACCCCCCACCCCCCCCACCCCAACCCCCTCTTTCCCTCTCTCTCAGGTATCTTGACCAAGCCTGATCTGGTGGATAAAGGCACAGAGGAGACAGTGGTTGAAGTAGTCCATAATGAGATCATCCCCCTAAAGAAGGGCTACATGATCGTCAGGTGCAGGGGTCAGAAAGAGATCAAAGAGAAGGTGTCTCTGACTGAAGCAATAGAAAGAGAGGAAGCCTTCTTCAAAGATCATGCGCATTTCCAGTAAGTTCATTCTTTTTGGTGATTATGTGAATGATTTGAGGTTTGACAGTTTGTGTAGCGTGTACACAGTGACTTTTCATTTTTACTGTAGGATTCTCTATGATGAAGGTTATGCCACTGTTCCTAAACTGGCAGAAAAACTCACCCTTGAGCTGGTGCATCATATCCAGGTGAATACTTCACTTGAAGGATTCTCTATTGATTACTTTACCCACTTCAGATGTAGATGTTTTGACCCCTGTGTGATTTGCAGACATCTCTGCCCCGACTGGAGGAGCAGATAGGGAGGAAACTAAAAAAGACCAGAGAGGAGCTGGACAGATACGGCAGTGGACCCCCTTCTGGTGCAACTGAGAGACTCGGTTACCTCATTGATGTGAGTTTACTAGATGGTTCTTTCTACACATACAGATGCACCTCCTGATCAAAAGTGTAACCAAAGTGATTTGAGCTTCTTAGATAAGTCCTCATAATAGGATATACATTCATAATCATTTGTCCTGTTCTTTTATCTGAACCTGTTAATATTTTAGAGGGTGACAGAGTTTACACACGATGTTATCAACCTCACAAGAGGGGAGAATCTAAAAACTGGAGTCAGGACCAATATATTTTCCATACTCAGAAAAGAGTTTTCAGTGTGGAAAGAGACCATAAACAGCTCTGGACTAACATGTAAGTGCATTAACAACTTGGTCATTACATGATTTTTGTAACCTGATATGAAAAGCAAACTGATGTTGTAAGATTTTGTTGTTTTTTAAATACAATTTTCCTTATTGGTATGAACATGTCACTGATAGCTGATAACAACACAGACAGAGGAGGACTCTAATGTAGATACACAGACAGGCTAAGTCAAAAAAGATCCTCTTTGTATAAGAAAATAGGCTTACATTCAGACATGTGGAAAAAAGTGAGGTTCAGGAAGGCTGGCAAGCATAACTCAGGAAACTAATCAGGCACACTGACAAAAGATTAGCGACAAAAGGCAGGTACAGTGACAGGTGGGTTTAAGGAATGAGGCCAAAGCAAACTATTTCATATTTTCAAATATAAAAATAATGTGGCTATTATTGCATTCATATATATTGCAGTCCATTGGAATATTGAGAGAGAGGTGGCTCAGTACGAACGAAAGTACCGTGGAAGAGAACTGCCAGGTTTCATCAACTACAAGACCTTTGAGGACATGGTCAAAGAGCAGATCAAACAGCTGGAAGAACCAGCTATCCAGAAACTCAAGGAGGTGTCAGGTATGTCTTATCAGGATGCTGCAATGACTGCAGGTTATCTCAGTATATAAGAGCTTCCAGATATTATTGTACTTGTCTTTTTCACTGTGTCTGATTCGTATGTTTTTTTGTTTTTTTTTGTCTGTTTGTTTGTCTAAGAAATTGTGATGAAAGAGATGTTCAAGTTGGCACAGAGCAGCTTGGTTGGATTTCCTAACCTCATCAAGACAGCCAAGGTATCATCTTCAATGTCAGTTTCTTCTTCATATGTATGACTGAAATAACTCATTTTTTGACAAATTTGTCCTTTAGATGAAGATCGAAGCCATCAGAAAGGAGAAGGAGACTGTGGCAGAGTCCATGCTGAGGACTCAGTTTAAGATGGAGATGATTGTTTACACACAGGACAGCACATACAGCAAGAAGCTGGGGAAGCGGAAGAGGGAAGAGGAACAGGTTGTTCTCATGGGTACACCAATTAACAAAAGCACTGCAAGCAATAATGAGAGTGGGGCCACACTTAAAGAAATGACAAAACACCTTAAATCCTATTACCAGGTAAGAGTCATCTACAGACATTTACAGGTTCTGCATAGTGTTTATTACATACATACACATTTTACATACAGTGAAAAGGCAAGGAATTTACATAAAGAACAGCTGTTATTTTGAAGTCCGACCCAAAAACACCAAAACATAGAGCACTACCTTTCTTCTCTCCAAACCACAGATTGCGAGTCAGCGTCTGGCTGACCAGATCCCACTGGTGATCCGCTACCAGATGCTGCAGGAGTCTGCTGTCCAGCTGCAGAGGGAGATGCTGCAGATGCTTCAAGACAAGGAGAAAACTGAGTCCCTGCTTCGAGAGGACTCCAGGATAAAAATTGAGAGAACCAACCATCATAACCGCCTTAAGCGTCTGTCAAAGGCACGCATGTTGTTGACTGAATTCAGCATGAACATACACAACTTCAGCACAACACAACTCCAGAGTAACTCTTAAAGCCAGAGGAAGTTGCTAAATTATTATATGTTATAATTAGGACATCATGTAACATTTCTTTATTTCTTTTCTTTGGACATAATTAGTAATCGAAGGGTTAATGATTTTATTAATGGGGTAATTATGTATGACTAGCCAGAAAGATTTTTTGCATCCTGACACCCCTATAGGCGCTGTAATTATTGACTCATATCAGAGCAATAAATCAAGGACATTAATTATTAGAATTAATTAATTAATTAGTTAACATATAAACTCTTATAAAGGGTGCTATGCTATATAGTGGTGCCAGTACATTTTTTGTGTTTGCTTTACCTAATGTCAGTAATACAAGAGGTGTTGTCCCTCCCTTTCCGTAATCTGAGGTGTTGTCGTGTTTTCTGAAATGTTGCCATGTTTTGTGAAATGTTGTTGCGTTTTCTGAATTGTTGCTGTGTCTTGTTAAATGCTGCTTTTTTTCCCTGAATTGTCATTGTGCTTTGACCCTTAAGGCCATTGTATGATTCAATCATACAGGCTCCTTCTCAGCCATTGTGTTCAAATTCAGATTCAATTTCGGACAACTTTATTTATCCCATGAGGCAATTCAGTTTTGCAGTCCACCCAAACCACAAGACATGAAAAACACAAATAAACTAACAGAGAAATATGAAATCGGAAATAAATAATAAATTAATAAAAGAAATAATAATTTTGCTTTCTGGGCAACATGTTTCTCCCAAAGAGAGCACAAGTCTCCCTGCTGGATTTGGAGCAGGCCCTCACTATACTGTGGAGACTGTTTCTGTCTTTCACAGAAAGCCAACTGAACCAACAAATAAAAGGTTAAAAGACTTTCAATAAAAGACTGATAAAAGATGGTTAAAATAACATTGCAAACTCTAAAAGAGGTGAGCTTCTGCAGCAGGTGCACTCTCTGTTGCCCAAGAATCTTTTGAGGACTCATCTCTTCCAAGAGCACCTCTTGTCCTGACGCACCCAACACCGTAACATGCTGAAATAGCACTTACTATGCACTTGGTGCACCTTCAATTCATCTCCCTGCATTTTGCCTTATAGATTTAACACTTAGATTTACTTCAAGGTCTCCTACTGCACCGAAGCCTCAGTGTTGTCCCTAACAGTGTTAGTTGTTTTGGATAAAAGTGTCTGCTAAAAGAGTAAATGTAAATATAAAACGTAAATGCAGTGCAATTGGTCATCAATTTTACATAATGACGTGTGTATATTGAATTTACAGGTGGGCTGAATGTAGGCTTGTTTATAATCATTAAATCAAATCATCAAAATTATGGCATTTGTCAGATGATTGTTTATAAAGTTGCACCCACAAGCAGATAAATGAAAGTCAGGGAAATGAAAGTCAAGTTTTGATTTATCTCGCATTGTTTTCCTGGGTACACATCAGCCCGGCCTTCTACATCCGTCACACGAAGTTTATTAAAAAAAAAAACTGCCTCTGTCCAATCAGAAGAGCAGAAGTCATCACCATGAGCACTCTCTTGATCCAGATAAAAGCAGCTGTAGCCATATAAAAAGCGCGCGACACAGCATTGGCAGGCTGCGCGCGCTCCCGCGGATGGAAATGAGTTTTTGACGGCCAATCACTTTTGAGCACAGCAGCTGACAGACAGAACTCATCTCGACAAACTTTTATGCCACCGGTTTATTTCTTTATTAAACAGTATTTCTCAACAGCTGACCAGAAGTCATCACCATGAACACCCTGAACCAACAGTATGAAGAGAAGGTACGTCCCTGCATTGACCTCATAGACTCTCTTCGCTCTCTCGGTGTGGAGAAGGACTTGGATCTGCCTGCTATCGCCGTAATAGGAGACCAAAGCTCGGGGAAGAGCTCTGTGCTGGAGGCGCTGTCAGGGGTGGCTCTGCCACGAGGAAGCGGTGAGTTATATTCACTGACAGCAGTTGTTTGCTTTTGTACAAAATGTGGCAATGATATACTTGTTATTGTTTAATTCTGATCAATTTCTTATTTATTTCTTTTATTTACAAGGGATCACAATAAATATTTAACATAAATGTTACCATTCCATGTTAGTTTAAATGTCATTTTCATCCCCACTCCTTTGGCAAATCACAATTACAACATATCCAGTTACACGAAGCATCATCATTATCACACACACACACACAAACACACAAAGTAAGTAAAACAAAGCAAACACGAGTGTCTCTTACTTTGGTTTGTTTTGCAATTTGTTCCAGTAATGAGGTGTGTACTATTACAAAACAGTTAGCTCCAGTTCAGAGTTAGTATGAGGAACTCTTAAAGCTATAAGCTTATTATTGTAATTGGGGATCCATGCATATATGCTGTATACATAAAGAATTTTTGTTTTCATCACAAAAATAATCAGCATTTTGTTTTGAAAATGATTACAATTTGAAAGTACAGGCCTGTTTCACTCCTGCCATTGCTGATCTTAAAAAACATTTTTACATCACAAAGAATTAAAAACTTAAGCCGCTGCCCTTTTTTGAGAGTGATAGCAATTTCAATCGAAATTTTGGTGGTGAGGTTACAAGCAAGTATTGAAATTGGTCCAGTCCTATTTGACTCTAATTATAGCCCCTAACATAATGTGTAGCCTATGTGTAATTTCAATACAGATTTTATCCGAACCACTTTTCACAGTTTCCCCAAGTACACAGGATTTCACTTGTCACTTGTCTTGTTCTTACTGTTCTTTAATTCAGGAATTGTGACAAGATGTCCTCTCGAACTGAAAATGAAAAGAAAAAAAGAAGGAGAGAGGTGGCATGGAAAGATAAGCCACCAAAACTATGGGGAAGAGATTGACGACCCAGCAGATGTGGAGAAAAAGATTCGAGAAGGTACACTGCACAGAAGTGAGGTGACATCCAAACAGCATTTAAATGTCTCAAAACAAAAGACAAGTACTGAAGTAACTGGGGTGACTTTTAGTTTTATTTTTATTTTCTCTTCAGTAATCAACACCTCTTCATCATGTTCTCTCTCTCCAGCTCAGGATGAACTGGCTGGGGTCGGTGTGGGGATCAGTGACGACCTGATCAGTCTGGAGATCGCCTCTCCTGATGTTCCAGATCTGACGCTCATTGATCTGCCTGGCATCGCCAGGGTGGCTGTAAAAGGACAACCAGAGAATATTGGAGATCAGGTATGTTAGTTCAGTGTCCCCAAAACATGCTGTCAGCACTTTACATAGGAGGGATTTCTCTGGCAGAAAGTTGTTCCAAGGACAAATTTTCTTAGTGAAGTTTGTGGATTCTCCAGCCTAACCAGAAATCTACAAAAATCTGGGCCCTGTGTTTCTCACCCCTACACAACATAAATTATTTTATATTGACTTCTCCATCAGCCAGACCCTCAGGTCAAAAAGCCGTTAAGACTACCATGCAAATCTCTGAACACTTTAATGTTTTTAAAGCCTGAGATTGCTGGGAAGGCTATGGACTTTTAGTTCTGTAATATCAATTCATCATGTGATTAGAACAGCACAACCGTGATTTGAAAGTTGTACAATTCATAACTTGATACACAATATGAATTGATTCTTTCAGATAAAGAGACTGATTCAGAAGTTCATCAAAAGACAAGAAACCATCAACCTGGTGGTTGTTCCATGCAATGTGGACATAGCAACCACAGAGGCTTTGAAGATGGCACAGGAGGTGGATCCTGATGGAGAGAGGACTTTGGGTAAATAGATTTAAGAAGTGATTCAAACCTCTCTTGCGTAAGTCACTCAAGTCTCAGGTAGTTCACTCTCTCTCTCTCTCTCCCAGGTATCTTGACCAAGCCTGATCTGGTGGACAAAGGCACAGAAGAGAAAGTGATTGACATTGTTCATAATGAGGTCATCCACCTGAAGAAGGGCTACATGATCGTCAGGTGCAGGGGTCAGAAAGAGATCACAGAGAAGGTGTCTCTGACTGAAGCAGTGGAAAGAGAGAAAGCCTTCTTCAAAGATCATGTTTATTTCCAGTAAGTTATTTCTTTATGGTAATTTGTACAAATGTTGTATTGGTGAAATTGGTGGTTGGCTTTTTTACATGTCACATCACATTTTCTTCTTGCCGTAGCACTCTCTACAATGATGGCTATGCCACCGTTCCTAAACTGGCTGAGAAGCTCACACTTGAGTTGGTGCATCACATTGAGGTGAATTATGTGGTGTATTCCATCAATGTAACAGTTAACTGTACATTACTTGGCTCACTTTAGGTGTTTGTTTGACCCCTGCTGTGTGATTTTCAGAGATCTCTGCCTCGACTAGAAGAGCAGATAGAGGAGAAACTAGCACAGACTCAGGCAGAGATGGAGAGATATGGCACTGGGCCGCCATCTGATGCAGCTGAGAGACTCTTCTACCTCATTGATGTGAGCTTCCTTACATTACCTAAGACCATCAATATTAAGATTTGTTTAATAAACATTTTAAACAGCTGTCCCCGCTGTCATGTTTCCTCTAGAAAGTGACAGCATTCACTCAAGATGGCATCAATCTGGCTGCAGGAGAGGAGCTCCAGTGTGGAGACAAACTCAATGTCTTTTCCACGCTCAGAAGAGAGTTTGGGAGGTGGAACATCCACTTGGACCAATCAGGGCTAAACGGTGAGTGTTACATTTGGGTGCAGTTGTCCATCAGCAGGAGTCTGAAATATACTGTATGTTTGTGTATCTCAGTTAACAAAAGAATTGATAGAGAGGTGGAGGGGTATGAAGAGAGGTACCGTGGGAGAGAGCTGCCGGGCTTCATCAACTACAAGACCTTTGAGGTCATGGTCAAGGAGCAGATCAAACAGCTGGAAGAACCAGCTGTCCAGAAACTGAAGGATATTGGAGGTACATTGATTTACTGTGTTTTCTGTATTGCTCAAAGTTCTGAAGGGCTCAGTGTAAATCAAGATGCTACATATTGCTGCATTGTGTATTTCCTCCAGATGCTGTTAGGAAGGCTTTCATACAGCTGGCCTACAGTAGCTTCATTGGATTTCCTAACCTCATGAAAACAGCTAAGGTGATCATCATCTATGAATCTGATACAAACATTCTTATAATTTAATATTAATTTACACTTTATCCATCAATGATAAAAAAGAACATTTTGACAGCCAGTGTACAGTCTGACAAAACTCTCATTTTCCAGGCAAAGGTTGAAGCCATTAAACAAGAAAAAGAGTCCACTGCAGAGTCCATGCTGAGAACCCAGTTCAAGATGGAGATGATGGTTTACTCCCAGGACAGAACCTACAGCAGCAGTTTGTGTGACAGAAAGAGAGAGGAGAATGAGGAGAAGAAAGGGGATGGACTCTTGGCACTTCTTCAGTTATACGACAGGGTAAGTTTTCATTTAGAGCAAAGATTCATGAACAAGAACAGTGACAATAAGGTTTAAACAGAGATTCTGCTTTTTTTTTTCAATAGTTTCTCTTGTCTGATGGAGATGATTGTTTACTCCTGAACTCCAAAGCCTACAGCAGCAGTTTGAGTGAGAGCAAGAGAGAAGAGGACGAGGAAGATGTTGATAATAATCATGAAAGTAAAACCTTTCTATTTGATGAATGTATCAGAACACACAGCACAGATTGTCATGCAACATTTCAGCAGCTAAAGTTGCATCTGAAGTCCTATTACAAAGTAAGTTTTAATTTAGAGGGATGATTCATGGGGAAAAATATTGACAATACACTGTCTATGATTTTTCAATTAGTGCAAATGACTTTGACCAACCTCTGTCAAACGTTTCTATTTCCTCCTTCAGATTGCCAGCCAGCGTCTGGCTGACCAGATCCCGTTGGTGATTCGCTACCAGATGTTGCAGGAGTCTGCTGTCCAGCTGCAGAGGGAGATGCTGCAGATGCTCCAGGATAAAGAGAATGTGGAGTTCTTGCTGAAGGAGGACTTTGACACTGGCAGCAAGAGGGCTGCTTTGCAGAGTCGCCTTAAACGCCTCATGAAGGCCCGCGCATACCTGGTGGAGTTCTAGAGGAGGTCAAAGCCAAATGGAATGATTTTGTTTTTTAACAGACATTCATGTTTGCGGAGTGAGTACTTTATATGCTTTTGCCAGATGGTTAACCCTTTCATGCATAGTGGTTACTACATTGGACAGCTATTAAAAAGCTGTTTTCTTGTATATGCATGGGTTTTGGTGGTAGAATTGCTCATCAGCCACCACATTGGATCCTAGACTGTTGTTCTATACACTGTCACCCATTGGCCAGTGTAAGTCTAACATAAATTTAGCAAAACCAAGATGGCCAACGGATGGCCAGAAATGCTGAGCAGCTCAGGAATATCTTGCCAATGCTTATATAGAAAGAGACTAAAAGAAAAATGGTAACATCTAAGGAGTAATACTATTGTTAAAATTTCCACTGTCACTGGCAGTGTGTCACCTCTGAATCACTGATCCACCTTCACACCTTCAACACCACATTCACTAGTTTGTACATGACATTTATATAACTTATAAACACATTTCAATATTATTATTTTTAAATTGTTTATTTTTTAAACACTAATAATTTCTTCCTCTTCCCTTCTGACCATCAATTTTTTTTTGTCTTTCGACAATAAAAGAGTCACTGTGAATGTCAGATATTTTTCTTTCTTATAAGATCATTGAGGTGATTCAGTTAAAATGAAACAGAACCTTTTGCTTTAGTCTAAGAATTTAATTATATATAATTTTCACTTTTTGGTATAATGCAATATGAACGCTGAATTTATATTACATTTATTTTCACCACTTATAATACTTTATAAACCTTGTTATTATTATAAACATTTATAAAGAGTTTTATAAAGCCTTTTAAATGTGTTAGAATGTGTTATAAATGTGCTTATGATGCACCTTCACAGAAAATATTACAAATATATTTTTGTATTTCTATATTGCTCAACTCTACATGCCACAGCAAGTCAAGTGAGCATTTTTGGCATTACCTATTATATCAATACATTAGTACATTAGTAATAAATCAGAGAACATATCCTCTTTTATGAAGAAAAACATTTCTTATGGTGTTAAATCAGTTTCATTTCATGGTGTGTGTTAAGTGATCAAAAACACACTTTGTACAGTCTGCGTCATGTTTATTTCAGCAGCTAATGTAATACACACATTTACACATTAGCTTTTGACATATCAGGAATAAATCAGACCATGGTTAGTTAGAGTATCACAACTGTATTGTTGTAGTGACAAAAGAAAAAAAAAGCAAATCTTCAGCTGGATGATTTTTATAGCATTTGCTGAGAACAGACTAATGCAGGCAAGTATTTCAATGACTCTCTTTCCATTTTCCTTCTTGCAATAGAGAGGTCAAAGGACACAGACTTGTTGGATGGGCTTAAACCTTGGTTTTGAGTGAAAGAGCCCATGTAAAGGGGCACTCTCAGTTGAGGATAGGAGCGGAAGTTAGTGGCAAACTTGGAGAATGAGGAGGAGGAGGACATAACTCTGTAGATAACCTGGAAGAGGGAGGGATAAAATACGCATGAATTTGGACTTATATGCAATGTTTTTAAGTTTGTTAAAATACACTAAAAGTGACAAATGTTTGACTTACTTCTGCTTCTTCATAGTGTCCTAGTAGTTCCACAGGAGACATGTCATGCAGGTCACACAGGCCACAGGTCACTGATGGAGGCTTCAGGCAACGGCTGAAGGAGCAAGCGCTTACTGGGGTTGTAGGTTTCTGACAGAGGTTGGAGGTGGAGAGTCTGGCCTTAGCTGTCTTGCAGAATCTGCAGGTGGAGGAAGCTGAAGTTTCCTGGCAGAGGTTGGAGGTGGGGTCGAGGCAATGGAAATGGCCACATCCACAAGGTCATGACATAGCTCTGCTGATAACATCCTGGAAGAGAGTGGGAACATTAATTTGGATTGACAATTTCTTAAGTACAAACAAAGTTATGTAGTTTGTTAAAGTACATTAAAAGTGAGAAATGTGTGACTTACCTCTGCTTCCTCTTAGTGTCCTCATTGTGGGCTATAGCTGTCTGCCAGAATCTGATAGTGGAGATGGCATTACAAGATTTTTGCAGAGGCTGTAGGTGGTGGTGGTGGAATCAGGTTTCAGCCATCAGCAGAAATCTGCAGGTGGAGGTTGTAGTTGATGTTGATGGCAGAAGATGTTGGTGGAGGGTCGGGCCACAGCTGTCTGCACGAATCTGCAGATGGAGGGAGCTGGAGATTCCTGGCACAGGGTGGAAGTGGGGTGGAGGCAATGGAAATGTCCACATCTTCAAGATCGTGACGTAGCTCTGCTGATGACATCCTGGAAGAGGGAGGGATAAAAGACATTAAAAACATTAATTTAGATTGACAATTTCTAAAGTACATACAAAGTTATTTAGTTTGTTAAAATACATTAAAGTGACAAATGTGTGACTTACCTCTGCTTCTTAGTGCTCTAGGAGGTCCACAGGAGACATGTCATGCAGGTTACACAGGTTGGACTTAATGGGCATCTGTAACAGAAACAGTTTGATGGTGTTTCTGGGATCATCTTGATGACACAAAACAGAAACAAATAAAGGACTGGAAATGTGTTATTATTCCACTTACATGTGTAGTTGAAGCATGGAGGTGAATCCAACTGTCAGAGGTAGATTGAGGAGCAGACTAAAGCTGTCTGCAGGAATCTTCAAGTGGAGGTGAGGACAGCCTCAGAGGATTTGGTATTAGCTGCCTGATGAGGGTGGAGGAGGCTGCAGGATGCTGGAGGTGGAGGAATTAAATTGCAGCTATCTGCAAGACTGTATAGGTGGAGGTCCCAGTGGAATATGGTGGAGTTTGGCAAAGGTGGTTGTTGTTGGTTGCCGGTGGAGAGTCAGTTCTCTGCTGTCTGCAGGTGGAGGCTAGAGCAGCAGGTGGCTGTTGTAGTGAGGAGGCAGAGTCCGACGGTGGCTGGTCGGTGGAGGGTGGAGCGAAGCAGTTTGGTTAGCTTCCAGATGTTTTAGATAGCGATACATCTGAAGCTACAGGTGGAGGCTGAAGCTGTGGGTGGAGGATGGAATATGGTGCTTCAGCTGGCTTGCAGAGGTTGGAGGTGAGGTGGAGATACTGGAAATGGCCACATCCACAAGACCATGACACAGCTCTGCTGATAACATCCTGAGAGATGGAGGGAAATAAACATTAATTTGGTATGACGAAACAGAAACAAGTAAAGGACTGGAAATGTGTTATTATTCCACTTACATGTGTAGTTGAAGCATGGAGATGAATCCAACTGTCAGAGGCAGATGGAGGATCGGACTGAAGCTGTCTGCAGGAATCTTCAGGTGGAGGTGATACTGCAGGTTTCTGGTAGACAGCCCCAGCCCAACCCTCTGGGTGGAGGATTCCAGGTTCCAGCTGTCTCTACACATCAGGATGTAGGCAGAGGATTAGCTACCAGACGTTTTAGATGGAGATATGTCTGTAGCTACCGGTGGAGGCCTATGCCATGGGTGGAGGATGGAGGATGGAGTATGGCATTTCAGTTGTCTTGCAAAGGCTGGAGGTGGAGTTTGGCAACGGTGGTTGGTTGCCGGTGGAGAGTCTGTTGTCAGCTGTCTGCTGTCTGCAGGTGGAGGCTAGAGCAGCAGATGGCTGTTGGAGTGAGGAGGCAGAGTCCGACGGTGGCTGGTCGGTGGAGGGTGGAGCGAAGCAGTTTGGTTAGCTTCCAGACGTTTTTGATGGAGATATGTCTGTAGCTACCGGTGGAGGTTGATGCCGTGGGTGGAGAATGGCATTTCAGTTGGTTTGCAGAGGCTGGAGGTGGAGTTTGGCAAAGGTGGTTGTTGAGTCAGTTCTCTGCTGTCTGCAGGTGGAGGCTAGAGCAGCAGATAGCTGTTGTAGTGAGGAGGCAGAGTTTAAGTCCGACGGTGGTTGGTCGGTGGAGGGTGGAGTGAGGCAGTTTGGTTAGCTTCCAGACGTTTTGGATGGAGATACGTCTGTAGCTAGAGGTGGAGACTGAAGCTGTAGGTGGAGGATGGAATATGGTGCTTCAGCTGGCTTGCAGAGGGTTTTTGTTAGATGATGGTAGGTGGTGTTTGGTTGAGGAGGTTGAGGCACGTTGAGGAGCGTACTGACAGAGGCTGCACTTTTTCACTTGTCATTTAAAGCTATTAGTTCTTAACACTTAACACATAACACTTAACACTTAACTATTAACTATTAACTATTACCTATTAACTATTAACTATCAACTATTAACTATATACATGAACTATTTACAGTTGACTGTGCCAATATGTCATTGTTCACAGTCTTTGAACTACTTTGAGAGTAGTTTCAGTTCTTAGCTCTCTTTGTTGGTGCCCGTCCAGGTTCTGGTTCTCCAGAAGTGTCAACATCATAATGGGGAGGATAGACTCCAGCCCCATATGACACGTCCACATGCGCCTGTCCGTCTTCGTTGGCCGACATTGAAATCATAGGATGATTCAGTCTCTCCCAGAGTTTCTGCTTGATACGACGTCCGAGCTCTAGACTGTACGGACGAGGCCGGCCACTCTTGTACCTGTGAGGGGTGGAAGAAACAGAAATTGAATAATAATGATAGTGAACAACTGAGATTTTTGAATAATTTGATGAATGTGAAAATGATCTGACTGAAAGAGTGAGAATTTTTTAAACACAAACATACCTGAGCATATCATCAACCACTTCGTGATAGAGCTTCTGATAATCTTCTACAGAGTGGTTGTGTATTCTCAGAGGACTGCTAGGGTGTACAGCAGTGGAGGTGGGCTGGGTATCAGCAGTGGAGGGCTGAGGCCTGGGTGGCAGAGTGGAGACTGGTGGCAGGTTGGCAGGTGAGATGGGAGACCGAGGCCTCTGGACAGGATCCAACTCCCCTGGGGCTTCAGCAGGAGGTGCGGAAGGATGGTGTTCGGAGCTCCGCTTCCTCTTCCGGGGAAGTCTGGAGGTGGTGACAGAGCGCTGGGGCAGTGGGGTGGAATTCTGCACCTGGGGAAGATCAGCAGCACATGAGAGGATGTCAGGCTCTGGAAAACTTGATACTTATTAACAGCATTTTTTTTACAATCTCACAGGAGAAAGAGCTACATCAGATGAACTATAGAGGACAATACTACAAATTAACTTAAATTTTTCTCTTCGTAGAAATGCCCAACAGTGAATGAGTGAAAATGTGTTTTTTTCTTTCTTTAAATCCAGATGTCTAACCTCGGAGTCCCTGCAGCATGGACAATTGCGGGTGGGTCTGTGGCGTGCAGAGGTTCTCCTGCTCTTGAAGTAGTTGTGCTCTTGAAGGTGGATGGTCACATCACACTGCAACAATACACACACTTTAGAATGAGGCTTTGCAAGTCCAGTTAAAGTTAAAGCAAGTCACATATTAAAATGTAAAGCTACAGGAGTGTTAACCAGCAAAATGTATTTAAAGTAAAAGAAAAGGGACAAAAAAAAGTTATTAAGCAGCTGAGTGGCTGGTATCAGTGTTTTATTATTACATGTTGAATTATTATTTATCAGCATTGATGCATAAATGTGTAAGAAGAATTTTTCTGTAAGTTGGTAAAGGTTCAGCTCATTTTAAATACTTTACATAACAATGGGTTGTTCAGTCTTTAAAAAGCAATCATAATTTCTATGTTCATCAAATGTTTTGGGCAGAAAACAATATAACATTAATGTAACATTAAAGTAATGAGTAACTTTGTAAAAAAATGTAATATTTCCTTCTGACACGTAGCAGAGTACAAGTATGAAGTAGCAGAAAATAGAACCAGTAAAGAACCTCATGATTCTACAGTATTTGAAGAAATGAACTCATTAACTTTCCAGCACTGACTTTTTCACTTCATCGTTCCCTAAAACTTCCCAATGGACATGGTTGAATTAAACTGCTTGAGGCCCTAGACCAAAAATCCAGTGTTGGGCCCCCATTAACCCTATATCTCACACTGTGCAGTTATATAACACATCACACTCATTAATTTGAGAATATGCAACATGAAATACAAAACTGAGGCAATGAAAGTCTTAAAAATAGACAGTGAAACAGGGGCCCTCTTAAAGACAGGTTCGGTGATACAGAGGGAGCACTTTAAGGCCCTGTGTCCTGTCAGTTGTTGATGTGCTTAAAAGTTGTATACTTCCAAATGAATTCTGAGTTGAATCATAACAAATGTTTATAATGTCTGAAAATCTAATATCACATAGCTGCCGGGAACACATTTATAATACACAATATTGCTATTTATGCCAGCTGTGAGCTGGATGATACAAATGAGTGATATTGCTTATATTGAATATTTTAACATGAGATTAATGGAGGCTGTAAAGTCCAATACTAACAGTGTGCATCATTGCAGTAAACTAATGACCTCCCACACTGTGTTTAACAGGCACAGACCCATAGATCTAAACAGATACTTCTGTTTTCTACAGTTTATGAATCTGGCTTTACTTCAATATATTTTATATAACATGTAACACCCAGGGTGGGGGCAGAGTTCATGGTCAACTATGACGGTAAAATACATTTAGAAAATACTATAACTTTCAAAGTGTTCAAATCTCACATTTTCCATGATGGAAGTTTGGTCAGTTGGTGTATTCAGTCTCGGAGAGTCTTTGGTTCTTTTCAAGATGTAAATCCTCGGTTCAAGCGTATTTGAAAAGGCTTTTGAAAAAATCGTGGAGTGAAACTCGTGCAAACTTTTTCTTGAGCGCTGTTGGTTTTGTTTGTTTTTGAATGATAGATCGCACATACACTATATATGATGCGCCTGGAGACAAACATGGCAACCATGGAATCCATGACGTCCGTTTTCGTCACCTGTGTTTTTACAGTCACATCTCACCTGAGATCAATTCCATATCTAACTGTGATAAAATGTGCAGCTCTGACTGCGTCCTCAGTCACACCTGTCTGCCGCAAGTTTGGCCTCAGTCTTTATGAACGGCTTCTTATGGAGTCAACTTTAACTGTGCAGACGTTTCCAACATTTTGACATATAAGTGTATAAATAACAAACTCATTTATTTCAAACTGCTCATAGGATCTTTTAGATTTTTACTCCAACTCCAAGTTTGCCGAGCAGCAGCATGATCATCGATATGTGCATCTGTAAATTGAGAGCGCTGCTGTGCGCATTTTACGCACGTGGCACAGTGGCGGTATCTTCATTAATACTTTAAAACTGTAATACACGGCGAAAGAATCTAAACGTAAATGCTTTTCGGGACTTGTAATGTTACACACAGGTACCAGGTTTATCCGGTAAAAACATCTGGGATACAGAAATCGTCCTCAAGATACGAACAGGCCCATCAGAGCTGTCGTGACATTTTTTTTTTTTTACAGTAAAAGTCCAAATTAAAATGATGCAACTTTATGAATAATATATATATAAAAAATGTCCTGTTAAGTTAATTTTTTCAGGGGGTTTTAAATGCAGCATCTCAAAATATTTGCCATTGTTGTTCACGATCATCCATAAACATTTCGGTATTTTCTCTGAAACTGATATGTTAACGCTATATCTAGACTATAATAAATATGTAGATCACCAGTCTTCAACCTAGAGAAGTAGGCTTGTAAACATTCTTTCACTGGACTCCAATAAATGATAATTTGACACAGATTAAACAGTTCAGCCTAAAACTTCAAATCCTTGGTGTATGAAATCAGGTGCATGTGTGTAAAGTTTGGTTTTGCCAGTAAAGCACATTTGACATTGACAGGAAGAAAAAATAAAGTTAAAGTTACAATCATTATTTTTTATCTGATACATTTATCTCTTTACCTATTTATTTCAGTAATTCATTTCTGTCTTTATTACCTTAAAGGAATTCTCCTCTCTCTCTCCTTTCCTCTGCAATGGACAGGTCAAAGGTCAGCGGCTTAAGCCTTGGTTTTGAGTGAAAGAGTACCTGTGAAGGCGCACTCTCAGTTTGGGCATTTGTGGTGAAGTTGGAGGATGATGAGGAGGAATAAGGAGGAGGAAACAGATGAGGAGTCACCGCTGCTGTTCAAGGTGAAGACACTGGGAGTGGGCACATCCACAAGACCGTGACATAGCTCTGTAGATAACTTCCTGGAGGACAGAGGGATAAAATAAGCATTAATATACTTGATAATTTCAAATACTTGCATCTTCATAGTGTTCTAAGAGATTGTTGGGGGACATGTAATGGCTGCAGTGGCTGAAGGAGCAGGTGGTTTCTGTCAGCTGCAGGGAAAACGCTGGACCTGTGGAAGGCTGAAGGAATATTATCACATCAGATCTACAATAAATAATTAGCACACAATTCACATTTTATTTGAAACTAGAATAGTATACCTTGCATTTGCAGTTAATTCGTGTGTCAATTCATGAGTTTTGGCCAAAAATGTGTTTGGAGAGGTGACCTTGACCTTTGACCTTTGACCACCACAAAATTCTCTTACTGAGATAGGACTTACCTAGATATCGTGTTCAGGAGGACATACATATGCGTGATAACATAATGGCTCAGGCCACAGCTATCACTGGCACATAGGCATATAAATAGTGTAACGGACTGGGTGATGAATGTTGTGGGTGATACCTTAGTGTTACTGTATTATGTTCAATTAAGTCAATTAATTGCTCCTTCAATTACTGAGTTTTCCAGGGGTCAGTGAATGTGTGATTGTGTCTAGAGGCTGAGAAGCCTGTCAGTCAGCGCAGCCACCTATGACAGTGACTGGTGTGAGGTAACGTACCTGTGATTGGCAGAGAGTCATGGAGGACTGTCGTTATCGTCCCTGCCGGTTTTAGCGGGGAGTTAGTTGAGCGGCAGTTGTGTAGGTTGGCAACCCGACGAGTAGACTGTAAAACCACGCAGTGTTTTGTTGTTTTGGCGTTGGCTAAGGCCCACAGTAGCCTGTGTTCAGTTGACAAATAAACGTCCCAGCGGAACCAGCTAACGGCTCGTAGATTCATGACTGAGGGACGCTACAGTTGGTGTCAAAAATGAATAACAGGCTTCGCTTAGTTGCTCTCTACAACACTCGCTAACATCCAACAACGGCTAGCAGCTGCTGGATTGTGAGAAAATGTCGTTGAGGGATCTCTCCAAGATTAGGCGGGAGGAGGTTACCTACAGTACAGCGGAAGCTTGGAAGGCGGTAGAACAGGGAAGAGAAATGGCGGTTAAAATGGCTACGGAAGCCGACTTGAGCTCGCCTCTTTGCTTCGGCGATCAACGTGGTGAAGCGGTTCTGTGTGGATTTCAGTCCCCTCAACACCCATTTGAACGCTTGTCGAAGCATTTTTTTTTTTTACACTTAAAGGCGAGTTGTCAACCTGTCTCCTCTGCGGCTCTTCGGCTCCTGTGTGCGGACGCGTACGCGGAGACGCACGTGAAACAGGAAGCGGGGAGAGAAATGTGAACGTAACTGAACTTTTAAAGGAAATAAAAAGACCATTGTGGGTTTCAGTTAGCTTTATTCCAGTGCATGCGGATTGACAGCAGTTGTGTAAACAACAGAAGGTGTGTTTTGTGCAGCAGCTCCATTGGGCTTGGTCACATGCTGCACTTCATCATTTTAAAGCTAACCTCTTCCCAATATAGGCCGGGACAGGAAGCAGACTGGCAAGCTTTCTGGCAGCGAAGTGAGTTATTGATAATTGTAGTTTAGAATGACAGTGGTTTCAGTTTCCTGGTGTTGTTTTTAGTTTAGTTTTGTACATTTCCTGTTGCAGTTTTGGCAGGTTGGTATTATAATGTGATACAGAAGGTCAAAATAAATGTTGTGTCAGAATAAAAAAGTACCTCTTTTCCATCATAGCTAATTCACCACTCTTGCACAACAAAATGGCACAACTTTTAAGCATGACGAAACTCAACTCACCTCTGTGACCCTGCATGCCTACAGAAGTACCCGATCTTTTACTTAAAAGTACAAGTGAAATAGAATTTGATACATTAATGTGGCTACATCACTTCTATGGTGCAGTAGCTAAAGGTGGGGCTTCTTAAATCACACTAATAGGTGGATTATGAATTTCCTCCTGGGCATCAATAAATTCTTAATCTAATGGTGATTAATTTTGTTGACAAACATAACCCATGTTTGTCGACACTGGACTTGATTTATCCCATTCATATAATAAAAATGGAGACTAAATGAATATCTTTACCTAGTATGACTGTACGTGCAGCATCTGCCCCGTAAGCGTTTGTCTCATTAATAGCTAAAGAAATGAAAGTTAAGGAAATGAAACCCAACTTTGAATTTCCCAATCCTCATCACTGAAATACCGGCCGGTAGTTTGCATCAGCTCTTGGTGCGGGGAAAGTGCTTCCAAGCATCTGGATCAAAAATCAATTTCTTAATAAGTTATTACCATTTACATCGTAAAAAGAAGTTAGGATGAATTGTTTATACCATTGATAATTACAGATGACTTACAATTTGAGACACTAATTTTGTTCATGACTTAATTAATTACTTAATTATTCATAGTTTATTGGTAGGCTGGATATAGGCTTATTTATAAAATCTCAAAAGTAAGGCATTTTTCACATGAAAAAGTGGTCTATTCTTAAAAGTTACATTCACAACGCAGCAAGAGAAATTAAAACCAGGGAGAGGAAACCACCTTGTTTTTCAGATTTCATGTATGCCCTGCCCTGTATTTACATCAGTCACACAGAGCTTGTTAAAAGCAACCTTCGTACAGTCAGCCTATGTCTCACTGTAGCATTTGTTTTCAGTAAGAATTTTTTAGTTTCCTATTTACAGGAGACAAGAAGTCATCACCATGGACACCCTGAACCAACAGTATGAAGAGAAGGTGCGTCCCTGCATTGACCTCATAGACTCTCTTCGCTCTCTCGGTGTAGAGAAGGACCTGGATCTGCCTGCTATCGCCGTCATACGAGACCAAAGCTCGGGGAAGAGCTCTGTGCTGGAGGCGCTGTCAGGGGTGGCTCTGCCACGAGGAAGTGGTAGGTCACTAAAAGAAAACTCTGCTTTTGAACTTAAAGCTAACAAATATCAGTATAGCTGTTGGACTCTGGACATTGAATTACTCCATTAGATGTGACATGAAAACATCAGCTTCTAGTGTTTTTTGTATTGAGGATCTTTGTATTTCATTCCTCATCTCCCTCTCTATCTCTCTCTTCCAGGAAGTAGAGAGAAAAAAAATGTTATCTATCATACACTGATTGGAGGCTGTCTAATGTGAAATTATGAAAGAGTTTTCAATAGGCCAAGTTCCTGTTTCCTTAAAAAAATGAAGGAGTGATCTATTCACATTTCCTACTACAGCCATTGTGACAAGATCTCCTGTCCAACTGAAGATGAAGAGAAAAAAAGGAGAGGAGTGATGCCAGTCAGTTTGTAGAACTAACTCTAGCTTTCGACAACAGCTTAATTCTAAATTTGTAAAGTTTTGTAAAGAACATTCTTGTAAGCAGTGGAGATGAATACTATGGAAAAAATGTTGTGGGGTTGAATCTAGGTTTTGGATTGATCTTTTTTTTTTTTTTTTTTTCAATTTTGAAGTATCATAAACCATTGACCATCACATTGTCCAGCTGACTTATGACAAGTATTGAGATTAGTCCTGTGCTTTTTGTACCATTTTCTAATTTCAATACAGATTTTATCCAAATTATTTTTGTGATAGCTGAGAGATCCTACTGCTTTTCAGAAGTGCCCCAAGTGCAAAGGGTTTCACTTGTCCTTTGACTTGTTCTCACTCTTCATTAATTCAGGCATTTTAACAAGATGTCCTCTTGAACTGAAGATGAAGAGAAAGAAAGAAGGAGAGGAGTGGTATGGAAAGATAAGCTACCAGGGCAATTCTGAGGAGATAAAGGATCCTGCACATGTGGAGAAAAAGATTTGAGAAGGTACAGTGCACAAAAGTGTGGTGTTAAAAGGGGTTAAAGATAGTTCAATTTGTTTTTCAGTAATCAGTATGTCTGTCCTTTCTTCGTATCATATCCTCTCTCTCCAGCTCAGGATGAAATGGCCGGGGTCGGTGTGGGGATCAGTGATGAGCTGATCAGTCTGGAGATCGCCTCTCCTGATGTTCCAGATCTGACGCTTACTGACTTGCCCAGCATCAGCAGGGTAGCTGTAATGGGTCAGCCAGAGAACATTGGTGACCAGGTAGGTTTATTCAGCACCCAGTGCTTTGGACCAGAGTAAAATATCTTCACAGCTATTGGACAGATTGCCATGAAAAATGGTCATGGTCCTCAGAGGATGAAACCTAATGACTTCGGTGATCTCCAGAGTTCACAACTCAAATTTCCGCTTACTGGTATCTATCGGTGAGAACAATGAATACCTGTCCCGTCACCTCTGTCTTTCCAAGCATGTTGGGGAGTTTATTGTGTCAGGTGACAAAATGGCATCAACTACTGCACTGAAGAGTCTGTCAAGTGAAGAGGTGACTTTATATAGCTATATCTGTGTTTCCCCTAACATTGTCTTATTGTTGTTTGATGAGCAGGTACAGTCTACCACTAACTGAGAGATATACAGTGTATATTAAATCCAATCAGGTCCAGCAAGTTCAAGAGTAAAGCCAGTAGATCAGTTAAAAGACTTGGAAGTCATTAAAAACCAGCATTCATCTCCAATATTCAGTGAGGACAATCTTAAAATATGAATCCGTTTGGTGTGTAAGTTTCAGAAACAGCACTTCTAGCTCTGGAAGCTGTGGATCATGAGAAATATATGTGTTTCAGTTCAGTGAGTTGGATTATGCAGTTGAAGCTCTTGTTAAGTGATTGACAGTCTTTGTTTGTGTACATAAAAGCCACCAAATTAATTACAACTTTTGGCTGCAGAGGCCACTGTTGCTCAGCAAAGTTTTATTTTCTTGCTTTGATGCAACTCAAATGTAATGCAAACATCACAATTTTGGTCAAACCCTGACTTTTCCTCAAGTGCTCCTCCATCTATCTATCTAGTCTTGTTCTACCATATTCAGTACATTAGAAAATGTTCCCTTTTTCATTAGCACAGTCGCAGTATTATATCAACTGTAAGTTGATATATCTATATATAATATATATATGATATGAATTATAATATGATATAATATGAATTAATTCTTTGAGATAAAAAGACTGATCCAGAAGTTCATCAGAAAACAAGAAACCATCAGCCTGGTGGTTGTTCCATGCAATGTGGACATAGCAACCACAGAGGCTTTGAAGATGGCACAGGAGGTGGATCCTGATGGAGAGAGGACTTTGGGTAAATAGAAACCTTCAGAAACAATTCGACCAGCTCTTACATAAATAACTAACATAGGAAGTTCTCTCTCTCTCTCTCTCTCAGGTATCTTGACCAAGCCTGATCTGGTGGACAAAGGCACAGAGGAGACAGTGGTTGACATTGTCCATAATGAGATCATTCCCCTGAAGAAGGGCTACATGATCGTCAGGTGCAGGAGTCAGAAAGAGATCACAGAGAAGGTGTCTCTCACCGAAGCAATAGAAAGACAGGAAGCCTTCTTCAAAGATCATGTCGATTTCCAGTAAGTTCATTCTTTTTGATGAATAAGTAAGTAAAGTAATTTCAGGATTGACAGTTTGTGTAGCGTGTACACAGTAACTTCATTTTTGCTTTAGGGTTCTCTACAATGAAGGTTGTGCCACTGTTCCTAAACTGGCAGAAAAACTCACTCTTGAGCTGGTGCATCACATTGAGGTAAACACTTCACCTGAATGATTAGCTTCAAATTGTCTAAACCCAACCGGTCGAGGCAGATGGCTGCCCACATTGAGTCCGGTTCTGCTCGAGGTTTCTGCCTCTTAAAAGGAAGTTTTTCCTTGCCACAGTCGCCTAGTGCTTGCTCATGGTAGGATCTGTTGGGTTTCTCTCTGTAAATTTTATAAGAGAAAGAGTATGGTCTAGACCTGCTCTATATGTACAGTGCCTCGAGATAACTTCTGTTGTGAATTGGTGCTATATAAATAAAATTTGACTTGACTTGACTTGAAATTGTTTGTCAACTTCAGATGATAGTGATTGTGACCCCTGTGTGATTTTCAGAGCTCTCTGCCTCCACTTGAAGAGCAGATAGAAAAGAAACTAGAACAGGTCCAGGAAGAGCTGGCCAAATATGGCAGTGGACCCCCATCTGATGGAACTGAGAGACTCTGTTACCTCATTTATGTGAGTTTACTAGATGCTAATTTGTAGACTTACAGAACACTGCGCCTTCTGCATGACCCAAAGTGTAACCAACATAATTTGAGCTTTTCAGATAAGTCTTTGTAATAGTATTTTAATGGTATAATCATTCACTGTTCTTTGACCTGAACCTGTTATATTTTAGATGGTGACAGAGTTTACACACGATGTTGTCAACCTCACTAAAGGGGAAGATCTAAAAACTGGAATTAGGTCCACTTTATTTTCTATACTTAAAAGAGAGTTTTCAGTATGGAAGGAGACCATAAATGACTCTGGACAAACATGTAAGTGCATTAACAACATGGTCATTTCATCATTTTTGAAATGTACCTAAAATGTAAACTGTTGAGAAAGATGGTAAAATATTGTTTTTGTTGTTGTTGTTGTTGTTCCATTTTCCTTATTGCTGTGAAAAAGTCTATTTTACATTGTCAAATGCAAAATGATGTAGCTATTATTCCATTCATTTTGCAGTCCACTGGAATATTGAGACAAAGATTGCTCAGTATGAACAGAAATGCTGTGGAAGACAACTGCCAGGTTTCATCAACTACAAGACCTTTGAGGACATGGTCAAAGAGCAGATCAAACAGCTGGAAGAACCAGCTGTCCAGAAACTCAAGGAGGTGTCAGGTATGTTTTATCATGATGCTACAGTGATTTGAGACCATCTTAATATGTAAGACCTTCCAGATATTACTTCATCTGAATTTTTCACTCTCTAACTCACTTGCATGTTTTTTTTTTAATTTAAGAAATTGTGATGAAAGAGATGTTGGCACAGAGCAGCTTCGCTGGTTTTCCTAATCTCATCAACACAGTTAAGGTATCATCTTCATTATCAGTTTCTACTGCATATGTATGGCTAAACATTGTTTGAAATTTTCTGAGAAATTTGTATGTCCTTTAGATGAAGATCAAAGCCATCAGAAAGGAGAGGGAGACTGCAGCAGAGTCCATGCTGAGGACTCAGTTTAAGATGGAGATGATTGTTTACACACAGGACAGCACATACAGCACGATGTTAGGGAAGCAGAAGAGGGAAGAGGAACAGAATGGTGGGCTCTCTGTTTGTGGTAGACCGGCGAAGAAAAGCTTTGCGAGCAATAACAAGAGTGGAGAAACAGTGGCAGAAATGACAAAACACCTTAAGTCCTATTACCAAGTAAGTGTCACTTACAGGTTTATGTTCTCCATGGTGTATAATACATCGATACACATTTTACATGCAGTATAAGCAGGAAAGAGTTTCAGTTTTATTAAAAAAAAAAAAAAACATTGATGACCATTTACTAATGTGGTTTGTTAATGTTAACTATGGAAAGGCAGACACAGACATATAGAAGCATTTATTTAATTGTTGTACAAATACAGTGACAATGGTCTGGTGGTGGTGAAATGACAATGAATTTGACCAGTTGTTATTTTGAAGCACTACCCTAAAACACTAAAATCTAGAGCACTACCTTTCTCCTCACCAAACCACAGATTGCTGGCCGGCATCTGGCTGACCAGATTCCACTGGTAATTCACTACCAGATGTTGCAGGAGTCTGCTGTCCAGCTGCAGAGGGAGATGCTGCAGATGCTCCAGGATAAAGAGAATGTGGAGTTCTTGTTGAAGGAGGACTTTGACACCGGCAGCAAGAGGGCTGCTTTGCAGAGTCGCCTCAATCGCCTCATGAGGGTCCGTGCATTCCTGATGGAGTTCTAGAGGAGGTCAAGGCCTAACAGCAAAATTTAGTTTTTTTGAGTCCCTGCTTCAAGAAGACTTCCACATAAAACCCATGGAATCAGCAGAAACACCTTATATACATTTTGTTGACTTCTTGAGTATGAATAACACAACTAGAAGAAATTGCAGAATTATTATATTTTATAATTATGATATCATTATGTTTTTGACACAATCAGTCATCAAGTAAAATTGAGGGAACCTTGTTAGATTATTACATTTTGTATCCACATTTGATTATATTTTCAGAGACTTTTTATTACAGTCATGTTTCCTAAATAATTTTAGACTTTTATTCCATATTCTCAGTTTTATATTCAGTATTCTTATTGCCTTAATGGCGAAGGAGATGACTTAAATAGCTCTCATTACATGCACATGCATTTTAACTTATCCTAAGTGATTATGCAGAAAGTTTGAAGTCAATATAACTTTTGTGATATTTCTGTTTCGGGTAATTCAAAATTACAAGCCAGCACAACATCAGCCTTCATGCAGTCATCTACCAAATGTGGATTTGAACTTGTGCAGCACCCACCCCTACTCTTAACCAAGATGAGGAAGATGATCATTACTGTGGACCTAGTCAGCACTGTCTGAGAAAATTGGTCCACAGCAGTAATGACGTCATCATTGCTGAGATGATAGGTTTAAGCTTTGCTGTGGCTCTGTCATTAAAATTGTGTTGCCCAAATCATCACACTGAAAGGAAGACTGCAGAATCTCGGGTGAAATTTGAAAGAATAAAGGTAGTTGGTTCAAACAGAGCAGCACTCTACCTGCTTGTCTTTATAGCTACTGTTATATATATACACATATCATTTCAAATCTGTTACATCTATTTTAAATATGCATGTTTGTCTCAGATTTGTAAAAATTAAAAAACCATGTGCAGCATTGGAAAAAAATGAAACAAGTCTGGTTTCAGGCAAGTTATGTCAGCATGCATGTGTGCATATGAATGAGAAAGGACAGACAGAAAACAAGTGTAAATACACAACTTTATTTTTGCAACAACAACAACAAAAAAAAAAAAAATCCCAATTCAAGATTGTTGTGGAATCAAACATGAACTTCTCTGTCATGTCATGATGTATAATATATGTTAACATATAGTGTTACTTTGCACAGTTGTTTGAGATAAGGAATGCAACTGAGAAGATAAACACTGCCTTTCTAATCTTATAATGAAAGTAATAAAGCTGGTGAGTTGGATAAGCTGTGATATAATTAACAAAAATAGCTGGTGCAGGTCCTTCTTGTACTTGCATACAGTATGTCACAAATGATGTTGTGCATTATTTCTACTGCTACATTACGCTACCGCCCCATTATTTTTGAGTGAAAGATGACCCATGAATGTCCTGAGTACATTTGCTCAGGTGAGGCATTTGTACCTTTGTGCTAATCCGTTTAACCACACCAAGATAAATGCCAGAGAAACGAAACCTAATTCACACAGTTTTTCTGGTTCACTGAGATACCTGCAGTGTGTGTGAGTGAAAGCAATACAATACTCCATAGCTTGCCATATTCATTTGCTTTCTATTTATTTCTTACAGGAGACAAGAAGTCTTTACCATGGCGTCTCTGAACCAACAGTATGAGGAGAAGGTGCGTCCCTGCATTGACCTCATAGACTCTCTTCGCTCTCTTGGTGTAGAGGAGGACTTGGATCTGCCTGCTATCGCCGTAATAGGAGACCAAAGCTCAGGGAAGAGCTCTGTGCTGGAGGTGCTATCAGGGGTGGCTCTGCCACGAGGAAGTGGTGAGTTATATTCACAGCACAGTTATTTACTTGTGCCAAATGTGCCACCTAAATAATTGGTGTTGTTTAATTATGATTTTATTTGCAAGGGACCAAAAAATATTGAACAGAAATGTTACCATCTAATGTACTGTACCTGAGTTAGCTTAAAGCTGATTTTGATTTGCAGTTCCTCGGCAGCTCACAATTACAACATATGCAGAAGTTGTTAAATCAATCCTTAAAATAGTCATAAATATTACTAAAAATATCACTAAGTTGAACTTAAAAGTCCCTTAGTGGAATAAGTGACTAACTTTGGTATGTTTTGCTGTTCTTAAAACTAAACTATGTTGTGTGGTGTCATGAGTGGTTGCTTTGATCTCTACTTGCAGATGTTAAATATTATAATGCATAAGAGACTTGCATTAAGTCCATCCATAATCAAAAGGATCAACTAGATGTCATCAAAAATGAATGTGCAGCCCCACTGACTAAACAGCTGAAAGCGACCACATAGTCAAGTCAAGTCAGTTTTATTTATATGGCACCAATTCACAGCAGAGGTTACCTCAGGACTGCACTTTGCACAGGAGGATATTATCAGATAAGAGTCAGTTTCATTCTTGTTGTCAAGATGATGACACAGTTTCTCTGCTTGCTACAGATTTTTGTCAGTTTGTAGAACTAACTCTAGCTTTAAACAACAGCATAATTCTACATTCTTAAAGTTTTGTAAAGAACTTTAGCAGTGGAGATAATTACAGTAGGAAGTTCTGGATTTACCAACTTTCTCCAAATTTGATGTATTATAGACCATTGACCATCAGATTGTCCAGCTGAGTTATGACCAGTATTGAGATTAGTCCTGTGCTTTTCGTACCATTTTGTAATTTCAATAAAGATTTTATCCAAACGATTTTTGTGACAGCTGAGATATCCAATTGCTTTTCAAAAAGTTCCCCAAGTGCACTGAATTTCATTTGTCCCTTGACTTGTTCTCACTCCTCATTAATTCAGGCATTGTGACAAGATGTCCTCTTGAACTGAAGATGAAGAGAAAGAAAGAAGGAGAGGAGTGGTACGGAAAGATAAGCTACCAGGACCACGAGGAAGAGATAGAAGACCCTGCAGATGTAGAGAAAAAGATTGAAGAAGGTACAGTCCATCAAAACTGAACAACAACATTGTGATTGTCTCAAAACAAAACACAAGTACTGATGGAGCAATTGAAGTAATTTAGGTGACACCTCTTTCCTGTTGTAGTTAACATCATGTTCTCCCTTTCCAGCTCAGGATGATCTGGCTGGGGTCGGTGTGGGGATCAGTGATGACCTGATCAGTCTGGAGATCGCCTCTCCTGATGTTCCAGATCTGACGCTCATTGATCTGCCTGGCATCGCCAGGGTGGCAGTTAAGGGACAACCAGAGAACATTGGAGATCAGGTATGTTAGTTCAGGTTCCAGATCAGAATGAATATCTTGTAAACTATTGGATGTAAGACCATGCCCTCTAGTTAAGACAGTCGTGGTCCTCAGAGAATGAATCCTAATGACTTTAGGTGACTTTTCATCTAGCTCCACAAAAAGTTTCCACTTGTCCAACACTATGGCCCATGGCAAGATACTTAAAACTTTAAACTTCCACTTTCTTAGTGAAAAAAAAAAACAACAAAAAACCATAAATAGTATCAATGTTGGATGTTGCATGTAGGACTCCATTGCTCATAATAAGAAGCAAATGTTGAAAATGGTTTTCGGGGGATTTCTCTCACATTATATAATCATCTTTATTATGATGCCATAGGCAACATATTGTAATAGTGTTATTCCATCCTGTAACTCACACCCATACACTTTAATCTGTCATTGTGTGATTATAACAGAACCTAAAATAGTAATAGTATACAACTTGAGGCAATATTAATTCTTTCAGATAAAAAGACTGATCCAGAAATTCATCAGAAAACAAAAAACCATCAGCCTGGTGGTTGTTCCATGCAATGTGGACATAGCAACCACAGAGGCTTTGAAGATGGCACAGGAGGTGGATCCTGATGGAGAGAGGACTTTGGGTAAACAGATTTAAGAAGTGATTCAAACCTCTCTTGCGTAAGTCACTCAAGTCTCAGGTAGTTCACTCTCTCTCTCTCTCTCTCTCTCTCTCTCTCCCTCTCTCCCTCTCTCTCTCAGGTATCTTGACCAAGCCTGATCTGGTGGACAAAGGCACAGAAGAGAAAGTGATTGACATTGTCCATAATGAGGTCATCCACCTGAAGAAGGGCTACATGATCGTCAGGTGCAGGGGTCAGAAAGAGATCACAGAGAAGGTGTCTCTGACTGAAGCAGTGGAAAGAGAGAAAGCCTTCTTCAAAGATCATGTTTATTTCCAGTAAGTTCATTATCTCAGGTAATTTAAACAAATATTTTGGTGGAAGTATCACTGTTGTGATTGGGTTTTCTTACACCTCAAATCACATGTACTCACTAGTCTTTTTTCTTGCCGTAGCACTCTCTACAATGACGGCCATGCCACCGTTTCTAAACTGGCTGAGAAGCTCACACTTGAGTTGGTGCATCACATTGAGGTGAGTTGTTACTCTAACAGTTTATTGTAATTAATTTAATGTCATTGCAGTTTGTTTGTTTGACCCCTGCTGTGTGATTTTCAGAGATCTCTGCCTCGACTAGAAGAGCAGATAGAGGAGAAACTAGCACAGACTCAGGCAGAGATGGAGAGATATGGCACTGGGCCGCCATCTGATGCAGCTGAGAGACTCTTCTACCTCATTGATGTGAGCTCACCCACGCTACCTAAGACCAGCAATATGAATATTTGTTTAATGAACACAAACCACTTGTAAATGGCTGTAACCGCTGTCACATGTGTCCCCCAGAAAGTGACAGCATTCACTCAAGACGCCATCAATCTGGCTGCAGGAGAGGAGCTCAAGTGTGGAGACAAACTCAATGTCTTTTCCACGCTCAGAAGAGAGTTTGAGAGGTGGTACATCCATTTGGACCATTCGGGACAAAACTGTGAGTGTTTCATTTTGGTCTACAGTTGTCCAAAAACACTGGGTTATTCTCACACCAGCAGGATTCTATGATCAAAGTTTTTGTGTCTCAGTTAACAAAAGAATTGATAGAGAAGTGGAGGAGTATGAAGAGAGGTACCGTGGGAGAGAGCTGCCGGGCTTCATCAACTACAAGACCTTTGAGGTCATGGTCAAGGAGCAGATCAAACAGCTGGAAGAACCAGCTGTCCAGAAACTCAAGGATATTGGAGGTACATGATTGAATATGTGATAGTTACTTTCCCTCACATTTTTCCAGATTTCCACCAAACTTTACAGAAGCACCATTGATGCCTGTACCTGGTTGGTCATGCATTTTTGTATTTCCCTTTCCTGCAGATGCTGTTAGGAAGGCTTTCATACAGCTGGCCCGCTGTAACTTCATTGGATTTCCTAACCTCATGAAAACAGCTAAGGTGATCATCATCTATGAATCTGATACAGACATTCTTATAATTTAAGACACTAACAAATTGTCTAATAAAAATTTTGACAGCCACTGTTCACTCAGACCAAAATCTGATTTTTCAGGCAAAGATCGAAGCCATAAAGCAAGAAAAAGAGTCCACCGCAGAGTCCATGCTGAGAACCCAGTTCAAGATGGAGATGATGGTTTACTCCCAGGATAGAACCTACAGCAGCAGTTTGAGTGACAGAAAGAGAGAGGAGGAGGAGATGAAAGCATCCAAGGAGAGTATTTTGACAGCTTCTCCAGTGAGTTTTAATTTAAAGCAAAAATTCATGAGCAAAAACTGTGACAGTAGGGTTTAAATAGAGGGTCTCTTGTTTTTTCATCGTTTACTCCCAGGTCTACTATGACAGCGGTGACAGCGACAGAGAGTTGAACATGGATGATAACCATGAAAGTAAAACCTTTCTATTTGATGAACATATCAGTACTTACACCACGGATTGTCATGCAACATTTCAGCAGCTGAACTTGCATCTGAAGTCCTATTACAAAGTAAGTTTTGATTTAGGGGGATGATTCATGAAAAAAAAATAATGACAAGACAGTGTCTATGATTTTACAATATCTGCCCAGTTTTGACCAACCTCTGTCAAACTTTTCTATTTCCTCCCTCAGATTGCCAGCCAGCGTCTGGCTGACCAGATCCCGCTGGTGATCCGCTACCAGATGTTGCAGGAGTCTGCTGTCCAGCTGCAGAGGGAGATGCTGCAGATGCTCCAGGATAAAGAGAATATGGAGTTCTTGCTGAAGGAGGACTTTGACACTGGCAGCAAGAGGGCTGCTTTGCAGAGTCGCCTCAGTCGTCTCATGAAGGCCCGTGCATACCTGGTGGAGTTCTAGAGGAGGTCAAGGCCTAACAGCATGGGTCCACTTTACCACTTTCATTTCCCAAATACAGTACAGTTGTGTTATACAGAACAAGTCATTGGGCTTGATGTATTTATATTAATGGGTGGCTCATGAATTTCCCCGGGGGTGTTAATAAAGTCTTCACCTAATGGTGAACACCATACGTTTTTGATTTTCTTTTGTTGGCTATTTTCATTTTCATTCATCTGCTCTGTAACTGGCAAGTTATCAGTTATTTGTGTCTCCTTTGCCTTGACAAACTTTAACCCATGTCTGCAGACACTGGACCTGTGCTGCTGCATTCATCGGTGTCTTGATGAGATGTCGAATCATCCCGTTCACATCGTTTAAACGGAGACTAAATGCATATCTTCACCTAGTACACGGCTGTATGTGCAGCATCCGCCCCGTAAGCGTTTGTCTCAATAGCTAAAGAAACGAAAGTTAAGGAAACGAAACCTAACTTTCAGTTTCCCGATCGTCATGACTGAAATACCGGCCGGCAGTTTACATCAGTCACACTGAGGCTTCGGTTGTGACAGACAAAGCTCACCTCAACAAACCTTTATCCCGCGGGTTTATTTCTTTATTAAACAGCATTTCTCAACAGCTGACGAGAAGTCATCACCATGAACACCCTGAACCAACAGTATGAAGAGAAGGTGCGTCCCTGCATTGACCTCATAGACTCTCTTCGCTCTCTCGGTGTGGAGAAGGACCTGGCCCTGCCTGCTATCGCCGTGATAGGAGACCAAAGCTCGGGGAAGAGCTCTGTGCTGGAGGCGCTGTCAGGGGTGGCTCTGCCGCGAGGAAGCGGTGAGTTATATTCACTGAAAACCACGCAGTTATTTGGGTTTTGTGCCAAATGTGCCACAGGATGAATTGTATTGGCATAAAGAGTAATTAAACCATAATTTATTTTTGTACTGTATACGCAATCACACCAGCAAAAAATATACTGTATGGCTCAAATGTGGCTATTTCCGTGGAATTGAAACGGGTGTTCAATGGAGCCCCTCCCAAGCTGGTGCCCCCTAGTCCTCTGTTGCAGTTTTTAAATATGCTCAGAGAGGGTCCTGGTAGAATTAGGGGATGGAGCTACCCTTTAATTGTGATTAACTCATAAATTGATAAGGCATTTGTTTTGTGTTTTTGTTTGTCTTATGTAACTTTTCATTATTGTGAGCAGGACTCCAGTATCATCTGAGATGACAATAAAAACCTGTATGACTGGTTGTACAACAGGTGGTCTGCTGTATATGAGCAGGATGTGGAGGTTACAACAAAACTTTCCAGGCAATATAAATGCCACAAGGAGACAATAGTTACAGCTTTACAAAGTTCACTGTAGTGCTTTATAGGTAGGTCGCTCCCAGGAAATATGATATGCAGAATGCCAGAATCCTGCCCCTGGTCATCATTCAGTATGCTTGACACAAATTAGGCTGTAAGGTGTATCGTCCAACCAGCCTGTTCCAAATGACTGCGTTAGCACTCTGTGACTTTTGTGACTTTTTGGGGATAACAGCATACAGTTTCAGACTGTCTCGCTTTGAAGGCATTCATGGCGTTGCACTTGGTTGTAAACACAAAAATTAAAGAGTCCACAGCCATGCTAATGGCTCTTTTAGGCTGTACTTGGTGGTAGGTACTTTGGGCTTAATGCTAACATCAGCGTATTAACATGCTAACAACTACTCACAAAATTATATTGATCCTTTCCAGATGTAATGTTATGTTGGAGTTTGGAGCATGAATGTTTGCATGAATGAAAATTTCATGGTAATTCATCCGTTAGGAGATATTTCACGCTGAACCAAAAATACCACCCAGTGAAAATTGCATGGCATTGCATTGTAACTGTCTGCTGGCTTTGTGCAAATTATCAGGCCCTATATCTCAGACAAGTAAACAGAATCCCACACTAGAAAAGTGTCCCTGTTTACATTTGGGGTGTTGATCTTGCCATGAAAATACTGGTATTGTTGTTAGACTTCTTTTGCATGTTTATTTTCACTGCTGCTAATTCCAAGTACAGTGGATTTCACCTTGAATGTTTTCCCTCTGTCATCATCACTTCAGGCATTGTGACAAGATGTCCTCTCGAACTGAAGATGAAGAGAAAGAAAGAAGGGGAGGAGTGGTACGGAAAGATAAGCTACCAGGACCACGAGGAAGAGATAGAAGACCCTGCGCATGTGGAGAAAAAGATTCGAGAAGGTATACAGCGTTCTTTAATGTCACTAACAAGAGCCAAGTATTGAAAGAGCCACTGAAAGTTTTTAAAGGTTTTTGTGTAACATATATCCTCTCTCTACAGCTCAGGATGAAATGGCCGGGGTCGGTGTGGGGATCAGTGACGACCTGATCAGTCTGGAGATCGCCTCTCCTGATGTTCCAGATCTGACGCTCATTGATCTGCCTGGCATCGCCAGGGTGGCTGTAAAAGGACAACCAGAGAATATTGGAGATCAGGTATGCTCTGCCCTATTTCCCATCCCTACACAACATCTCATAAATGACTTCTCATATCGACCTTTCCACCAGGAAGACCCTCAGGTCAAAAAGCCAATAAGACTACCATGCAAATCTTTGAACACTTGTTAGCAAGGCTATAGACTTTTAGTCCTGTAATATCAATTCATCATGTGATTAAAACAGCAACGCTGTGATTTTAAAGTTGTACAACTCATAACTTGATGCTCAATATGAATTGATACTTTCAGATAAAAAGACTGATCCAGAAGTTCATCAAAAGACAAGAAACCATCAGCCTGGTGGTTGTTCCATGCAATGTGGACATAGCAACCACAGAGGCTTTGAAGATGGCACAGGAGGTGGATCCTGATGGAGAGAGGACTTTGGGTAAATAGACAGGATTTTAGAAAAGATCCACATTTTCAGATGACTTGTCTTTTAGGCAGCCCTCTCTCTCTCCTCTTTGTCAGGTATCTTGACCAAGCCTGATCTGGTGGACAAAGGCACAGAAGAGACAGTGGTTGACATTGTCCATAATGAGGTCATCCACCTGAAGAAGGGCTACATGATCGTGAAGTGCAGGGGTCAGAAAGAGATCACAGAGAAGGTGTCTCTGACTGAAGCAATGGAAAGAGAGAAAGCCTTCTTCAAAGATCATGTTTATTTCCAGTAAGTTCACTCAGTTCAACAAATATTTTATTGGTGAAATGTCACTGTTGTGATTGGCTTTTTACATGTCACATCACATGTACTCAGTAGTCTTTTTTCTTGCCGTAGCACTCTCTACAATGATGGCCATGCCACCGTTCCTAAACTGGCTGAGAAGCTCACACTTGAGCTGGTGCATCACATTGAGGTGAGTTTTTAGTATTGCTTTACCTCAACAATTTATTGCATAAATAATGATTATGACCATAGGTATCAAAGGTTTGACCTCTGCTGTGTTTTTCAGAGATCTCTGCCTCGACTAGAAGAGCAGATAGAGGAGAAACTAGCACAGACTCAGGCAGAGATGGAGAGATATGGCAATGGGCCACCAACTGATGCAGCTGAGAGACTCTTCTACCTCATTGATGTGAGCTTCCTTACGTTACCTAAGACCACCAATATTAAGATTTGTTTAATAAACATTTTAAACAGCTGTCCCTGCTGTCATGTTTCCTCTAGAAAGTGACAGCATTCACTCAAGACGCCATCAATCTGGCTGCAGGAGAGGAGCTCCAGTGTGGAGACAAACTCAATGTCTTTTCCACGCTCAGAAGAGAGTTTGGGAAGTGGTACAGCCAGCTGGACCATTCGGGACAAAACTGTGAGTGTTTCATTTTGGTCTGGTGTACAGCTGTCCATCAGCGGGAGTCTGAATTATATGTTGGTGTGTCTCAGTTAACAGAAGAATTGATAGAGAAGTGGAGGAGTATGAAGAGAGGTACCGTGGGAGAGAGCTGCCGGGCTTCATCAACTACAAGACCTTTGAGGTCATGGTCAAGGAGCAGATCAAACAGCTGGAAGAACCAGCTGTCAAGAAACTGAAGGATATTGGAGGTACAGTACATGATTGAATATGTGACATTAACTCTGTTTTTCTGTATTTCTTGAGATTCTGAAGGGACATGAAAATGAAGATGCTCCATATTGTTATATTTCCATTTCTGCCAGATGCTGTTAGGAAGGCTTTCGTACAGCTAGCCAACAGTAGCTTCGTTGGATTTCCTAATCTCATGAAAACAGCCAAGGTCTTCTATAAGTTTGACTGTCACAGTCAGTATTTTAGCTGTCAAAATTGAATTTATTTGCATCATTTTTGGCAGTGTTCAGTCTGACCAAAATCTCATTTTCCAGACAAAGATCGAAGCCATAAAGCAAGAAAAAGAATCCACTGCAGAGATCACGCTGAGAACCCAGTTCAAGATGGAGATGATCGTTTACTCCCAGGACAGAACCTACAGCAGCAGTTTGAGTGACAGAAAGAGAGAGGAGAATGAGGAGGAAGAAAAACTGACAGGTCCAAAATTCAATACAAAAAGGAGCATTGTGTACTGCATGGATAATCATGCGACACTTCAGGAGCTGATGTTACACCTTAAATCTTATTACAGTGTAAGTTTAAATTTAGAGTGAAGATTCACGACAGTAAGGTTTGTTTTTTCAGTAACTGCTCTTGCCTGACAAACCTTTCTTTCTATTTCCTCCTTCAGATTGCCAGCCAGCGTCTGGCTGACCAGATCCCGCTGGTGATTCGCTACCAGATGTTGCAGGAGTCTGCTGTCCAGCTGCAGAGGGAGATGCTTCAGATGCTCCAGGATAAGGAGAATATGGAGTTCTTGCTGAAGGAGGACTTTGACATTGGCCACAAGAGGGCTGCTTTGCAGAGTCGCCTCAATCGCCTCATGAAGGCCCGTGCATACCTGGTGGAGTTCTAGAGGAGGTCGAGGCCTAACAGCATGGGTCCACTGCACTGCTGTCATACAGTACAGTCGTATTATACTATTATTTTTTCTTTACTGTGTCCAGTGTAGAATGAATAGATTTACTTTAGATGTGACAACCAAGTCAGAACAAGTCATTGTTGTTAAATGGGTGTTTTTAAGTGTACTGCAACTGGCACTCCTATTGCTGCTCAAAAAAGGTCAAGACATTCACAGCCTATTATTCATTTAACAGGTGTAGAATGCTTTCTACAGACTAAGAATATGTCCAAATGCACCATATTCGTATTTGTTAAGATATACTGTGTTTAGATAAAGAAAAGATATGACTCAAATTGATAGCTTCTCATTTGGCTATTCCAGCTTGCTTTTATAGGTAATACTACTCAATTGAACAGTCTGTTGTCTTAAAATACTTATTACATATTCTCAACATCAGAATCATCATACTGACTTTAAACTTAAATTAAGCGATGCTTTGACAGTGAGGGGCAAGTTTGGGGAAAGTTGTGAGCACAATGATATATTACATTACTTTATAAATTGAAATGTGGAACTCATTTGGACTTGTGGTTCAGGCCCCAAATATAAGTCCGATATTCACTCTCTCTGTTTTTGTTTTAAGTTCTGAGGGAAATATCTGGCTCTTAAGCTGCTAAGCACTCCACTCTGTTCACCATATAGCCTCTGTTCAATGTTTATGTTGTACAGTGTTCGTTGTAAACCTCCATAAAGCTGAGAGGAGCTGGACATTTGTGTGATGACTCTGTCATTTCCACACTACAAGCATCCCGTTGCACATTGTGCTTTTTAGTACATTTTAAAGATATAACTCACTTATAGCCACTAAAATGAAAAATGATACAACATAAACTGGTCTACTAAACTGCTCTGCTTCATGTTTTTACAAATAAAACAGTAGATACCAATTATTTCCTTTCAATCTATCAACTATCATATTGTTGTTGCTTAGCACTGTCTTCTACCTTTGGGCTTTTGATAGATGTGGTAACTTTGGACATCAAACTTACTCATGACTATACTTTAGCTCCCCCTTGTGGTTTTGCAGAGGAAATTGTAAAGACAAAACCCCAACTTGATGGCAAACCACAGTTGTAATGTAACCCTTGTAACAGCTTATACAGATATTCTAACCAAGTTCATAACCATAACCTCTTTCACTCTGTCATTAATAAGCAAATGTGGTCTTCCACCTTCTACAATGAAGGGACTGCATCAGTGCTGTAAATACAGAGTTGATTTAGTCCCAACTTCCTGCCTAAGAACTGTCTACCAATAGGGGATAGATAAGACATACAGTTTCTCTGATAACCATTAATACTTCAGTAACTTGTATCCCTCTTGTATTTCCATAATGAAGTCCTCATTCTAAATAAAAAGGGCACTTTTGATAAATAAACTGAAAAAGACAGATATAGACATGCCAACTTTATTCAACAATACATACAAAAAGCATTCTTTCACAAAAAACTAAATTGTTAAGAAATGGTTGACTTCATCTATTCTTGTCAGGATCTCCACGTGTTCATTCACCATTCTCTGCAGGGCTTTCCTGATTGTTGTCGTCATTGTCAGATTTTTCGTCATCTAGGAAAGACAGAAATGATTAGCCAGGCATGGGGACCTCTGCTTTTTCTAACCTTTACAGATGAAACATTTCCTGGTTTACAGTGCAACAGCTGTTGAGAGTAAAGAACATGACAAAGGGACATCAAAAAACACAAACACTGCAAACGTGGCACCCGAAAATGTCCTTGTTTACTCACTCTCAAGGGTCTGCTGTAGTTCCTGTATGGTACTGAGTAGCACATGGAACTGCTTCTTCCTCAGCTCCAACTAAGTGGCACAAAAGGGAGATTAAAAGAATTAAAATAAAACACTACTAATGAATCAGGTCATTGTGGATTAATATAAAGGAGATGAAAAGTGTATCTGGTTTTACCTTTGCATCCACATTCTCCTTGATGTGAGACAGTTGCTGGAGTTCTTTATCAAGCGCCTCCAACTGTCTGTAAGTTAACGAAGCAAAATTAAACACGTAATCTGATTATCATGAAAGACAAAACTGTGAAACTGTTATGACGGACTAAATGGAACAACTTAATTAATATTTGAATCAAAGAGAAGACATGCGCTGACTTACTTGAGTGTTTCATGCCGGTCAGGATGTTGCTGGATAACCTTAGCTAAAGCATCGTACTCTGAAAAGTAAAGAAGAAAGAAAGAGAGGGTGTGAAAACCCATACTACCACACTAAAATGGAAATGGTCTAAATACGATTTCTCCATTTCCATTTTAAAATAACAGAAACAACTTCTTCACCTTTAACTGCTATTACTGCTAAGAACTGATTTGATCATGTTGCTGATGCATTTTCAATATTAGATTTATATATCTATATAACATATGACATAGCATTTAAATGAAATTTTTGAGCAATGTTTCATAAATTACAATAAAGATGCTGCAACATGAAATACAATGCAAACCATGTTTTACTATCCTCCAAAAGGAAATTTGTTCTATAATATTATTACCTTCACATGGTGGGGTCAACATGACCTCAGCATTTAAGAAAAGCACTAGTTCAGTCTCCTGTGAATACAATAACGGTCTACACCTTGAAAATATTCTTACCTTGGCGATTTTTTCGTATCCTCTTTGCCCTCTGAATTTCCTTTTTGCACTCTGCTATCTTCTCGTGTGCTGACGTGATGTTTTGTTCTAGAGTGTGGACAAAAAGCTGTTAATTAGGTAATGATGTAATGCCTTTGAAACACAAACTCATGAGTTGTTTTTTGTGGTAACCCAGCTCTTCTAGTTGCTACATTTAAAGTATAAAATGCAAGAATGTTACATAAGAGAACATATAGCTGATGAGTTATCAACAGCTTGTGTATAAACTTAATTAATGGGGGCTGGGGTTGTAAATATTCCTGGTCAGCGTCAGAAAATCCCCCTTTCTTACCTATGTTAGTGTAGATTTTCTCATAATTCTCCATTTCCCGAAGATTCATGTCATAAACCATCAACGTCTTCCCCATGGAGAACTCGCACTGGGCCAGTGTGCCCAACATCCTCTGATACTGCGTAAAGCTTCACAGAAATGCAAAGCGGTTTGTGAGTCAAAGCAAAGCAGTTCTTCACCACAATTTTTATCGAAATACTTGACGACAAAGTCCAAGGCTGAGGTCTGTGGAGCTCACTTACCCCTCCTCCGCGGTCGCAGGAGAGTTGCACCATTTGGTGAAACTCTTCAACAGCACATTGATTCGGCGGTCATCACCAGCTCCGTCCCCGTCAATAAGAAGACGTTTCCGAATAACTTCATCTAGGACAGGGCCGAAAGAGGAGATCGAGATCTTTCAGACAAAGCAGGTAAATTTAAAAAGCCGCCTAGCTAACTGTTAGCTAGCTAACATGGCTGCTGTTATTATATTAGCTGTTTTGAAAGCATGGTAGGACTTCTGTTTGTGATATGAATCAATACGACTGGGCACATATGAGTACATTAAAAACTCCGGCAAACATTTCTACTCATGGCTTTTACCAGAGAGTCGAAATCAATGAATTAAACAGTAGCTTACCATCTGTAACAGCACCCATGTCTGTATCCAGCTAGCTTAAACTTTATCGAAAAACAGGAAGTGGACAAAGCAACCCGACGCTGGTGATTGGTCAGAGTTTTTTTTTCTCAAAATCTTTATTCAAGGAAATATAACAGTTAAACTTGGGTAATGTTAATATAACAATTGAACGAACAAATTCATAGAGAAAATAGACAAGAAAAAAGGGACCAAAAACATTCACGACAATATATTTCACACAAATCATAGATTAAATAAAATAATCTAAGCATCTGAGACAGAAGGCAATTTAGTTTATTGTCTTTTATTAACACCTCAGAAGGCTTGAAAATACAATTCACAGTCATTATTAGTTATCATCATCATTACTTATTAGCGCCTATGAAGTCGTGACATTGTGCCTGTAATATTTGTTATTGTTTGTATATTGTTGAAGGTATTCTTGGAGCTGTTTCATCTCTATCTACAATTAGTTTTTGTTTCTACGTGCGAGCCGTTATCAAATCATTACAAATTGCATTCTGTTATCTGTTAGACTGAGTTGTTCTCAAAATAAATGAAACCACAAAGAGGGACCCCAGGTCTCTCAAAACATCCTGGAACAAGTACACTGATAAATAAGAAGGAGATGCTTTTCTAGACAAATACACAAAAGTCACACCTGTAGTTCATATGTAAATCTGAAAGATTTGTCTTTCATTTGTATGTCTTCACCAGATAAAATATATGTACCATTATATATGACACCTGTCATGCAGTGCTCATCACAAATGGCCTAAGCTTTGTGATATTGGACTACACTGAAGACGACAGACCAGGAATATTTTGATATTGTATTGTCATTGATTATGGAGAAGTGTGTGCGGGAGTATGCGTGCGTCCTGACGCAGTGACGTCTCTGTCCCAGAATGCAGTCTGGTAAACAGACATGGAAGCACCAGGTGAAGACCTCCACAGAGGCTGAGCACAGCACTCGCTCTTTCAGCACCGTCTTCTGTCTCCTTCACCCAGTGCATCCAGCTGATATACATCTGCCTGGTGTCACGTTTACGTCTACAGCATCCAGAGCCTTGGTAAGAGTGAAGTTGTTGTCGGTCGGTGACGACTGCTAATGACTTCTGCTGTGCTGTCAGGCTTCTGCCAGCTTCCTCGCTAACGCTAGTCATGGCTGGCTACAGGCGTCAGCTAGCAGGCTAATGTAGCTGCCACTGATCTCCAGTAACGCTTGTACCAGTCACAGACCCACACTGCTTTCATGACACAGCTCCAGATAGACATAATGTCTTTTTTCACACATTGTATTTACGATATGAAGACTTTGTCATATTAATTTTTGAAAAACGAAAAAAAGTTAATGTACGTTAGTATGGTTAGTGTGCTGCAAAGGTGGGAGAAACGCTAGCCAATAAAAATGCTTGCTCCCGTTGGTCCCTGCTAGTTACTGTTAGCCAGCTAACTGAGTTGTCCTGTCAAGGTGCGCGTCTGCATGTCAATGACAAATACTTAGTTTTTAAAGATATTATACAGTGTTATCTTTTGCCAGTCATGGCACTTGACATTGTCTTCATAGATCCCAAAGCACAATTGAATTCATATTAACTACGAATTCTGACATGTTTATATTGCAGGATAACAGACTATGCAAAATGCCAGTGTATACTATATATTCACTCTGATTCCATCGTCATAGCCAGTGTATATAACAGTGTGATCTTCTACTGACTTTTTATTAACTTTCAATGAAATCATATTGAGACATGTCCATATTTTATTATAATAACTTAGAGTTTTGTTTGATATGAGCAGTGAACGGCAAACCACAGCCATGCAATGCTTTGAACATCAGTTGATTATTTTATGTGATATTAACATATATTTGTCATATAATGGTGTGAATTTTGGAAAATATCCATACCAGTTCAGATTAATAGTGAGATATTTATTCTAACCATATCACCCACTCCTTATAGTAAACAAGGAGGATATGCAGGACACATCCCAGCCATTGTACAAGTGTGGTTCTGCAATCATTCGTGTTACATTTCATGTGGCTCTAAAATTGTTTAAAAATTAATTAAAGAATGACTATTAGGTCACAGTTCTCAGTTTGTTACGTAGTAAGTGTTTGGTTGTGTTTATATTGTGTGAATGTTTTTGGCAACACAAAATATCTGCCACAACGAAGGTGTGTTGGTTACCCTGTGGCTACATACTCTAGCTGCAGGACGAACTATTACTGTGCATGACTTTTGAGCAGACTTGCTTTACTGTCTAGGCACTGTGGGTGTTGCACATTGCATTGGAATATTGGTCATTTCACCCACTTTATAACAATTAAGGACAGTTATCTACGGATTCTGAGTAACACTGACCTATGCATGTTTAAGGGCACTAGCCCAAAGGCTAAAGCACAAGATATAGTAGTTTACAGTTGCAGTTTTTGTTTGGCAGTCAATGTTATAATTCTGCTTTTTACTCCTTTACATTAAAAAAGAATCAAACAAAACTTGATATCCAGAAACACAGGACTATGTAACTATGTGTGGGTAGCTATTAATATTGATAATGACTTAATTCAGCTTGGGCTTTCCAGTGCCAGGGCTGTGATGTTGTGCAAGCTGGATCACTGATGCAGGTTACTAGCATACCCGGGATCTTAGAAAAAAGAAGTATTAAATGTGCATTTTAAAGCAGTTGTAGAATGCCACATAGCAAAAATGTTGGTAGTACTCAGGATTTCAGGTTCAAAGTGATATACAGATAGTTTACATTGATTGTGGCCAGTTATGTTCACTGGTCAAAAATATTTCCTAACTTTAACTGAAGAAATGCTGCCGAATTTAAAGTTAGTTAATTTTGCCCTGGGCTTTAATGTGCTGCAGCAAAAGCTTTTTACAAACAACTTTTGAAGTATTATGCAAATTTCAACAAAACCAAAGTAAGTTGTTGTAATTCATACACAATAGTTATCACTGTATCACTTTGTGTTTCACTTAATATATAATTAACTAATATAGTACAGTATGTTTTGCTTCAGTTAATACAAGAACATTATGATAAAAGGGTATGCTCTCAGTGTTTAAAAGGGATTACTGTGGGGCTGGAGAGGTGGTTAGGGATGGTGCTTAATGGATTGGATTACTGCATAGTGGTGAGGAACTCCATGACAAAGCGCAGGGAGGACAATGTTACCTTCCAGACACAGTCTTATAATCCCCTATTCACTGATTAACGCCATCAAGAAAACAGCAAAACAAAGAACCTGATACTGACTCGTCTTCCCTCACTGCCTATCTCTCTCTGTGTGTGTGTGTGTGTGTGTGTGTGTGTGTGTGTGTGTGTGTGTGTGTGTGTGTGTGGGTTTGTGTGTGTCTCCAGACTTCCTCTCCAGTGTGTGTGGCAGCCAACAATCACCCAAACTGATGAGGATCGGCTGACTGAGTTATAAATAAGTTCCTTTTTTCTTATTTTGCCAAGGTAAGATCTCAGAGCTTCTCATTTTGGTACTCTGTTGACAAGTAGTGTTTTCTAATATGATAAAATAATCATAAGTAGTTGTGTAGTGCTTACAGATGTTTACAGCTGTCACTTACTTACTTACTTAAATTACTACTTACTAACATTTTGGAGTTCAGTATAGCCAATTGTATAGCAGTTGTTTTTCCCAATTAATGCACAACCCTGCCATTTTCCAAACAAATTCTTATTTGGTTCCCAGGTTTAGCTGTGATGTTTTCAGTCAACTTACTTAAAATTTCCTAAACTTATTTCAAACACATATATAATAAACACATTTTCATGCCAATTTGTCGATAGAAAATAAGGGATAAAAAGAACACAACCAGCTGCTCTTGTACACTGTACTGTCATACTTTCCCATTAATGTACTCATGTTGCGAATGTGCTGGCGGACCAGTAGCTAGTATCTAGTTATGGGAAAAATCCACTTTTCCACTATTATACACTCACTTTCTATGAGATCAAAAACCCCTTTAAATGCTGTGCAATTTAGCACAATAGTCCTGCAGTGAATGATGGATCCACTTTTTGCTGAAATATTCATTACTGTGGTGTTGCTTATTGAGGCCGAAACACCAGTGTATGGCCCAATGAAGATACACATAGCTTATGCTGGTGCTGTATTAGGATGCATATAGGGATGCTTGATGTTGGATTTTTGCTTTATGCTGATATTTTCAAACTTATTTTGGCCAATTGCTGATGCTGATACAGATTCTTTTTTCTTTTAATTGGAGAAAAACACACCAAGTCTGCCTTGTGCTACAATGAACCTTTTACTCTTATTGTGATGGCCTACTTCTTGTAGATACAGACATAAAACAACATTTTGATTCTACAATAAATGCATCTAAATGTCAGGAAGGAGGGAAATCATTTCAGCTTGGACAAAATGTAAACTATATGCCTCCTTATATTTTAAGCAAACCCCGTAACAGTAAAACTGAGAACCATATCTCCTTCTCCACAAACAGAATTGTAACAACCCGGTGCACAAAATAAAAGATATACCCCATTGGCACTCATAATACACATTTAGCGTCATCGTATGCACATAGTTAATGCATCACTTTATTGGCCAGGTACATCAGCAGAAATGTTCATATCTGCCAATGACCTTTTATGCGTCCCTGGACGCATAATGTAGAAGGTTGGGTGTTTGTTTGGTAAGATGTGTTTATTAGACTGTGTATACCTATTACAAGCAACTTTCAATGAAATGTAATCCAATACAAAACCTCCACCTCAACGAACAAGTAGCAGTACAAGTTTTAGAATAGCAGTAGTTACAAGTCTTTTGTTTCAGACTGCCTACTATTGTTCAGGGGTCTTTATTTTTCTGGTCATTAAGTGTTCACTCTCTAGTGATAGTTTTGTACACGAGACAAAAATGCTTCAAGTAAAAAAACGTTACGAACTTGTGTTTTTCTTTAATGGCAATGTCAATGCTTTTAATCATACTGGAGTAATATAAAAGTGCAGTCATGGCCATGGACAGAAAAACGTCCGTCAGAAAAATGTTACCCAAATGTTATGTTATCCACAGGTTCTTGTAATTTGTGGTGCTGGGTAAGTGGGTAAGTTATACACTTCAGTGAAAAACACTGTCTGTGCATGCCTCTTGGAAAAAATAATGTTAATGTTTTGTGTCACAGTTGGAAATAACTGACAACCAGATAACTGATCATTTGACATGTTGCACTGTTTAGAGTGTATACCACTGATTTAATTAAAAGATCCATTTCAGATCCATGTAGAATATCCACTGTTTTCAGAACATAATGCAAACTTTATATGTATGATATTTTTTCAAAAGAAAATAACAAGGAACTCATGTTTTCATCCTCAAACTACAACCAGATCATCGAGCGTCATGCTTTTTATGTCTGTATCTATACATATACATATAAATATTGAATTAGTACAGTGTAATATTCTGCTCAGGTTCTACCCTGAGTCCCTATTTAAAATGTTCAGGCCTTTAGTAAATGATCCAAGTACAAGCCACAAGCCATCCTTAGAGTAACACATGAGTGATGTCAAAGACACTAACTCATGTTTTTCTATGGTCTGTCGTTCAACCAGTTTAACAGTTCAAACAGTAGCCAGTCTTCATTATGAAGGCTAGATTCTGAATCTCAAAATCCTCATGTTAAGAACCTATGTAGCTAGATTTTCAAAGTTAACGTTGTATTTAGCAGCATTCACATCTTATTACAATTTGATACAGTGGATCAATTTGTGACAAAGATGTATGCATGTGCAATAAATAAAAACTAGTGAAAATAAAACATAACTTCTTTTGACCGTGAGTCACTGGCAACATCTACAGGATACGCTTCTTAATTTGTATTTCTAAATTTAGTGTTGGCCTAAAGACAAAGCCAAGTTTCTGAACTGTACAGTTGAAACTAGCAGCAGAGGGCCAAGGTCATTTTTGCTCAAGGCTCTTTGGAGTGGGAATACAGTCAACTTTTATTACATTTATTAGGAGGAGTTTTGGTATCAGAAAAACTGTGTAGCAGGCTGCTTAATCTGGCATTATTATTTGGTCAAACGGACAGATAGTGGTGTCTTTGGAATGTAGGTGAATTGAGATCAGAATCTGCACTACAGCATGGATATATAGTTGGAAGAACAATACTTGATGAAGACCAGAAATGTTTTTGCTCTTTTGTATGTCGGGTATAGTGTATTTCTTTGCCTCTTTACAGCAATCAGAAATCTCTATACTAAATGTTGTCTGCTTGCATTTCTTTATTTCTTGCATGTCAGTATTTGTCAGTTAAATGTGCTCAGCCTTCAGGTAGATCACAAACATTTCATTTTGAAAGTGAAAGCAAAGAAGGTTTGGCTGTGGTTGACTCTGTCTTTACACATTTGAAAAGTTAAGGGGAAAAAAGTTCTTTTGTAGATATTGTGTTTAACAGTTACTGATCCAACATCCATGATGATCAAGTCAACTTTCATTTATGTAATTGTGTGTGAGAACTTAAATCAGTGTTAACACCTTAAATATGCATCAGCAGCAATGTAGAAATAGAAATTTCTACATATTGATGAGTAAATGACCAAAACATTTTGTTACGCACAGTCATCCTACATTAAGTTGGTTAATATCTGCCTGACAAACATCCTCTAGTACTCAAGATGTAATTTTTTCTGTATTGCCGTCATTGCAGAATCATGCAAAAATGTGACGTTTGAGTTGTGTTGTGCCTTTTTAGTTGTGCCTTCTCAGACTTTAAATGCTTACCTTAGCATGGAAGGTGAGAGAGATTGCATCATCACAAGATCTGTGTTACTCAGAATGTGCATAAGCATAGTGCTTACTGTAATTCACAAGCATCACACCAGCGGTGGTGTTTTGTAAGCTTATGTGGTATGTGTTGAGGAAAATCTCAAAATCTTGCCTTTACTAATACAGCTAAGTAAGTTATTTCTTTCTTTCTTTTCTTTTTTTTTATAAAGCCCAAAGTCACAAATTTTCCTCAAAGGGTGAGCAGAGTAGTTAATGTCAGGCTACGCTGCTGTAATATTTGTATGTATTATGCATATTTTTATATAAACCATATGATATTTCACATTGCTGTATAATCAGTGACTGAGCTTATGTATGTTTATGTGATATTTAATAAGCAAGGTTTAACATTAACCACCATGCCAAGAAGTCAAGCATTTCATGTAATGTAATGTAAGCGATAAAATTTCAAGCTAACTAGCGAGGATTACAGAGACCTTCAGATAAATTGCCAGTTAACCAGTTCATTCGGTTAATGCAATACGTTGTGTAAGCATTGTACTTGTTGCATGTCAAGTGGCCATACACATTTTCTCTTCTTTTGAGGGGCGGGTGCGGTGAAACAACACGCGTTTGCCCGTGTCAATCAGTGAAAAAGTCCTCCTATCCCGAGCGCTACCAACGCTGACTCTTGTGTTGTTACATTGTAGCGGAAAGAATGTCGGAAAGGGCCGAGGATGACGTCAGGGGGGAGCAGCGCCGAGCGGCCAGGCAGCAGCTGAAGCAGCAGCAGATCCAGCGGGGAGAAGGCTCCACAGCAATGGCGACTGTTGCGGAGCGGAGATCCTTGCCTAGTCCAGAAATAATGCTGGGACAGCCTTGGAGCAACTGGGTCGACGCCGCCAAACTCCACGGCAACGACGGTGAGTTCCCCAGCGTCCCGAATGTGTGCGAGGAAGCGAGGTAGAGCGCGACAGTTGCCAGTCCCGACCTGTTTTTTGGCCGATTGCATGCAGTTTTTGGTGGAATATGAAGAAACGCTACTGGTAGCAACAGCACGGGCAGGCAAGCAAGTGCAACTATTTATTTGTCTGTGTGTCGGATCGCCTCATTTTCAGGTGCTGAATCGGAGGAAAGTTTCAAAGACTTCGGGAAAAATCGAGAAGCCATGCGTTTGTGCAGAGAAGGTGAGTGTTTTTTTCCCTCTAGGGCCAAAGGTGTATTTTGGTTCTGGGGGTTTGCTCACATACACACACACACACGTATGGATTCAAACACTTTACACGCGTCGTTGGGCTAAAAATGAAAACCTACTGTAAACATGCGGATCATGAATTAACTGGGCAGCCGGATATAATCAGTGAAACATGTGTCTGTTATTCGTGTGACTGCTGACATTTGCATCTGTCCCTAAAATAACTTAACGGTTAACAACTTAGTCTCGCTGTAGGTGAGTATAGGCCCAAACATAGTAATAACACTGTCATATTCTGTTTGGATAATGCATCTAATGGACTTCATTGTTCAGCATCTACATTTCTGCCATTTTACACGTGAAACCTTTCACCATATTTCATGTGTCTCCCCTTAAGACAACAGCAGGGTTTGTTGCCTGGTGAATTGTAAGGTAGAAAAGATTTCAAAAGTGAATCAATAGAAACTTTGATTTATAAAACCAAGATCCACAAATGGGAATTTGACTTATAAGACTGTGATTGGCACTTATTGTAAAAGCCCATACCTCTGTTACAATTATATGAGGTTACAATATGGCCCGCTGCTATTTCACATGCTGCTTCAACAGAAAATATAAACAACTGTAATGTGTCTGTTACCACACATTTAGGTCAGTATTGTAAGCAAATTGAACAAAAAGCTAAATGTAAGATGACTTTTTAATGTCTTTTCAAGTATTCACCCACTAGCAAACATAGAATATAAGTATCTATTATACTCAGGCCAGACTAATCTAAATTCTTAAAGTCAACCATCACCAAGGGTACAAAAAAGTCAACCAGACTGCTCTGGTAACAGAGTGACGGGACGATGATGTTCCTGTTAGTATCTGTGATCTCAGGTTATTGCAACCTTTCTCTCTAAAGCCGAAACATATTGCGGCTGTGATGTTTATTCATTCTGTAATAGGCAGTAACAGGGAAATGTTCAGTGATGGCATATTGAAGAGAAAGGACCTCGCCTGACGAAGGTGATAAAATCCACAATGTCAGAAGCGCACATCACCTGGCTTCGCAGCCACCACGGTGATGTTTTAGAGCACTTTGAGCCGCAATTTTATTTTTGGAAACGCCTCCATTAGCATTAGCTGATTTGCCCTGCTGGCAGGCCTGGATTTAGAATGAGCTTCACCACAGCCTCTGTTATGACAAGAAAATGGCATCTTGTTTAATTACGAATCAACAATCATGAAGTCATTTTTCAGGCGCTAAGACTGACATAAGAATGAGCCAGTCGACATGAGTTGGACGTTGGAAGACCGATGACTGAATGATGCATCAACTTTCTTACTAGAGTGATTGTGGTTTGAAGCCTAGCTCATTTAATTACAGGTTTCCTGCTTTGGTCATGGTCATAAGTACTTAACTAGGAAACGTCCTTAAAAGTGTGTACCCACAAAGATGGTATGTTTATTTTTGCATTTTGTACAATTCGGCAACATGTCCACATCTACTTTGAATCACTTTGCAGCGAGGATTTTTATCTCCCGCTCAAGGACACATGAGCAGGGCATGTCGAATGTGACCTTGCTGTTACGGGACAGTCATTGCAGCGACTAGGACACTGAGATTAAGATACATCCTTTTCTTTGAGCTCTGTTTCACATCTAAGCATGCAGTGAAAATAATCTTACTCTGTGTTGTTCCCTGTTTGGAAATTCTATTTGTGTGTATAATTTGGCAGAGAAAAATGGCACTAATTAAGCAAAAACCACGAGGATCTTCTTCAGACACTCAACACCATCATTAATTCTGCAGCCAACAACAAAGTGATCACTGTGGTGTTCATAATTATCACAGAATTGGACAGAGTTTTTGAATTAGGTGACTCCTAATGCAGAAAACCTATGGACACTCACTAGGAGAAGCACGTGTGCTGGAATGACGGTTCTCATTCATGCTGTCGAACAGTGTATTTACAGAACAAGGTGCTTGTCTGACGTTATACCACAGTGAGAAATGACCATCAGGAAAGATGGCAAATTTCACTTTGGTCACATGATTTTGGCCCACAGTTATGATGTCATCAGTATATGTCCAGCTGTTTATCTGTTTTCTTGTCTTTATTTCTGTCCCTCTCTCTCTCTCTCTCTCTCTCTCTCTCTCCCTCCCTCTCTCTCTCTCTCTCTCTCTCTCTCTCTCTGTCTCCATGTGTTGCTCTAAAGGAAAAGGTTAATTGCGGGCTACTTGTCAGGGCATTTATCTAATGTTGCCTTTGCATTGGGCCTGTGTGTGCACTCTAAGACCTCTGCACAATTTTAGCAGCAATTTTCATTTCACACTTGTGAATAGTGTATATAAAATAGTGAGATATTCATTGGACTGTAAAGATTTTTATTTTTTGACTGACCCAAGAGGAAATGCTGTTTGAACATGAATGAAATTGGTTTATCTCCAGATCAAGAAAAACCTTTTCAGAGGAAGGCAGAGAGAGTGTGGTCATTTAAAATTCAAAGCTGTTACGGCACTTGTCATACAACTGGCTTGAAGCGTGTCTCTGTCATGTAGCAGCGTCTATCAGCAACTGTTGTTTGTGTCATAAGGCTGATCAACACATGCTGCCCAACGCAGAAGTGTGTGTTTGTAGAATGTAATTCTCTGCTTGTGTGCGTGTGTGTCTAGTGGGGGTATTACAAGTGGATGACTACACCTCTCCAACATGACTCACCACCAGATTCCTCCTGTGGTGTAACCGTCATTCTATCACACAGAGATGATTAACACACACACAGACACACATCGAAAAAAAGGATTGGCAGTTAATGACTGATGGATTTACTCATCATCTGTCTTGCTTTTTATACATTTTACAGTTGCACCGTTACAGCCAGGGAAGCTGGGAAATGTAGTGCCACTGTCAGTGTCACAGGTCAGATTCAGCCAGCACGCATGCTGCTCAGAGGCAGCCAGTGCTGCTACTATTCCACCTAGATCATTCATCACTGCCATGGATGAGGATGCTGAAATTAACTGGACTCTCGGTCTCTCCCTCTGTCTCGTGCTCGCAGGCTCTCTTTCTCCTCCTCCTCGAGCGTAGGTCCTCCGCTCACTCCCTCTTTGTCTCGCTGAGGCCTCGGCCTGCTTCTCTGCTATGTTTTTTCTCCGTCGCGCTCGTTTCTTGGCTCTGCTCCATTGTTCTGTCTCTTCTTTCTCCTCCACGGTGACTTCCTTTTTCTCTCTACCCTTTTCATCTTCTCCTTGCAGAAGAAGAAAATGGAGATTAAGAATCGGGCAGTCACTGTGGCATTAGACCACTTTTCAAGGCAGGCCATTTTAGTGGTACAGTTCAGTCAGTGCCAGTGTGTTGAATGCAGAGTGGCAGGGTGATCTAGCCAGGCTGCTTTTATAGTTGAGCAACCCATTTGGAGAATGCTCCATGTGAACAACAGCAGCAGTTTGGGCATGAGTGTCGTCTGACCTTGCAATCGATCCAATGAGGAAATGTGGTTGGCCTGCTGGACTCCGCTGTTCTTGGCCCGTTTCTGTAAGATTCTCAGAGAAGGTGGGGATTTAATGGAGAATAAATGGGAAATTATTGATGTAGAAAATATATTTGCTCTTTCATTATAACTTCAATTTGCTAGCTGTATAGAGGAATCGCTTAAAGAGAGAATGAGATGAAAAAAGGCATGTAGAACAGAAAAGAAGTTGCCCAGAACTTTCAGGCTGGCTTCCAAACATTGCTTTAATGGCTTATGCTTCTGCAACTGGCAACCAGTGAATACTTGCCTCCACACCACATCTCAGCGCTTATTTTCTTTGCAGAGCAGTCAGACCCGTGCTTGTGCGCATCAGCAGTGTTCTTTCGTACTCAAGTTCTATATAATTTACATGCCTTTGTCCATTAAGTGAAGACATTTGCCTTTTCACTATGGCAGACCCCAGCCACTGTGAAAATAAGCCTTTTCACTCCACTGCTGTTGAAGGAGACACTTAGCAGAATGGTTTCAGACAATTGACGCGCGTTGAGTAGCATCGGGCTTGTCAATTCTTCCACACAAGACTGCCACTGACCTCCCTGAGAGGGAACCCGCCAGGTAGGCCCTTTTATGCGGTCTTTGCTTAATGGCCCTCATCCCTTCCAGATTCGGCTAGTGATGTTTAGAGAACCCTTGACGGCCCTGGCGGAGTGCGTATTGGAGAGGGGCTCCACTTCTCTCTTCTTGTATCCTCTTCTCTGCTCATCTCATCATAACGCCCTAGGCAATCTCTTAATTAGCCTCCTTAATTAGGTGGTTTCTGGTTCTGTGCGCCAGGGTAAATTTTGATCACATTCTGGTGAGGAGCGGCACTTCCCTCTCATTTGCCATAGAGTGGCTTGGTTCATACTATTGGGTGACTAAGAGAGGAACTGTGCACATGCTGTTTGTGTAGCTTGGTATTCATGCTCCGTATGCCTTTATGGTCATTTGCCTAAAAATTACACTACCTCTATGGTACTATAAGGTCTTTACGCCTCCTTGGAGACGAAAAGAAACCTTGAAATCAGACATTTCTTCCAGCTTGTCTTCATTTTCGTGACTCCTGGACAGAGACACTATACTTCTATGAGTTGTAAAACCTTTTAAGGGGTCTATGACCCTGTGTGTGTGTGTTCACATTTTAATTGTCACCCCATAATGTCCTTGTGTGTTAAGCATGAGCTGGCTATATGGGAGGAGGTTTCAGATGAATTCTAGTAAGAGTGTGACCAGAGTTACTGGATTAGGAACATTTTACTGTTACAGATTCAAAGCATTTTTATACCTCTCCCTCTGCATCTTTCATGACTTAACGAACTATGATCAACATGAGCAGCTCTCTCTTTTTTTTAAATGAACTAATGATTATTTTCATTATGCATAAATCATCTGATTGTTCTCATCATTGAGTGCTAAATAGTTGGATCTATAAAATAAAGGAAAAAAAAAAGTGAAAAGTGCGCATCACAGTTTCCTAAAGTCAAAGGTGATGCCTTCAATTTGCCATGAAGATATTCACTTACTATCACAGAAAAGAGAGAAAAGCACCAATGATGGGAGACGATACCCAGTGGAAGAACAATACAGAAAACAGGAGGGGGGCAAACATCGATCTTACATATATATATATATATATATATATATATATATATATATATACACACACATATATAGGTATATTCCATATTATGTATTCCTGCTCCTGTTATTTTGTAAGTGCAGTGTTTGTTTTTATTTGGGAGAGACGTTAATTCTTTGACGGTAGGTAACCTTTGTATTGCTGGCTCGGCCCTTTTCCTGGTTCTTATCACTAAGACATGTTCTCTATGGTGAATGGGGAGTAGTTCTTAGGAATATTTGCATGTTCAGACTTTGTTCCTCAGGTTTCCTTGTCCAAGCTTTTCAGTTTATTTAGTATATTCTCTATATATTGTTTACATGCATGCGTTGGACAACACTATGATGTCTGACTTTTACCCTGGACATGACTGTTTTTCCTTTTAGGTGTTATGCAAAAAAGATTGTTCCATTACACCTCTCTTGAGCTGTAACAGTGTTATGACAACAAATGTGTCAGTGTAGATACATCTGTCAACTGGGGCACCAGGTGAACACTGATCTATTTAGTTTGCCTCTTCTTGATTTGTACCTTGTCTGGTTCATTTTTCCCCCCGTGTACAGACATGCCCATATTTGGCCAGTGTCCCGCACAGGACGACTTCTACCTGGTGATGTGCAGCCACTGCGGTCAAGTAGTCAAGCCCCAAGCCTTCCAAGCACACTACGGTAAGCATCATGCACACGCACATACGCATGTATATATTCAGTCATGTTTCATGCCACACAGAATATTATGCATCACCGGTTGTTAGGAGAGGGTTGCACATGGACAATAAGAGTGAAGAAGGAAGTACTTTTCATCTGTAGGAACTCTATATCTGTACCGTATACCACTTCAAGCCTGGTGGTGATATTTCACACATTAACACACACTGTGGTATTACTTCTCCCTCTGCCTTTGTGTTCCCCCACCACTTTTCCCTCTCCACACAGTAACCTGAGAGGGGACGCCATAGACTTTGATTTATTTATTTATTTGACTCACTGTCTCACTTGCGTGTGTTTACAATTCCCCTGTTAATATTTGATGTGACTCTCTCAGTCTTCCCAGTAATGTACTGTTTTAACACATACAGCTTAGATCTGATTTCTGGTTCTGTTAATACTGTAGGGATGTGCGTGTCTGTAAGTTCCACTGCTTAGATAGTAAAGCTGGATCTTTGACCAGAGTGCTATAGTAAATGGATGAATTATAGATCTGCGAATATAGCAATTGCACAACTGTGGATCTTGTTAAACATGACACTGTTAATGGCAAGTTCACAAACACCCACAGTCAAAGCAAAAAATAAGCTGTCCTTGAAATCGTAAAGCTGCATGTGACACCTACTGTGTCCTGTCATGTATGGTTTAAAGTAAGAATTTGTATTAGTCTGTTTAAGTCTAGTCAGTTTAAGAGGACAGGAATTGTTAGTCGATTCATGTGACCTTGTTGTGATGGAAATCTGATCACTTTAACCCTTATTAGCATTAGTTTTTGTTCTTACACTTTCAGCATCTGAATTAGAAATCTCTGCTCGCATTCTCTACCTATAACCTGGGTCCTTTTTGTCCTAAATGTGGATCGAGTTTTAACCACTGAATACTTTGCAGTGGCGCGCGTACTCCATGAAGTTTATTCCAGTTGTCGAGGTCAGCCACAAGAGGGAGTTATAACAGCACACGGCTCCTAGAGAAACTGTCCTTGCTACAGTGTCAACAACACTCAAAGAAAGGACTCCTCCCAAACTGATGAACAATACAGACTGATACTAGCCTGTCTGGACCAGACTATTAATAATGTACTATAGCATCCAGTTGGGTTTTCATACCTGCCTGGGGATTTTAAATGAGAAGTAGTCAAACAGTGGAAGGCATTACAGTGCCTGTAAAGTAAAACAATACTGACAACATCGCAGCAGGTGGCCGTGTACATCTTGAACAGGGTGGTGTTGTTGATGCAGACTGTGCACAATCTTGATCCATGCAGTACCCAAAATGAAAAGTGATTTGACAGGGATTTCAAGCTGTTTATAACCATTTGTTTCTTCTGCTTCTGTAATGTGTTGATAATTATTAGCTTTTTTCTCTCCCAACACCAGTTTCTGTTCCTTAACTCAAGGTATCTAGGTTTCATCTTGTCATGTTTTTCTTGATAAATGTTAAAACCAATTAATCAATTATCAAAATAGCAGATTGATTTTTGGTCAATCGACTTATTGTTTCAGGTCCACACCGGAACAGTCTAAATCTAGGTGAAAATCTGTGCCTATGCTACTATACATGGTTGTACAAAGTAACGGTGCGCTCGCTGTGATTTTACTCTCGTCTTCCTCTCTCTGATGTCATTACGGGAAGACCCCATGTGGCGTTAACACGGGGCAAAGGCACTGATCTCAGCACCATCGAGATAGTCTCAATATGATTTTAGCGTGCCTCTTTGAGCCCATCTGTCTCCCGTTAGGTGTTTGTGCTTCTCGGCTGAGGCTGATCCCAGCAGGGGTGACACTCACCGCAGAACGGGAAGCTGCAAGCTTGGTTGCCGTTTTATGCATTCATTTATGAACTTGTGGAACAAAGACTTGTCTCCTCCTCACAGCTCTGCTCACAAGCGTTGCCTTGGCTAAATAAACACACATTTTTAAAATCATGAACCTTGAGGTGAAATAGCAAGAACTAACCATAGTCTATTTATTATTTTTGCAATAAGAATAAGGTTATTATTGTTGGATAAATAGTTAACTGAAGCTAGGCTGTGCTATGGCTCAAACATGGTGCCTGTGGAGATGGTAGTAAAGCCGTCACACTTGTACGTTGATTCTTTTCTCTCACTCCCACAGTCAGGGATTCCCCTTAGCACCGTGCCAACGGTTTGACAGTGTGAAAGAGGATATTAAGGCTCCTCCTAGCTCTTGTGTCTTGTTTTGGTTTTTGTTTTTTCTTCCCCCCATATTTTTCTTGACTCCTCTTTTATTCGTCTTCCACTGCCGCTGGTGTTTGCTCGCCTTTCTCACTGCTAGTGCTTTGTCAACAGAGCACTGAGTGTCACGCTGGGGTTTCCTGGTGTGAGTTTGTGTGTAGGGTGTGCTGTTGACTGTGACCGGGACAGGACAAGACAGCAGGGGAAGGAGGGAGGGAGGGAGGGTGAGCGAGCGAGCAAGCGAAAGAAAGGCCTTTGGGTTATACGGTTGCAAAGAAGTGGGAGGCAAGATATGTTGAGTGTGTCGTGGTTGGGTGTGTAGAGAGAGGCCCCTAGGTAAGAAGAGGGCATTCTTGAAAGGGGAACTGGAAGAAGACTAAACAGTTTAGTGTGGGGGTTTTTTGTCTTTGTTTGTGGCTGAGGGAGATCAGGGAGTGGCAGCTCTGTGCGTGCATGTCTGTTAGTATCCCCTCTACTGTTACTGCAGCAACAAGCTTGTTCGCAGCTCACCTGCTGAGACTGAGATTTGGCCGACAGCCCACTTCCCAGCTATACCGTGGAGTTAGCTCAGTAAAATGTTAGCTAACTAGGCCCAAGCCTCGTCATGGTAACTAGTTGCAGACGCTTTCTGTCAAAACCTGTTAGTGCTCCCGAAGCTGTAGTCTCTAACATTCTGAAATGCTTCTATGCTGTTTTGCTCGTGCACCAAAGTGTTGACAACTAGAGGGTCACGGTAACCTTTGGTCGCCTATTTCTCCTCAACTCATCAGCGGACACCTCTCTCTGTCTCTGTGTGTTGCTCTCTCTCTCCACTTATGGACAGACCAGCGGGAGTGTCTGACTGTCTGTCTGTCTGTCTGTCTGTGTGACCCCTCTGTGACCCCAGAAGCTCAGTATATCTGTTAGAGAGCTGCTATGTGGCCAAGGTTCAAGACTTTGGTGCAATTTTTAAAAAAAGCCCTCATGAGGTTGCTGTCCTTTTTTCTTTGGCAGCTAACGAACCTTAGACTCTGTAAAATAGTCTGTGTTGTGGTAAAATGAGTCTTTGTTGCGTAACAGTAGTGGAAATGTCAATAAAATTATTTTGAGTGTGCTATTTCATCGCTGTTACTAAAAATAGCAAGTGATGAGAACTTCCTATGAAAACCAAAGCTTCTGTGATCATTGTGGATGCACACATAAGAGATCTGTGTTTGCTCATTTTGGAAACAGTCATGTAGTTTTTTTTTTTTTTTTTTCCAAAAGGAAAAGATATTTAGTTGTGGAGGCAAGCACTTAGTGATGTGCATTTCTTAAATTCTTCTATTTTTGTCTTTCCATCCACAACTCGGTATCGTCTTAACCTTTTCTGCTGTCATACTGTCTTTTATCAGTTTGCACAGCAACTGTTCTAAGAAGCTCAGGCAGGAAATGAAGCTCTTGACCTGCTGGCTGGTTCTATTTCAGGCTGACTTGGCATGAATCACAAATGCTGCTTATTTGTTGTCGAGGTAAACTGCTCACTACTGTCAGAGGAAGATTTTTATGTTCCCATGTGTCTTCCCTTCTGACTCATGGCCCAGTAACTGCCACATTTACCCACATAGACTGTAGACTAGTCTGCCGTAGTGTTTGATCAAAGCTATGTGACGCCTAATTCTGATCATTGTTTCGTTAACTTATTATTGTTTAACTGTTTATACTGCAGAGAGAAGACACAGTTCAGCCAGCAAGCCAGCCTCCACCTCGCCCTTCCCCGTGTCGGGCAGGAACCGGAGCAGCGGCAGTGGGCTTGGGCCTGGGCTGGGCTCGGGGTCTGTAGCTGGAATGGCAACTGGAGGCATCCTTGGCCGACCTTCCACCGCTGGATCCAGCTTATCCTCCTCTTCAACGTCCTCCTCGTCCTCCAATCCCAAACTCCTCAAACCAGCCAAAGAGAAGCTGCCAGGCTTTCAGCGAAGAACCAACTTTGCACCCTTCAGGATGGTCCAGCCGGACAAGACACAGTATGTTTCACTGTGTAACATTTGCAGTATTGTGTGTTGCTAGGGCTGCACAAAATGGCAATATATACCAAGACTAGGGCTGAATAATGAATTGTTTCTAAGTCAAAATTGCGGTTTGAAATTATGCAGGTTTTTTTTTTTTTTTTTGCAGAAGCTGCTATTTTGATTATAACTTACATAATTAAGTGTCTAAACAAGCTGTAACAAGTGAGAGATTAAGCCGATGACTGTTGATTTCACCGGCTATAATGACAACTGTTGCTGGCAGATCACCTCTCTAGCTTGGCTGTTTTGTTGAGTGTAAATGACACAGCTGGTGCACAGTTGTTGCAATCTCCCTGCTAAACTTTGAAGCACATATCATCATTTTAAGATTAGAACCTTTAAAAGCTCTGAATGGAGACCTCCAGCTGTGAAGCTCAAGCAGCCACAGTGCAGAGCTGTCAGAAGTGTTATTAAGGTCATCAGTCTGATGTCAAAACATTGGGCAATTATTGTAATAATTACAAACTATTGGGAGGTCATGTCTTTCAGTGTTTTGATATTGGACTGATGACCCCAAATGTGACATTGCTTTTAGATTGAATTTGGATATTATTCAGTGTCAATTACACCACCGCTGGTGTTTCACTCTCACATCAACAAGTAACTGGATCTTTTCACCCATTTCACTTCCGTAGAAACAAGATTACTTTATGATCATCCTTCCTACTAAGACATCTGGTTTATCTTGTGTAGAATATATATAAAACAAAATCCTAGCTAGTCAGAAGAGTTACATCTTCTGTGCGTGAATATTGTATCCATTTTGTGCACCTTGTAAGAGCCCCCCCCCCCCCCCCCCCCAACTTGAAACAGATGACAGATGTTGTCAATTATTAAACAACTGTGTAGTGAACAAAGTGGTATAAACATGGCAATGTTCTTTTAATATACAGTACAATTATTATTTAAACATATCTATGCAAACACATTGTTGTGTTTAATTCTTGCTGTTCCCAACTCTCAAAGCTTGTGTTCACTTCACCTCATATAGTTCGATTTAGATTTAGATTCTCCTCTTTATAACCGTACATCCTCAACACTGGGACACTTAGTAGGACTAAGCCATTGTTGACGTTCTGCTACTGCTTTTTCTGCTATGACAAGACAAAATGTCTGCTGTAAAATTAGGCCTATGTAGTGCCTGAATGGGATCTCTGTTCAGGATCTGTCAGAGAAAACTACATTTAAACACCTGTCCTTTAAAAAAAAATTTTTTTGTTTATGATAAATGATGGATCATATTAGTTTTATGTTTTGTCCTCCCAGCTCCATTCATACATGTACATCTGTTTGTTACCATGCGTTTCTCACTGGCTCAGTGTTTCTAACTCTCAGCTTCCTCCTTGCTGCCCTCTTCATCTCTGTAACCTTCTCTTCCAGCCTCACCCCAGCTGTCAAGGTGGAGAAGATGCACCTGAGGGTGGATTCGTCAGCCAAGCTGGTGCAGGCCCCATCTGCCCCCACCACCACCTCATCCTCTTCCACATCCTCCTCTAGCACCACTGTGAGCTCCAACACTACCACCATCACCACCTCCTCCTCCTCCTCCTCTTCCTCATCAGCCCTTAAACCAGGCCTTAACTGTCCCTCCATACCAAAGCCTCCATTACTGGCCCCGGGTCAGATTCCCAATGGCAAGGGCCACCTCTCGGTCCTCTCAGACAAGAAGCAGGACAGCAGCAGCAGTGCCAGTAGCAGACGCCATATTAGCAAGAAAGTGACAGGTGAGCCGGATGAAAAGGAAAAAAAAAACAAAAAACCGCTGTTGTTGTTTTGTACTGATAACATTTAGTGTAGTCAAGTGATTTATAAATTCTGTTTAGATTCTGGCATATATTTTCTAGAAGCACAGAGTTTAACATTACATTACTTACAGAACCACTGATTTGACACAATGTAAGTAAGTAACGGCTCTCTCTCACTCTCGCTGTGCCTTCAGAACGTGAGTTCAATCCAGATATCCACTGTGGCGTTGTGGATATGACAGCTCGGAAACCATGCACAAGATCTCTAACATGCAAGGTAACCACACAGTCTCTCTATTTCCTGTGTTTGTGTACTGTTCAAAGTCTCAAGTAACTGTTCATCATTAAAACCTGAAGCTGACAATGTTCTAAAGTTTGCTAATAGTCAACAAATTCCATTAAATGACCAAATCCCTAAAGTTGAACTTAAATTTCTTAACTATTTGCTTAACCCTTTATTATCGATGGGAGCGCCCGCGTTTTCATTTGCATATCTGTTTTTAAATGCTGGTAGAATTGCAACCGAACAAGATAGAGCAATAATTCTTTTTGCATTTAAAACCGGAGGAGTTACACTTTCATTTCATGCACTCATCGTGTCCCAGAGCGCTGTTTCCTGCCACTAATGGATTTGGAGATATCTGGTAAAAAAGCGCTCACAAAAACATTATAATCCAGACCCAAATGCTTTTATACATCTGATCTGGTGTTCACAGCACCTCCTATGTTGGAGTATATGTAATCATGTTGTGAGGATGAACTGTCACATAGATTTCTTTACTACCCCAACAGGAAGTGATGTCATTTCCCCGGGAATTGTAGTTTTTCCGCAGTAAACACTTGTCTTAGCTAGCAGTCGCACTCTCGCTCTCGCTCTCGATCTCGTTGTGTATCTTACTCTTTCATAAAAACACATAGACACACACAGCCCACACACACCAGACACTCACCACACACTACCCCCCACCTCCCCTTTGTGTTCATCTGTTCTGAAGCGTATCTCAAAAATTAAGTTATGAACACACTCAAAATAATTTTTCTGTGGTTTGAAAGGATTTGGTGCATCTTTTTTACATTTACAATTTTGAGGGATACAGCTGTTATTTCTGTATTTAAAAATTAAAATGCTCCAAAAAATGGCACCACAGCATGTAAAAATGTAAAGATGTGCTCTGGTGGACTTGTTTTATGGTAGGTCATAAAGGGTTAATGAACAGTAGAATGATAGTGATGGTGCAACTACTGTGAATATTTCCCCATTTTTCAAAAGAGGATAGGACAGTTTTTGGACATACTTGTTGAAGTAGCATCTAAGCAACAAGCCTCTGGGTGGATGTTTCCCATGGCAGTGGCTGACTGACAATTGAGCGGCAGTGTTTCTAGGACACGCGCTGTCAACTTCTGTGGTGTGGTACTGACTGGATCACGACATAGCCCTTCATAGCCTGCAAATGTAATAAAGGAACATGTCAAGCAGTACAATAATGTCACTCGTTGACGTGTTTTTAATAGGTTTTTGGACAATGATGGACCTCTGCGGCACAGAAGAATAAGATATTTCTGGCTTTATAATAAACATGGAGGTTACTACAAGACTTATTCTTGAAGTTATTCTAAAGGATAGTTGTGACTGTTTTCAGCAGTCAATCTGAATAAAAAGAAGCCATCATTAATCTAACTGGTCCAAACAACAATTCTGACCTTTGACCTTTTCACCATCACACTAGACACATTCCTTAAGCCAGCGGAGGGCAGTGCCAGGGCGGAGGAAGCGCTTTGACACTTTGCTGGCGGAGCACAAGAACAGAGCAAGGGAGCGGGAGAGGGAGAGAGAACTCCACCAACCCCATTCCCAGCAAAACCCCCCTCTCAGGGACCCACACCCCTCCTCCCACCTCGCCGCTGCCCATGATCCCCACCAGGTGGCTCACGGCAACGGCCCCGCCCCAGACGCCACTAAGCCTTCGCCACTCGGCAAGCCCAAATTTCACAGCCCCGGTCTTCCACGGTAAGTGCCTCCCCAGACGAATTTTTGCATTCCATTTTGTCGCGTGTGCTTGAATTGTGTGTGGTGACACGAACATGACTGCAATTTAGCATTTGCCCCATTTTAGCAGTTGACAGAGAATTGAGGGCCAGTGGTTCTCTCAAGCAGTTTTTATGATTCAGCTGAAAATGATCCACCACACTATCTGTCCGTCAGACTAAACAGCAGCAGCAGTCACGGAGGTGGTACCCCCGGAGACCCTACAGTAGTCCACGAGTCACCACACCATCCCCAAACTACTCATGATGGGTTTTCCCGACCCTCCAGCGATGAGGGGGAGAACGAGGAGCGGGAGGACAACGCTGACAAACTGGACTGTCACTATTCAGGTTATCACCCTCGACCGGCAGCTGTAAGTGCTCCCTACCATCGCTGATCTGTGATAAGTACTGGACCTCTTTTCTTTTTGTCACAGTAGTTAAAGTATGAAGAAATGATGATTTTTTTTTCTTCCGTACCCCCTTCTCTGTTCCTAGTACTGTACCTTTGGAAGTCGACTGTTTGGGAGAGGATGTTACTCCTTTGACCGGCGATGGGACAGAGTGCGATGTGCCCTAACCACAATGATGGACAAGCATGTCAACTCTCAGATGTGGAAGTAAGTCTGTCCAGCTCAGCTCCCTCACACTGATAGTGCAAGAAGTAGATACATAAATGAAAGGCTTTTACAAAACCCCTATTAAAGTAGAATCACATGGATGTTTACTCAGAGGGAGATAATAATTGAACAGCTTGCCACATATGGTCAGAATTTTTGACTTGTTAGCAGTCATATCTAATGAATGATGTCTTTCCTTGTAGGAAAATCCCCTTGGCCTTGGAGAACTCCTCCTCCGTTGCACCTACCCATAGGACAAGCACAAATTCCCACGGTAGCACTCCCTCCTCAGGCTTCCTGGGCCCCCCTGCCACCTTGCCCCAGACTCCTTATAGCCAATCTTACGAGGGCAAATCAGTGCTCTCCTATGGGACCACCTTAAATGCCCGCAGCTCCCCACAGGGCGGGGCTGAGCACCCGGCCTACGGCACCACGCAGGCCCGACAAGTGTCTTCGTTGCCGCAGATGCCTTCAGCCCACTCGTCCTCATCCTCCTCTTCTTCTGCTCCCTCCCTAGCCTCAGGCCGGGCGCTTAAGTCCCGCTCCTCCAGCAGCAGCACTACCAAGTCGTCGTCGTCCTTCAGGCCCAAGGAGATCTCCTCTGGCTCCTCCACACCTGTCATTCCCAACTCCACCGGTGGGGGCAACAGCGGAGCCAACAGTAACAGTAGCAGCACTAGCTTCAGTTCGGGGAAGAAGAGGAAGAACAGCTCTCTCCTCTCTTCATCCCATGGTTCCTCTGAATCCTCCTCCTCTAATGCCAATTACTCTTCTTCCTCCTCCTCTTTCAAGAAGAACTGTGCAAATGTCAGCAGCTCAGGGAGCACCTACCATCACAGCTCATTAGGTTCTTCATCCTCATCGTCATTATCTTCCTCCCACAGCGGAGTCCACAGCGTGGGGCTTAACTGTGGCCCCACTGTGCGGACCAACTCACTTAGCCTCAAGGCCGAACCTTCTGGAGGTTCAGCAGGTGGATCCTCGGGGCCCCCCGCACGAGGTCCTCCCTCAGGCAGCCCTGCAGAGTCCATCAAGCGCATGAGTGTGGTGATGAACAGCAGTGACTCCACCCTTTCCCTGGGGCCCTTTGTCCACCACCAGTCCTCATCCTCTTCAGACCACCACACCAGCTTCAGCCACCACTCCTCAGATGGGCGCCTGGAGGGCAAGAAGCGCAAAAGCTCTCCTGTCTCCAGCAGCATTAATAGCGGAGGTGGGGGAGGAGGGCTTGGAGGAGGAGGAGGAGGGGGACCTGGACCAGGTAGACCCAAAGTGGCCAAGTCACCTGCCATTAATAACATCCATGGGAAGCATGGGCGGAGCATTCCAGGGACGCCAGGGCTGCCCAACAACTCCCATTTACATCAGGTGAGTTTTGCATTCTGTACCAGGTCGAGATATGTTTGAATAACAGGGCAGTATGTGTCTTTCCAAGAGAGACATATATTAGGTTACTAGACTATTGTCATCTTTTACTATGGGTTTTTAGCCATGCTACCACCTTGCAATGCCAGTTCACCACTTTGATTCAGCCTGAATTTTCTTAACAGATACCAGATGGATTACCATGTAAATTTGTATAATTTTGTACAGACCCTCATGATCTCAAGAGGACAAATCCTAGGTGATGCAGGAGATGACTTTTCAAAAATGAAAAGTAAAATTATTAAATTATAATTTGTCTAATACTTCGGTATATGACCAAATTATGATAGCAATATGCTAAACTACGATGGTGAGCATGGTAAATATTACACCTGCTTTTGAGTATGTTAGCATGCTGACATTAGCATTTCGCTCAAAGCACAGCTGACAGCAGTCCAGGGCTGTTAGGGTGACTGCAGACTCGTTGAAGCAAAAAGGCCAAATCATCTGGTCCCATATTGCAAGTGCACTGTCCTATAATACAAAAACATTACATTACAGACCAGAGGATCAGTGGCCATTAGTTGAAACTGACCATTTGTAACTTTAAAACACACCTTCGCAGGCATATTTATATCAATGAAACAATCATTAACTGTTCATTTGGTAGCCCATTGTAGTTCCCAACATCATGAATGAAGTAGATATAAGAACTGAAACATGGCTTAAGCTTATCAGTTAGATTCATTAAAGATGCTGATGAACCCGCAGTTTAACATTGCTTAACGCACATTTTCACTTAAGACAAAGCAACCTGTTTTGTGCTTAAGTTGACTTTTTTCCCACCAGCTCAGACACTGAAGTACAAAGTGGTGAATGGCACTATTGTAAAAATGTGTTGAAAGCATTTTAACTGAATGGGTTTTTTTTTCTTCCGCAGCCAAAGGCTCGTCCCTGACAGCGGTGTCCGGCTTCAGTGTATGGAACCGGCAGGCGGGCGGGGAATAGTCCGGGAGCAGTCCGCACACTGCTCTGGACTACACGAGGCCTTTTAAAATCAAACCCACATTACTCTCAGCTTCCCACAATCCTCAGGGTGGAGATGATCTGGACTGCCCAGTGAAGTCAATGTGGTCCTTACTAATTCTCCCAAAGCCATGTGTGTGTGTGAGTGTGGGAGGGAGGGGGGCATGGTGGCACTGTATGGGCATAGCAGCGTGGAGCACAAGGGGTCTAATGAGCGAGCCAAGGGACCCCCCCTACGCAAGTGCTGTCCCAGTATCCTGAGAGGTCTTCCTGTCTGGTATAAAGTAGGAGAAACAATAGCAGCAGCCATGGGTCTTCTTGCGCCGGGGTTCAAAGCTCATTGGGGTTCAGGTTAAGGGCTGCCGCAACAAGCCGTCATGACGCCGAGCAACGGGGGAGACAACAAGCCGATCTCTTCCGCGTTTGTTAGAGAATGAGTGTGTGAATGTGTGTATGTGTAAGAGTATTTTTCTCATGTCAGATTCTGCTGGACTACTGGAATTTCCAACTTAATTACACCCCCAGCGCCTGATCTCAGAAGCCTTGGAAGGAGAGCAGGAGGAGCAGCAAACTGTTACTTGCAACACCTTAAACAACACACAATCACCTTGTTGTTTCACTTTTTACGTTTAGCCTGACTCCCTCTGGCGACACGTCAAGTAACCTCGGGTTACACGCATTAGCCCGAGACGAGCCCGTAAAGGACGATCTGGTCAATTCTTTTATTACCCAGAATAATTATGCAAGTGTTACCTTTTTAGGATTTCTTATGAGCTTTTTACACTGAACTACAAAGAGTCTTTGTAGACGTGATGAAGACAGTTGTGCTTTCAAATGTGAAAAGGACGCCTGATGTGCCCATTCGATTGAATCTTTTGTCAGAGCGATAGCTTGGTATTGAGGACACCTGTTAATTTTCTGAATCTTTTCATTGTGCAAAATGATAGCCACAGTAGACCTACCCCCAACTGTGAACAGCACTAAATAACTGCTTTCTCCACAGGCACTGCTTAGTTGTCCACAAAGATAGCCAAAAGCTGCTATCAGCTTTGCCAACTACTTTTTTTTTTTTTTTTTTTTTTTTGGTTAACTAAAACATGGGCTGTCTTGCTCATGAAGCGGTGATGGTGCATTGCCTGTGTGGATATGAAAAAAATCTGTGCAAACCATATTGTTATTGCCACAACTTACCTACTTTAATACCCATATGGCTGTGTAAAATCCACACAGCTGCTTGTGGGCAGATGTGAATTGTAATCTTTTATTTTTTTCCTACATAGGGAATCAGGTATGGTACGTCTTAACTGGAGCAAACTTTATGCACGTCACCCGTCTTCTGTGGGTATGATTGTCCCTCCGATGTGTAACCACTACCCAAGCTCTGGATGTTAAAAGTTTCAATGCCTCACCCGTAACACTATGTTGGTGCGAGTTGAGAAGAGATTTGTCACAGTAGAACAGCCAGCCAGGCATTACACTCTAGTCCTTTTGTCAAAATGGAGTCTTAAATCAGGCAATACTTGCCCATCTTGTCGGGATGTTTGCTTATTTCTGCATAGTTTCGAATGGGTTTTATTGTGCGAGATTCATGGAGATGGCTTCACAGGACATATTTAAACTTTTTGGCAACACCTGTTGATTAATGGAACCTCCACTGATGTCAGATAGTGTGGAAAAGTAGAGACAATTTTATAAAAAAAAGAATCTTAATTTAGCTTTTTTTTTTTTTCTTGTAGCCTATGTATCAAACAAGTATTGAAGTATCCCTATTTGAGAATACATATTTTGTTAACAAATTGTACATAGTGAAATATGTATTTTTGCACAGGCATTTTTCGTACACGCTGAGTTTTTGGTACAATTTAAGAAAAGAAGTCATTATTTATTTAGTAACAAAAAAAAAAGGATGAAAAGTCAGAGAACTTGACTATTTGAAGTGGTTCACTGCCAAGTCTATATAATGCAATACGCCTATATGTAGAAGCTGAAGCATCTCATGAATCGTGTACTTTAAGGAACAGCGGTGAAGTGTTGCCACTGTAGCATGTGTCTGTATGACAGAGGATACCTTTATTCACTTTTCAAGGTCTCAATCACATGTGCTTTTACAAGACATTTTATGTTGCCTATGAATCAACACGACAAAAAAAAAAAAAAAAAAAGTAGTTACTATGTGACCCAGTTAGCCTGTGATTTTGAAACTGTCCTGCAGGCTTGAAGCTGTGCCCCTTTGTCTAACTAGTTACCGTGTACTCTTCAGACACTTGGCAGACCTTAAACACATTTCATGATTGAAACACTTAATGTAGTTTTATAAAGGCTGAATAGTGTTCAGCTGTCATTGCAAGGAAGAGGAACACTTCAGACAGTCCCACCTGCTTGCATCATCGTTGCCAAACAAGTAATTTGAATCACAGCTTTTAAAGAAATAGTTTGCAGCTTTTAAAAGAAATATCAAATTAAGAAAGTGCCTGAATTTGTTTCACCGTGACTGTTTGAGGACAGTATTCTTTGGGTTGTTTTACCTTACTTGAATGTTCGAAGTGTTTAGGAGTTTGCTTTTAAATCTGCCTATGAACCCTAAATATGGTAAAAACCTGAGCTTGTCAGCTGCCCATTATGAAACACTTTAGTATTTTCTTTTTGTTTGTTTTTTTCAGGTTTATCCAAGTTTTCCAGAGAAGCTGTTGAGATTTTCAGTTAGCCTCAGTGTGTGGCTTAGGCCTTCTCTGGTTTACTGGGATTTGTAAGAACCTTCAATCAAGTGTTTTGTTTACCCTCAAACTCCACTAACATCTTGACCATTGTTTCCTGTACATGGAAACATTTGCGAGGATGTTTTTTTTTTTTTTTAAATCAGCACCATAGACTTGGAATGTGAAAGTGAGAGAAAACACAGCTCGTGTCTGGGAGGAAAAAATAAATCCACCATTCATACTATGTAAAAGCGTGTATAGATTTTTTTTTTTTTTGTATACATTATCAGAATCATTTTCAGCTGGACTTATGTATTGGCTGCTATGTAATTCATGAACAAAACATAGGTTAGAATTAATATTTAAAGAAAAAAGATTGTATAGTATATTTGTTTTGTAACAAGTTTCTGTAAATAAAATAATTTATACTGCTATTTATATGAAATCATGTCTCTGCCTCTTTCCTAAAATAAAAAAAAACTGCAGCAAGAAATGCAGTGTCAACAGTTAAACAAATTTTATTATATACACAATATAAGAAGTCACCTTGTCAGACAAACTACAGGTTTGGGTATACCGAGAAGAAGAACTCCCCCCTTTGCTGTGATGAGAAAATATGGCCTCTGTGGTTACATGTTAATGACTCTTGACAACTTCTGGACTCTGTTGAGCAGCAGGTCGCCCTTCTTGATGGTTTCCTGGTACTGCCAGTTTTTGCTATCAGGTCTGGAAAGAAGAGCAGGAAAAGAATTAGTGTTCTGCACTTGGTTACTGAGATATGTCTTGGATGTATTGAGGTTTGAAGAATGGTAACATTACCTATTGGTTTCCACGATCTCATTCACTTTATCAATTTTACAGTGGAGACGGCCAGCAGCTATGAATCGGGACAGTTCCCTGAGAAAAGAGGAGATTTAGTTCAGTTAGCTGGAACTAACCTGAGCACTTGACACCAAAAATGAATACTTAGACTAAACAGAACAGTTAAACATTTTAGGAAATGCACTTCACTTCCATTCATGCCTGTGCCTACAGTAAATGTAAATGTTGAGCTACAGCCAACAGCTGCTTAGCTGAAAACAGGGAAGCATGTAGCCTGGCTCTATCCAGAGTTAACAAAAGCTGGCCATCAGCATCACTAATGCTCTTCAGTTAACATGAGGTATCTTGTTTGTGTAATTCATACAAAAATGTAAATACAATATGTTGGTATAAGCTGTTGGTATCGGTCTTGTCGAACTCTGAGCTACAAAGAAATATTAGAAATATTCCATTAATGATCCCAGGAACATTTTTAATTGAGCACTATTTGATGACGAACTGATGTCAACACTCGTACAGATAAAACACATTGCAAGTTGAAATGATTACTGACTCCTATTAATTCAGCCTCTGAAGTTGAACCCTGGTATGTTTAGATCTGAATTCTAAAAAACCTGATGCCAAGCAAATGCTAATCCTGATATAAAGATGCTTAACTATCTCCAGTCTTGTTTCACAACCATTACTGAAGTGCATCTAACAATTCCTTTGTAGAGATTATCAAATAGCACTGCATACCTGTAAGCAACCTGTAGGAAAGCACTGAGGACACAAGAGAAGACTACTGCTAGGATTTCTGTAGTGACACTGTGGCTAAACACACGTCACCAAAAAAAGTGGCACATAAAACGTGGTGTGCTGGTACACTCACTGGTCGATGAACTCCGTGCTGACACCAAAGGCCTCAGCCATGTAGCCCAGGGTGAGGGAACGGTAGGACTCTAGCAGCTGGCTGTAGGCCTGGATCCTCATCTCCCTCACATAGTAGCGGTAGTGTGGCGCAAAGAGCCAGTCCTTCTTCATCTCCTGCTCCACCATGGCTGTGGCACAAGAGAAAAAAAAAGTGTCATATTCATTATTAAAGAGTAAAGATGTGGCAGGGCAGAAAAAGTACAGTAGCATGTTAGAATATCTTGAAGAAAAGACTGTAAAGAGGTTCATGACCTTAAATTAATAAACCACATACAGTCACGGGCAGTTTTACTCTACATGCAAGGATGAATGAAATATCCGTCACAGGTTTTTAAGCCAGTAAAGCAAAGGCCTTCCTCACCCAGGGACTGGAAGAAGACAGAGTAGCGACACTCGTAGAGCGAGAAAAGATACTGGCGGACAGCAGGCAGACTGTGCAGCACCTCCAAGATCTCTGCTCCCTTTATGACCTGTAGAGAAACATATCAACACATTTAACAGCTGCTGAGGTGCCGATTTACACGCCTTTCTAAAAAACGTGTTTCCTCCCTTTCCTACCTTTTCACGGAGGTCAGGCCTTTTAAGGGCGATCATGCAGACGTAGACAGTGTAGGTCACAAAGGTCTTGTAGTCCATGAGCTCATAGGAGGTGAAGGTGGAGACTGTGTCAAGGAAGAGCTCAGCAGCTTGCTTGAAGTCCCTGATGGCCACACAATACAGGCCCTGGTAGACCTTCAGGCGATTCCTCCTGTCCCAGTCTCCCCCCTCCTCAATAAGGCTGCAGAGAAAAAGAGATGCATCGAGAGGTGAGTGCTGAAGACACTATTTGTGGAGAGGTTTAAGAACAAACACATCAGAGCCTGCACCTCTTGGCTTTCTCTGAGTTGCGTGTGATGAGGTCGCTGTCCATGTAGAAGAGGCCGATCCTCAGCAGGTAGAAGACGATGTCTAGTCTGTGACCCAGGGCAACTGTTTTGTCATAGGTCTTCCTAAAGGCTGTCAGGGCGCCCTCCTGTGGACGCAAGTTGGACAATGTCAGTGAATCTGCGCCTGTTCAAATTTGTGTTCATGCAATGTAAGTGGTCAGCTGCGTCTTGCCAAAGACGGTGTAGGATACAAACAACCATTTTGACGAATATAATTTTATTACTTCAGAGAGAAAGTATCATTCACTTCACTTGATGCAACAATACAGTCACTACAGAGAACCTGACACCCTAAGTACTAAGAGGCTGATATTATGTGCAGTTGATTCAAGAGTGCCGCTTGATTTGACAAAAGTGAATAACAGCTGGAGAGTGCTTCAGTGGTACTTTAGATTTTGGTTCGATACAAAGTGCGTTTACTGAATAGGTGTTAAAGCTGAAGGACACTACAATGTACACATCATCAATAGTCATAATACTATTGTAATCAAATGCAAACTGCCTCGTGACACTAAATCTCTTACTGTTTGATAGAAGAAGGTAAAGCAGCAAAATTAGCCTGCGCAGGAAAGAAAAACATAATCATAATTTTTCTTGGTATGATAGTGACTGATATATCATGGTCATGAAGTGTAGCCTGAACTGATAGGTGAGGACTGATGGAGTAAGACTGTGCAATTGATTTATTTCCATTTTACCATCTGCGGTCACTATAACCACGCTTACCATAATACATTTGTACTGATGCTGCTGTCCAATTTAAACTTGTTAATGCTACAGCAGAGCCCATTACACTACAATTATATACTCCGAGCGAGGGGAACACATACCTTGTCTCCAATCCTGATCAGATATTCAGCTTTGGCCATCATGGCATCTCGTATCTCACTCTCTCCCAGGTTTTTCTCCGCATCCTCCAACACGTCGTCCAGACGCTTCAACTCCTCTTCGTTAGCCTTCTTCATTTTACTCAGCAGGTCCCCGTCCAGCTGCCACTTCAGCTCCTTGCACAGACCCTCATAATAAGGCGCCATATCTGGAGAGAGAAACGATGTTTGTTGTGAATGACGAGCCCGAATAAAAAACGATCACCTTTTACTTTTGTATTATTTATGACTTCATATTTCTGCAATTACAATTACATCTTTTATTATCGGTTTCCCTGTGAAGCCAAATGAAAAGCAATATAAATGGAGCTGCACTTAAGGTTATAACTTGTTAATGTTCTGCTTAGATTGACAAACAACCCAAGCAATGCTTCTTCAGACTGCTTGTTAGCTAGCTAGAGTTTACTAGTAACGTTAGCAAGCAATGCTAATTTCCTAGCGGTGATCATTATAATCAAGTGGAGAACATTTCTCTTATTTTGAAAGCATTTTAAAGAAAATTATATACCTGGTACAAAACGTATGTATGTACATTAATGTCTGCTACGTGCATACATGAGCAGGCTATCAAAGCTGCTGTTACAAATCAGATAGTGCAGTGAAAAGCTAACTCACTGTTAGCTTTGATAGCATCCATGAGCTCAGTCTTCACTTTGGCATCCTGTCGATGGCCGTCCATTGTCAGTAGAAACTTCAGCTGTGCTATCCTCAGGTCAGGGTTCTTGGGCAGACCCTCCTCTTCTAAATTCTCTAGTGGCATTTTTAGTCAAAAATATGAGAGCAAGCACACAAAATAAAGGCTTTTCTTTGTGTAGACGATGCCCCTGCTCGCTGATACCCGCTAGTCAACGATGACTACGGAAAACACTGGACTGTGTTGCTTCCGCCGGAGCGTCTGACAGCGAAGGGAGACAAGAGCGGAGAGCAGCCTGACGTTTAATAACCAACTTTCATTTACTGCCCTCTGCTGGACATGGGTGTGAATAACAAATTGAACTATGCCATTGGCAGTTATTGTTTATGCAGTTATGTGTTCTGTGGTCTTTCTTGTGCTGTCTCCCATTAGTAGTTTGTGTTACTGTTTTTCAGCTGTGAGAAGCACCTCCATTTTCTGACTGATTTTAAATTCCACACAATTAATCACAGAAACCCTAATAATAATAATAATAAGACAGGATTTAGGTATTACACAAAAATATTGGCCACTGCGGTGTAATTCCCATAACCATGTATTACTATGTAAACGCTGACATTATGCAGCCTTGGTGAATGTGTACATTCAGTGTGGGCATTTTATTCAAATGAACAAACAGAAATATCCAATATGAACTAGTGGTCTGGAGTCAAATACATTTCTCATTAAACCCATATTTCCTCACTGAAAAGTCAAACTACTCCACGGTCTGTGGACACTTTGATGCAGTACTAAACTTTTATCAGTGGAGGGTGGTGTTTCTCTGGTGTATGAAAGGTATCAGCTGCAGTAAACCCCACAGAGTGAAAATGAAGGATCATCTTCAGTTTACAGAAAGTTTAATGAGGTAAATATAATGTTTACACATTTTAAGGTTTTCGAGTGTCATGCCTTGTCCTTGTCAGACTTCAAGGCGAGTTCCTGAGAAGACAGAGACAGCATGGCTTTCAGTATTTTCTCCTCCAAATCTGAAACAAGTTACTGTTCAAATCAAAATGATGCGGCGTACCTGAAGCTCGACGTTTTTCTGGCTCAGAAGCTTGACGTCCTCCTCCATCTTTCTCTCCTTGTTGACCCAGTCGTCCTCTTTGTCGCGCCACTTCTCCTCCATGAGGCTGCAGAGATTCTTGAGGTTTTCAGTTTTTTTGAGGCAGACATCCTTGTCTTCACTTTAATGCTTTAGGGCATCCTCCAGAGTGCTGACTTTTGTCTGCCACATTACCATCTCGATGGTTCTTTTACTGGCAAGGATCTCGGATGTCGGATTTAAAGGTGAGGTCCTGAAAAGACAGAGACAGCATGTCGTTCAGTATTTTCTCTTCCAAATCTGAAACAAATTACTATTCAAATCAAAATGATGTGGTGTACCTGAAGCTCAAGAGTTTTCTGGACCAGGAGCTTGATGTCCTCCTCTAACTTTCTCTCCTTGCTGCCACCATACTCTTCTTCTCCTCCTCCCAGCAATTTACTTTGCTGGCTAACTGCTCCTTTAGAGCAGCATTCTCTGCAGATTACTTTCCCAATTCATTGTTCAATCTATAGAATCCTAGGAAAATAAATAAAAAAGTGAAAACAATCCTTTATAATTTCCCACAGGCCACTTTCAAATGTCTTGTTTTGTCTGGCCAATAATCTAAAATGCAAAGATATTCTGTTTATTTAGTTTATTTAGTCATATATGGTGAAGAAAAGCACCAAATTCTCACATTTGAGAGGCTGGAGCCAGCAAATATTTGGCATTTTTCCTTTAAAAAAATGACTTAAACAATCATTTGATTATAAAAACTGTTGCAGATTTTCTGTTGAGGTATTGACTAATCATTGCAGTGCTACTGAAGTATAAAATGGAAATGGCATTGTTTTAAAAAAGGTTATCTCTTCCAGTGATCAATTAAAAGCAGCATTACTTTCATACCATGTGTTGTTTTGTGTTCTAATTCTGCTTTTTAAAAAAATCAATCAATCTTCTACAATTCAATTCCATGCAAAAAAGAGATGGCCCTGGTCCTGGTTGTTCCAAACTTCTTCCATGTAAGAATTATGGCGGCCACAGTGTTCTTGCGAACCCTCAATGCAGCAGTGGCCTTTCCCAGATCTGTGCCGAGAAATAAATCCTGTCTCTGAGCCCTGCAGGCAGTTCCTTCGACCTCATAGCTTGGTTTTTGCTCTGATATGCATTGTCAGCTATAAGACCTTATACAGAGACATGTGTGCCTTTTCAGCGTTTTCAAATTGTGTCCAATCAATTGAATTTACTACACGTGGACTCCAATCGAGGTGTAAAAACATCTCAGAGATGATGAGGTAAAATGGGATGGGATTGGTGAGCAACACGTTATCCCATCCTATATCATAATGTGGCCATAAAACATACCTTTTCACCTACTTTTCCATGAAAAATTTCAAAAAATAATAATTGATCATTTCAGACTTTTTCTAATGGCACATGATTTGGATATGATCAGGGATTGCGATTAAATGGGTTAATCTCATATAACAGTTCATAATCAGATCAAGCTGGATCAGATGGATTGTCCAGCAGAGTAACATCAGTCCACAGGACAGATGAGAAACTCACACAGGGGAAGTCATTGTCAGGGTGGCACGGTGATGGCTGGTCACTTTATTTCTGGCCACAAAGTCTGAAAAGTTAATGATAAGCAGCCTGAAACACTTAACCGACTCCATGTAGTCTGGACATGTACTGTACAGTCCACACTAGTGAAGACAAAATGGATACTTTGCTGCAACAGCTGGTAGGCTTTCACTGAATTCTTCTCAATTTGCTCAATAGAAGAATATCTCTCTCTCTCTCTCTCTCTCTATATATATATATATATATATATATATATAGGCTGATGTTCAGCGGACAGTTTAACAGTAAGAAAAATATCTTTGTGTCAGAATCTTTTTTACAGTAAACGCTGCTAATTTTCATGTACAAACTTAACATTGTGCTTTCACGCTGTCAAACATTTGTTTACAGGGAAATAGATGAAAAACATTACATAACACATTGTTTTAGGCAACAGGCGTTTTTGAGTTTGTCCAAACTCAGTGACTCATCTAAACCACAGTTTTAGCTGAGTCATTGCACTTTGTCAGTTTCTGAGTTATGTTGTAAACTCGTCATTAAATACAGAAAATTCTGATCTGCAAACAGAATTTGGATTATTTTGGATTGTTATGACAGCTTGTCAGTTGTTTTGGTGATCAGATTAGACATTGAGTTACACACTGAGTGGTCTGTTTTAGAGGGTTGTACAAGATGTTGTACAAGCTATGTACTTTGTTCTACCACTGTTGCACAAAATAGGGTTTTCTGATTTGGTATCTGACCAATGTTACTCTAATTAGATAGGACTTTAACTCGTGAACTTTTCCCCATCATTAAAAGAACAGAATAAAGGTGTGAAGGGGCCTTTAAATACCCTTTAAAAAATGTTACTTCCATTTTCCACTTGTGGTGATACTGAACATTGTACATTGAAAAAAATGTCTAACCACTACTGTGTCCATTTCTGTTCCTCACTCTGCTCTGTAGACCCGTGGCAATGCTCTGTTTCTCATCATTATTTTGGGATTTGGAGGAAGCTTTCAATCTGGCTATCATATCACCGGCTTAAGTTCTCCCTCACCGGTGAGCTACATCACTTAAAAAAACATTTCTTTTCATCCTGTTGTTCCCCTCCAAATTCATCACCAGTTAGTGACAAGAGGGTGAAATAGCGTAGAGTTGTCTGTGTAATTGTGACAGGAGCATTGGTTTTCATTTCTCATTGAGTTCAGGCCACAAACTTTTGCTTTTTCTGCAGTACATACAGCGCTTCATCAACAGCAGCTGGTATGAAAGACACAAAGAGCGTCCACCTGCACATACAGTCACGATGATCTGGTCTCTTATTGTTTCCATGTATGCTGTCGGGGGATTCTTTGGTGCTATCAGTGTCAAATTCTTCTCAGGCAGGCTGGGAAGGTGAGTGAGAGACTTAGTGCAGCTTGTAGTCCTATAGTTAGACTGTCCTTTTAAGACTGGTGTTTTCCTTCATCAGAAAAAAGGCGATGATCGGCAACAGCGTTATTGCAATTGTTGCAGCGGGGATCATGCTGACAAGTAAAAGGGCCAATTCCTTTGAAATGATCATTGTGGCAAGGATTCTGTTTGGCTTCTCAGCAGGTAAGCCAATGAGACATATTCTGTGACAAGCATAATAAACTGCACATAAATACATCAGTTTTACCTGACTTTTACCATGTCTTTCATGATTTGTGGGTTTGGGAACGAGCACCCATCTGATGTACCTCGGAGAGATTTCACCCAGAAAGATAAGAGGCGCAGTGACTCTGACCTTGGCGACGTTTATGTCACTTGGCAAACTTTCCGGACAGTTTTTTGGATTAAGGTACTCACTTGTTATCAATATGTATGAGAAGACAACATTTGAGGACAAAAAAAGCTAAACCTAAGCTGAATGTATAAAAAATGAGTGATACTTTTTCTTCATGATACACGTGAGGAAAAAAAAGGTAAAAGATTACTTGGAGAATAATTTCTAAAATTTGAGACATACAGTGTCTTCAGAAAGTATTCACTCGTCAGATTGGAATCAAACTCCAATCTTTGGGTCTCTCCGCAGATGCTCTGCTGGGTTCGAGTGGGCTTTGGCTGGCCCACTCAGTCCCTAAGCCATTCCAATGTTTTCTTGGATGTATGCTTAACTGTATGCTGAGAGGTGATCCGTCGCCCACATCACAGGTCACTCCAGAACAGGTTTTCTTCAAGGACCTCCCTCTGTCTTTGATTGAAATTCATCCTTCCCTGTCCCTGCCACTGAGGAACACCCCCATAGCACCATAACACCATGGGGATGGTATTTGGCCAGTTGATGAGCAGTCCCTGAAATGTTGTTTAGTAAACTCCAAGCAGGCTGTTACATGCCTTTTACTCAAAGTGGCTTCTGTATTGACACACTACCATAGAGGCCTGACTGATGGAGTGCTGCTGAGATCTTCATTCTTCTGAAGTTCTGTTAGAGTAACCATTCAGATCTTGATCACCTTCCTGACCCAGGCCCTTCTTTCCCACGTACTAGGTTTGGGTAAACAGCCAACTCTGGGAAAAGCCCTGGTAGTGCCTCACCACAATCTTATCACAGAGGTCTGCAGAGATTTCATTGTTTGTTTTTTATCCTGACATGCAGTGTGAATTGTGAGACCTTATATACAAAGGTGTGTGCCTTTCTAAACCATGTCCTGTCAATTTAGTTTGCTAGTTTGTTACTGAATGTAGATAAATAAATGGGGGGGGGGGGTAATTTTATAAATTTAGAACTACATCTGCAACACAATACACTGTGCAAAAGGTGAGGAGACCTGAATACTTTCTGAAGCCACTTTAAGTGGACTATGCAAAAGGATCTGCAACTCAATATTGAAAATTGTAAATTATGATTCTACAGTAAAAAGCATTTACACACAACACTCCTTTCTTTTTTTTTCAGTGAGATTCTTGGTCGTGAGGAGCTGTGGGACATAGTTCTCTGTGTTCCTGCATGTTTCTCAGTGGTTCACGTTATTGTGTTGCCTTTCCTTCCTGAGGCTCCCAGATACTTATTTATAGAGAAAGGTGATGATAAGGCATGCAAGAAAGGTTGGTATATTTCCCCATTAGTGTACAGTACCTAACCAAGCAGCTTCTCTCAGAACTATCAGACACTACTGTAATAGTTCAAAAACTGTACTACCAATGTACTAGCAATAAGGGATCCTCATTGATGCCATTAATTACTAAATGTGTATATCACTAAGCATTTTTTTCTGTGTGTCTATGGTTCTTTCTAATTCCAGCTCTCCAGAGTCTGTGGGGGACAGGTGACTACAAACAGGAGATGGACGAGATGTTGATCGAGCAGGCAGCCATTGAAGCAGCCCCGCCAAAAAGCCCTCTGCAGCTGCTGAGGGACAGGACCGTCCGATGGCAGCTCATCACCATGTCCCTCATCTACTGCTGCAATCAGCTGTCAGGCATGTCTGCGGTGAGGATGGAAGATCGATTAAATACAGCAGATGCTAGAAAATGCCTCACTTCAACTTCACTTTAATCCAGACATCCAAATGAAAAAAAGAAAATCATATCTTCTCAATATCTAATCAGCACTTCTCTCCTTGCCAGATCAGTACCTTCTCTTTTGACATCTTCCTGAAGGTAGGCATACCAAGAGACAAGATCCGCTACGTCACTCTTGGTCTTGGGGTATCTGAAATCATCACCTCGATCTCCTGTGTGAGTAACTCCTCTTGTATGTGCCCTGGGTGTGTTGATTGACGTTATCATTGTCCATATCTTCAAACAGAGAGACATTTGGCCCATTATAACAAATACTAGCTTAAAAAAAAAAAAATTTAAAAATTCCACTCATATTTTCAAACTTTTTTCCATCACAGGGTCTGCTGATTGAATTCACAGGGAGGAGGCCACTGTTCTGGGGGGCCTATGGTGTCATGTCTGCTTGTTGGGTGTTGGTCACTGTCACATTGAACCTAAAGGTAAACCTGTCACCTTCAAATGTGGATACAGATGTGGCCATGTGTGGAGACAGAAGATGCTCAGTGCATTTTAAAAGGGTCGCTTTACCCAAATTACCCACATTTTCATAAATCTCCATACACCTAGTCGGTCAAACCATGCAGATAGTTTAATTTCATTTGCAGGTGTTACGTACCCATCAGCACTGAAAAAATACGCTGAATAGATGAATGAAATGCAAAAAAAAATGTCTCAGTTATCCTTGATAATCCACAGATTTTTCTATGAGCAGTTTTCAGGGGAAACACACACAAAAGTAAGTGTAGTAAACACCACAAAAGAAACTTCATTGACCTCTACTGTATTGGGGTAAAGGCAGAAACCTCAGGAAACACATATTTCAAAACCTCAAAAGATGAAACTGAAACTATCTGCACGGCTTGACACCACTAAGGGTAAGTGAGAAAATGTGCTTTGATGCCGTCAAGGTGAATTTTATCAATATAGTAAATTGTGTTAATATTCACCTATACAAAATTGTCATTCATGCAGGATTCCAGCTACTGGGTTCCTTACATAACTGCTGGTTTAATCATCCTCTTCATCATCTTCTTTTGTGGAGGACCTGGTATGTGCTTTAGAGTTTATACACGTAGGAAATTTGGTGCATCTCACACTGGAATGGTTAGAGAAAAGATGTTTGTATGCATAGACAGTTAATCTAATCATCTGTGCACTTGCTCTGGTTTACCCAGCGGGAGCGTCAGCTACTCTCAACTCTGAGATATTTATCCAGTCAGATCGACTGGCAGCACTTGTCCTCATGGGGATTCAACGCTGGTTGTTGTTTGCAGTGCTGGGCCTAGTCTTTCCTTTTCTTATTGTGAGTATAACCAACGTGAAATTAAGACACAGACTATGGCATGCTACAGAAAAACTGAAAATGCTGCTTTTAGGGGATAAACAGGATTTTGTCATTTACAGTATTATAGTGTCATATTGTTTAAATCATGAAACTCATTCTGATGCTTTACTCATTGTTTCCTCTGTCCCAGAATGGTCTCAACACATACTGCTTTGTGCTGTTTGCTTGTGTGTGCCTGCTGGGTTGTTTTTACACCTTCTTCCTCCTGCCTGAGACTAAAGGGAAGACCCTGCTTGAGATCTCTGAGGAGTTTAAAGCCATCACTCTCTGCGGAAAATCCTTCGCAGAAACAGAGAGAGTGGAGACCAAGTTATGAGGCCATCCAAATACAGCAGCTACAGACTGTCATTTAAAAATTAACTGAAGAATAATGGATGACTCTGTGATCAAAGGGACAATATTAAAATTTCTTTCAAATATTTTGATTCATTGCAAAGGCATCAACCAATAAACACCATATCTTACTATGAGGAAATGGTGCAACACCATCATCTAGACCCAAATGACTGGGGCAAACTTGTAAACCATGAGGAATTGTTGCGTTTTACTCTTTGTCACTGTCCATAAACGCATGTCACTTCTTATTCCAGTTTACTGTGTGGTCAGTCTGTTATTTCAGTTATTCTTAATTTATCTTTGTTCCACAACAGAATTGTTTTTCTTTCCAGGGAGAATCCCACACTGACAACCCCAACTTTAACACCTGGCGGAGCAAATAAGCAGTGGAATAAAGAGCAATAACTAAAAAGACATTTTGTGATTAGAAAATTTAATAATAAAAAATGAATAAATTTAAAAAATCCATAAATAAAGAAAAAAATTTTAATGCACCTCTTTGTAATATATGCATTTGAGTTTGAGTTTTACAATTCACTTCTATGGTACAACACAAAGCTAGATTTACATAGCCACTTTCTATTAAAATGTTGCTTGGAAATGTCAGGTTTAAATCGTTTGGTTAATATAGCCTACTGTGCACCTGCATATCTCCTATCTGCATTTGGATGCTAATATCAGAAAGATTTCATTACATGCTACTTTTCAAAGGTAACTGAAACAAGCTGCAGAGCTCATCACAGATGTCTGATCTTCATTCTTACCAAATCTGTACTCAGACAGGCAGTAGAAAAAAGGCTGACGTCAACAGATCCACTATACACAAGAGAGGAGAATTGAAAGCCAAGTAATTTTACTCAATATTGATGATGTTTCTGTAGTTCTTATTTCAACTTGCAAAACGAGGGCAACCAGTTCCGGATCAATGCAACTGCGTCATGCAGGTCACCCGTACCTGACCTCCCTTTGGGCCCTTCCTTGTAGTGAATGAAACTAATGATAAGTGCCCCACAAAGTCACAGAGTGTCATGAAACACCATTCTTTTCTCTTCATTTGTCTGTTTCAGGGCTTGTTGATTGAGCTCAAGGGGTGGTGAGCATATTTTTGGAGAGGTCTTTGAGGGTATGTTGGAAACCTTGGTGTTAATCATCATCACTGTCACACTAAAGTTCAACTGGTTTCTTTTATTCTGAGAATATACCATTACCTTAAAGGGGCTGTTTGTAAGTTTTCTCTCTCTGCCAAATGTGGGAGTGGGTGGTGGTGGTCACTTGCCAAGACCTTCAGCCATTGTTGTGTTTAAAATACCAAAGTTTGGAATGTGCTCTCTGAGCAGCACAACGTAATGAAGAAGCTCTGGACACTACAGGCCAGGACAGGGCTAGCTGGTTAACGTGCTAACTTAATTTACAAAAAGAAGGGACAGAACTAAAAGCAAAACATTGCCATTGCTTTCCACTGCTCTTGGTCATATCTGACAAAGCAAGGCTTTATCAGCAAAACAACTGAGTTTCTAAAATTGAGTAATGTTGCTTTTTTATTGGTTATGAATTCTGTTTTCCATTTGTAAGAGTAATAATATGTTATTTAAGATTTAAATTAGATCATGTTCTGGTATCTCCTAGTTGTTTAATGTAAGTTCAAACAAAGTATTTTACATGTTGTTGCACTTTTTCCTCTTTTCTGGATATCAAGTTTTTTACTCCAAGTATAGTCTTGCTTACTTATACCGCATGAGTTATGTTAATGTAACACATTATGTCAGCATTCTCTACACTCTTAGAACAAAAACATTAAAATAGAATTGCCCACTGCACATTTTCCACCTCAGGACATTTTTCACCACTATCCTTTTGCCTTCTTCATGCGTTATCCTGCCATCTTCCCTCCCTCATTAGTGTGAATTCTGCAAACCACAATAAGACCTGGCCTGTGAGTCTTCCTCACCCCCAGTTGGCTCATTCAGTCGCTCACTGCCTATGATATATTTAAATCTTTGAAGGTCTCTTCTTCCTTATCACTAGCCGGCAGCTGCTAGCAGCCGCAGGGTCTTCATTAGCTGCTAAACCGGCTCGGCCCACAGTTCAGCACTCGGGGGATGCAAGCTGTGATTGGCAGTATCTTGGCTGCGCTGATCATCCTGTACCGATGTCCTGCTGTGCCTTGTTAACAATAGAGGAGGATTAACTGGAGGATTAATTGTAGGAACCATCATGGACAGTTGACTGTTGCAGTCCTGGTTAGTTCCTGTATACAATTTGTTTTTATAGGTGTCAAAGTACAAAATAAAAAAGATGGCAGAAACATTTAAAAACACATTAATTTTGGTCCACTTTAACACCTATCCAAGACAATTACAGGAATCTGTACATGACATTTTGGTAAAACACACTCAATGAAAATTCAGCATGGTGCTGATCTCAGTGGTTTAAGTTTACAGTTGTAAGGGCTCAGTTACATCAACAGATGGCGATGTTAATCTTCTGCTGACATCATGCACTAAACTCACCAAGTCTGCAACCAGAGCAACTGCATTTAAATAAAAAATGTTAAGGTTCACAGGTGCTTTTATCATAACAGTAACTAATATTGTAACATTTCGTGCATTTAAACTTAAATTTTATGGTTATAAGACAGAAGACTGAGTTTTTGGCTTTTTCGTTGCGTTGTAGAATAGAATGCCCTTTATTGTCATTATACTAATTACTCATTATACTAAATTATTGGATATCGAAAGGTCACTTGGTAACTTTCAGCATACTGAATATATTACTTTTAACCTTCCCCTAATTTTGTACCTTGACTTAAGAAAGACATTTACAAATGTACACTCCCAACTATGCCTCTCAACATCTATTTTTATGTTACTGAAATTTTGTATCTAATGGAAAAATATAAAAGAGGCTAATGTCAGAAGACTCTGCTCTGGGTCATACTTTCAAAGCAGCATTTTACAATGCCTAATGGTATTTTTAGGTCTTTTGTATCTTTCAGAGACTCCAGTAGAAAGTAAAATCATCCTCCTGTGGTGCATAGCAAAGAAAAGGTGAAATGAAGGCCATTATTCTTCTGTCTCTCCGCCTGGCAACACTGAGCTCACTAGCAGCGCTGCAAATCAGAGAAGAGTGAACGCGGTTGGATGTGTTACAGATTAAATGAGTCACTGTTTCATGAGTCTCAAGTTGTACATCGATCGACTTGGATGATTTCTGGACGTGCAGTTGCTCTGCTGATTTCTCTAGTGGGTAAGCCTACACATGCTGTTCTGTGTAAGCCATGTGAATATGATTATTAAATGAAACAATGTCAGTTATTGTACAGGCTGCACAAAAGGCCCACATGATTTATCTGTCCATTGTGTCTGAAGATTATCTGCTTTGTCTAAGTGGAGGAGAATGAGGAGCAGATGTCAGGGGAATTAGCAGGTCACACTGACACTGGTCTGTGGCCTAAGTGAAGAAAATGTCCTTTTTGTGTCTGTAACAATGAAATCTCTCTTGTATTTATATGTAAAAAGGATTTCAAGTGTCAACTTGTTTGTTGAGTTCACACCTACATTATACACATGCCTACAGTAGAATCATGACAATTTCAATGAGCATTGTGGTTGACCTCAAAGGGCCGGTTCTAACTGTGAGACTACATAAATGTATCTGTTCTCTCATTTACATAATTGCCCCTGCAATCAATTATTATTAGTTTTAATAATAAATAACTAGCTTTGGAAGTTATCAGAGGTGTGTGGCAGTTGCTTTTTTTTTCACTTTCACCAGTCAAACCAAGCCAGTTCCCTCACCACACATGGCAGGCTCGCCATCGTATAATAAGCCCCACCAACCTCTCCCAGGGTAATTTCATTTTACTTACGGTCTACTCCGCCTCACTGAAGATGTTCTTTTCCCTTGTCGTCCCGTGCATTGCGGCCACATCCAAGAGCTCCTCACTCACGTACAAGTCTGCCTTCAGGCTTCTTAAAAATGGCTAGATGTTCTGTATCCGTATTGTCAGTGCTTTCGTCAATGGCTAATCAAAAAGCCAGAGAACTGCGCGCTTCTTCAGCCAGAGTTTCCGCTAGTTCCCCCCAACTCTGTCTGCCAGAGCGTTTCTCGACAAGCTAACATTGTGAAAAGCCTTTCTCTGGTCACATACATTCAGCAAACACCGCTTTAAAAATGCACCTTCTGAAAAACACTTTGAGGCTTGGGGCGATTTTTTTCAGCCACAATAAAGCTGGCTTTCACCGCTACATCGTTTTTTGCTGTAACTTCTGCAAACATATTCTGCTGAGAATGCAGGCTGCTTTTTAATTCTTGGACCTTCTGTTGCTTTTCTTGGTGGCTAAGGTTAGCATGCATAGCTCCGTGCTTGGTGTCGACGTAAATTGTATTCCTTGGACACTGCAGCTGCCCCGTAGCAAAGAAGACATACCAGTTTGTCTCCATTAAACACAAACATGTATTCGCTTTCTCATCTCTCATTAAATTGCCCTCCCTCTGCATCAAAATTTTCTTCTCGGGACAATTTACTTTCCCCCCCAATCCAATCACTGACTAAAAACAACTGTAGGAAATGGCTGATATTGAGACACTGCCACCTAGAGACTAGATGCTTTCATTGCACAGGTAACAAACTCGAGATGCATTCACTGTACTTGGGTAAAGCGGCAGAAGACTGTATTTTATGATAATCATAGTCTTTGAAAGCTCTCGCCGGTCACATAAAATGAAGTAGCGGGCCGGATTTGGTCCGCGGGCCTCAACTTTGACACGTTTGCTATGAACCATTAACAATAAACAATCCCCATGGTTTACACATGAGGTAGCCTGATACTCAGCTATGAATGGCCATTTCATTACCACTCTGTTTGGATCACTTGACAACATTTGAAATGTGGGCAGCCATTCAGAGATGTGCCACCGGACTACACATAAGGAAGATGGTTTAAAAGGGGAAATTGGCTAGCTTGTGGAGGCAGACCTACTTGGAGGGTGGAGTCAGGTCATCAGAAAGTATTTGGCTCAGCACTGGTTTGACCGCCTATTACATCCAGTGTTTAGATAAAGCCAGAGATGTGTCAGACTCCAGGTCTGTAAGGGGCTTTCTCGCCTGCTAGTTTCCAGTCTTTGTTTGGGCATGTTTAGTTTGGTTACATTTGTTTTTTGTTCACAGCACCCTATTGTTCAGTTTGGTTTAATTGAGGCACTCTTTCCTCTCTCTGTCAGTTAGAAATAAACTCATTCTTACGACTCGTGTGGTCTCCACTTCTTGTTGTACAAATAGCTACATTGTGAGAAACCCCCTCCCACCCCCAGGACACTGTAATCAAAACGCATGATCAAATGTTGTCTTCCGCATTATGTTACATGTACATTTACAAAAGCTTTTGTCTTTGGATGCATCAAAAATGGGGTCTAAAATAATGAAGGTTTTCAAGTTTCTAAACTTAAACACCCCCCTTTTTTTCTTTTTTTGCAAAATAAAGCCACTATGAAATACTGTATATCATGCCGAAGTTTTTTAATAAGACCTTTACCAAAAAACCATGAAAACTTAACAAGTAACAAGTAACAACATCTTCATATATTTCATCCATCACAACCTTCCTCAAATGGCTATAGCAACAGCTGCTAATGTTATAAGACAAAATGGCCCATTTGCCTTTATATAAATCACAATGTAGTGATAATTTGTGGTTCTTGGAAAGTCTTGGAAAAATGTGTCACTGTAAAGTCAACATCACAGGTTTTCGCTGCCTCATTTACAGCTGGAGGACTAATCGGTCCATCCATCATGTCTGCTAAACAGAAAGTCAGAGAGAGGTGGGGGAAGAGACAGAGAGAGAAGAAAAGGCAGGAAATAAGTGAATAGACACAACAGACACTTAAGTAATATGCTTAAGGGAAGCACTGAAACAAATGTGTCCAGCATTAAATGTTGCTAGCTGTGGTTGATTTCGTACAGGTGGCACACAGATGGGACCCCTCCTGGGACTTGAGCTTGTTAATGAGTCACAGCGAGGAGGGGGGTGGGGTGGGGAGCGGGCTGATATCATGAACCAGACGGAGCCCTCTGGCAGCGCAGCGTCGAGGTACCCAGCACGCCATTCTGCATTATGGCGAGGTGCCCCTCGAGCCGTTGGATCTGAGGATTAACCCAAACCTGGCAGGAGTTTTTTTTTTTTTTTTTTTTTTCATGACTTCATGTCACGTGTCAGACTGAGCAAACACTGGAAATGAATTGTTATTATTTTCTCTCACTGTGGCTGAAAGACAACAATCAGGTCTAATAAGGGGCCCCATAGAGACTTATTATCAGCTCTAATTAATGGTTCAGAGTGTGTCATGAGTGCTATTTATGCTGTTTACTTGCTTTTATAAAACTTTGCAAAAACTTGAGATGGAGCCTATTGAAACAGGGATTAGTCTGAGAAGTGAAGCAGAGTCGGATACAAAGTGTTGACCAGTCACACTTGAGGCCAGTGGAAGGGCAAAGGTCATGCTTAAGTGGGTGAGAATACATTTTGAGATTAGTCGGTTTAGTCAAGGTCGACAAGTCTAATACCGTTCATGACAACTTAATTATCTTTCACTATCCTTTTTCTGACAGCTGGGAACTTCTTGAATGTGAACAGCAAGGAACTTGTTGGAGGTAATTACATCTTGGGTCTGCAATTGGATCTGCAGTGAGAAAGCAGGAAGCTAAGACAGTTAGGGATGGCTGGGAGAAGGGAAGAGAAGGAAGAGAGAAGAGAAGAGAAGAGAAGAGAAGAGGAGAGAAGAGAAGAGAAGTAGCAGATGGACAGCGGGGCTACTGTCACATGATATTAACACATCCACCTCAGGAGAGGAGTGAGCCTGTCAGACAGGACAGTGGGACTAAATTGCTAAACAGAGGGGATTCTGTAAGTGGGCGATCAGGGAGGAAAATCCCCTGATGCCCTTAGTGACCTTAGATGGGGATTACGGGCCATATAGAGTGACTATTTTGGGCATATCCGGATATAGTGTTGGAAACTGGGGATTCACACCCCAGGGGAGAGAGAGAGACTCCACTGATAATGTAATCTTGAAAAATAGCTGCATTTAGGTGTTTAATCTCCTTTCACCTTGAAAAAGTGTTTGTATTTTTTTTGGTCCTGTCTGGTTTATGCTGTGGTGTACTGTGATGCCATATTTGTGCATCTGTTGACATTGTTCCGGTGCATTCTTGCCATGCTAATTGAACACACATGATAAAGCTAAAAGAGTGGAGACTGCTGGTAAGGCCTCAGTCTGTCCTGTCACGCGTCTCCTATTCATCAGCTCAGTGTGTGTGTGTGTGTGTGTGTGGGGGGGGGGGGGGGGGGGGGGGGGGTTTGTGTGTTCTTGCGTGCTTATGAGAGTAAGCTGGTTGTGTGTGTGTGTCTGTGTGTGTGATAAAACACCATTGGCATTCTTCATTTGTAAATAATTGAATCAGGCTATTTTAGTTTGCTCAGAGCACAGCTGTAATTTGCAGCCGTTCTGCTCTTAAGGACCGGTAATTATGGCTTTTGGAGTCTCCCAAAACAACTCAAATGGCTTCCACTCATGACAGCTGTGCATCTGGGTTGTCACACACACATGCAAGCACGATCATATGTGTGGCTATTCATTAAACTGGTACATTTTCTGAGTGAAGTGGATTTCGATACACAGGTACTACACAAAGGTTGCCTGCTTGGATGATAGGAGCACTCAGATGGAAAGGTTTATGAAATGAATGCAGTTTTTTTTTTTAAACCAATCATCATCTTTTAACTTCAAGACCTTAAAGTAAAATGGACATGACATACAGTAGGCCACACATTCTTTACAAAATAGTTAATATATGATTCTATTTGTCTTTAGGGGAAGTATGTAGGATTATTTAAAAAATGTCTGATCTGAAATATGTTTTTAATGGTTAACTGTCACAAAATGACAATGTCACATAATCTATATCTAAGGGAGATTAAAAATAAAGCTTGGTAGGTGGAAGGGTAGGTCAGATGAAGATCCCTGTGCTCCCATTTTCTAACTTTTTGTATGCAGTTCAGGCTATTGTAATCCCAGCAAACAGGGTTTTACCAAACCTTAAAGTGGACCTCTGTCTATTTTCACATTGTCACCTGATTTGCTTGTTGTTTATTCAGCGCAGACACATACCTCAGAGTTTAAGAGAGGATTGCTGTCTGTTCTCCAGACACTGACTACTCTGTAAGACCTTAATAAACCAGTAAATCTAATTATTGGGCAATTATTGTGGGAAGAAAAAATAGACATTAAAATTAGCTAAGATTCCTGTAGTTCATTATGTAATATAACAATCTACTATAAAAAGTGACCACATGACATTTTTGTTTTACTTTTGTGACTACTTTGCACCCTAAAAACTACTTTTACTTTCCTGGGTGTTGAATTAAGCCTGAACAATACTCTTCCTCCAGTCCAAACAGACAGCTGCCTCTACAGCTGAAAATAAAAATTCAAGAACATACTCAAAATTAACCTGTACTAAATAACACTAAACCATGTTTCCATGCAACAGTAGTTTTATTCTGTTCAGAATGCTGCATTAATTCTCTGATTAGGCAAAGCTTCGGCTGCTTAGCTCCATTAGACGTCTCAGTAGCTATTTTAGGTGTGATTAACTCAGATGATTAAAAAGCTTACATCTAGATTTTAGACAGCCCATCTATATTCTCTAAAAATACAACATTATTTTACACTATTTTACAGGTATTATACCAACCTTTTATTATGCAACTGTAGCACAGAAGAATACAGACTAGTGACAGAAAAAAGCATAGGCAAGACTTTGTGCTGATACTTAAATGGGAAATTTGTAGTCCCAAATTTTGTAAATATCTTTTAGTGTCTTTAGTGTTTATGATCAGGATTACTGTACATGATAAATATATGGTAAGACAGACCAAATGCCTGTTCTGGAAAACATTATTGTTCAAGTTAAGGCTAAAAAAGCTTAGTGCAGTGACAGTAGCTAACCTCTCATGGATTTAATTTGCTGGCAGTAAGAGCTTGGCTGACAATACGACTGTCACAACTGGAAGCATCCACGTAACTTGAGGATTATCTCCCCACCATCCGCTACCTTGAATATGGCACGGCCCAGGAAGCATATGGCTGCAATCTGTGGCACCCCTCACTGTACAGCCTCCATTTGCTTTTAATTAAACACATGGAGACACCCCATAGACACACACACACACACTGGGGTAAAGACCCGGCAAGGGACTAATAAAGAAACAAACTGATATGGGCTACATTGATGATGATGTAAGGGAGGCTTTTGTGTCAAGAACAATAACAGCCACAATACTGAAGACACGGGCTCGTGTGTGTTTTAGGGTATGTCTCATTACACTTGAGAGACAATGATTACGGTGATACACATCCAGACTTTGTGCTGATGTGACTAACAGTCTGCAGCCGTAGTTTGAAGACTTGCTAAAAGCAGGGGAAAGCCTACACTTGCAGAACAGGCCATCAACAGTCTGACATAATGTATCTCACGTGTTTATGCAGCTGGTTTTGTCGTATCACGGCTGACTAAATTAGGACTCTTTTTCTCCCCGTCTGGGAGCTATCCCAGTGTCCCAGAGTAAACATCAAAACTGGAGCACACGCCTTGGAACAAGAGGTTAGGTGAAGTAATCGCACTAATGTGCCAATCATGTCAACGGCATTAGTGCTTCAACGCCTCTAATCAAGACACTGGCGTTCACACACCTTGTTCCAAACATATGTGTGTGTGTGTGGATTATGGGGGCTAGCGGCAGTAATCCCCTGACCACATGGACGTCAGAGGCAATCCAATTTACAATATGACACTGCTTAACACTTAAAGATACAACCTGTTATACTTTATATGCCAATATATAAACAGAAGGGGCCGGATTTGACTTGTTTCCTACCAACAGATTAAGAGGCTACAACCACGCTAGAAGCTCGCTGAAGGTGTAATTGGGCACAGTGGTGCTTTGAGCTAAATGCTAAGGTCAGCATTACCAATTAACACTAAAAGTACATCTGAGGCTGAGGGGAATATCATTCATTTTGCAGGTAGTTGGTCATAAACCAAGCTATTGGACTAATTCAAATGTTGACATGATGATGGCTTTACATGAAGAGTCAGGGGATTGTTGAAATTATTAAAATATATCCTGAGCATGACAAGAATGTCTCTGCCAAATGTCACTGCAATCCATCCACAAGTGAATGAAATATTTCAACCTGGAAGTGAGGAACCCACAGACTGACACAGCCATCCACCAGAGCCTCGTGGAATGTGTGGTTAAAAAAATACTTAAACAAAGCGTCACCAGATTTCATTAGCTAAATGCCTAGACCTTTGTCAGCAGTTTCCAGCGTGTATAGGCTGATTCAATAAACCAGAACTTATATCTGTTTCCAGGACAATGGAGCTCTGTGTGTTTGAATGTGACTGCACCCATTACCGTCTAAGTACATATATTAACATGCCAGTGGAGGATGACTCTGTAATCAACCTCTACACCGCATTGTCATTCATTTATGCATTAAACAGATGGAGAAGGTGACTGTTCCGCACAATTGTGCGCACCAGACACAAGTGTTGTCATTCTCTGGAGAGAAACACCAACTGTCAGTCAAAAAACTCACTGAAATACTCCTTTATTCCAAATGCAGGACCAGGTCAGCCAAATAAAACATGCATACGTTGTTTTTGTTATTTTCTATCTCTACATTATAGATATTTAATACATAAATGATTCTATCCATACAAAATATAAAAATATGTGAGGCCTCATTTACAACCATATTTACACGGACTTCCTTAACTTAAAGTGAAATTATTAATTCATTTATCTATGTACATACTATGAACTGAATACAATAGTACAGTATATCCTATATCTAAATCACATTGCATGAAAAAGCTAAACTGTACCAAACCGACTACCTTGCACACTTGTTTGCTGCATGGAAATGAAGTTATGATTTAAAAAAATTGCACGTCAGCTTTTGATAACGATTGTGACTTGATAGAACTGTGCATGTAACTGTAACAGCCTTAATACTCAGGAGATATTCTGAAACATTAAAATGAACAAACATGCAAACACTGTTGCTTTTTCAACTGTTAACCAACTGTAATTCATCACTGACTTTCAATTACATAATATTCAACACTCAACAACACTGAATAAATGGACTGTGAGTTTTGTTTTTTTTTTGTTCCAGATGGGGGATGTTAGTGTACACAAGGTTGGAGAAAGCATCATTTACTGTGCCAAATGTCAGGGTGTTAGGAGATGATGCAGTTCTTGCTTTTCCTGCGTTTGCGGGTGTGTAACTGCCCACTGCGGTTGGGTCCTCCCATCCCCGTGTTGCTGTACTTGTGGACAAGCTCCTGGTTGCTGAGGTAGCGCAGCTGGATGGGTCTGGGGATCGGCTCACCCAGAAAGTAACCTTCATCCTCTGATTCGGAGGATGAGGAGCAGGTGGAGCACCAATCATCGTCGTCATAATCATCCCAGGAGTACTGGCTCAAGCCGGTGCGTCGGCTGGCCCCGGGGTTCTGTAGCGTCAGGTCTGAAGTGGTCCTGGGGCACTGTCTGAAGAGCTGGGGCTGGTATCTTCCTCCTCCTCCTACACCAAACTGGTCCCTGGCGCTCCTTGGCGGTGGGAAACGGTCATAATCCTCTCGGACACGCAGCTGTGGTCTCTCTTGAGGTCTCGCCCTTCGGTCTGCCACCAAGTGGAGGGCGTTTTCTGAGCGAGAACGACGGGATCTCCGGGAGCGGTGGTGGTGGTGCCGGCGTCTCTGGGGGGTCTCGTCTGGGGCATCTATCCGGACACTTGCCCCCCTACCGCCTCCTCCTCCAGCACCTCCCACCCTGCGCTCACTGATGGGTGGCAGGCGGGCAGCATTGGCGCTGCTCACCAAACTCACCCTATCCTCCTCCTGGAAGGTGAAACCAGGTGGCAAATGAGTCATGCCCATACCCCCACCCATGCCAGGAGGGTCACAGTACTGCACCTTGTACTGGGAGGGCCTGGGAGGATCCATTTCCATGTAGGGCTGACTGGCGGTGAGGCTGTGAATGGACTCAGAGCTACGAAACTGCACTGAGGAGTTGAGGGTGTCCATGTTGCTTTTCTCTGACACGTTCATTCCAGAGTCTTTGCTCAGGTCTGGCATGGAGAAACGAGAAAGGTGCTCCTGACGCTTTCCGCCTCCATCAGCTGAGTTTCCTGAAGGGAAACAGAGTTGAATGAAATGTGTTTTTTTATTGATCTTAATATCCAACAACAAGTTAACTTGGCACCAAACAGACAATATGACTACACAGAGCTCTAATAACTACTACTGTACCCACCTGTACCATTGGACAAGGCCAGGGACTCCATGGATCCTCTCGGGGTCTGCTCTAGAGGGGTCAGTTGCTCTGTGAAGTTAAGTGCATTGATGGGGTTCCTGCTTCTTGCCACCTGGGTTGCTGCTGGAGGCCCTGCATCTCTGTCTCGGTCCCTCTGAAAGCCATGCAAACTGATTGAGCGCTTGTCAGAGGAGAAGCCGTTGTGGTGCTGAGAGCAATGGGACACCTCAGTGAAGCTCTTCTGGGTCCTCAGCTTGGGTGGATAGTACTCCTCTGGAGCCGGCTGTTGGAACCACGTCTCGTTCAGAGAGTGGCCTTTCATTGCCGAGATGGGGGGTCTCTTTAAGCCCGCATTCTCCTTGATCCTGTGATCCTGCTGTTGATTGTTCTGTCCAGAGCAGGCGGGGTTATAGGAAGTCCTGACATTGCACTGGCTGAGAAGTTGAAGAGGGGTGGGGTTGGCAGTTGGGTCTGATTGGGACTCATAATTATACCCATCACCTGCTTCCTCCTTGTTCTGCCAGGTGGGCGGCTCGCGGGTCAAACTGGGTGTTTGGCTGGAGAGACTCAGAAGATCCATTTGTAAAGACAGAGGGTCCACCTCGCCTGAAAATCTCTCCGCCTGAACTCCACCCCCTCCTCCTCCGCTCTTCCCCATCTTCGAGCTGCGTCTGGACTCTCTGGTGGAGCGAGCACTTTGGAAGGCTGAATCAGAGGAGTCGGAGCCATTGGGTTCCTCCCCCAGACTGCAAGAGCGTGAGCAGAAGATTTGGCCCTGCTTGGGCAGGAAGGGCCGACCCAGCAGGGAGCGTTTACAGCGGGCGCAGCAGAAGCAGCCCTCAGTGGCGTGCCAGTGCTGCCCATCATATGTCATCTGGCCTTGATCAATGCCTGCAGGAAAGAGAAACAATACATGAAATCATAGGGTTTAGGTAAAATGATAGATCGTCGGACTATCAAACTGCTTGAAATTAAAATCTTAATGTCTTTATTAACAATGCAGTTTTATGTGAAAGTTGTAGCATATTATAAGTTGCTTGTTGAGCAAGAAAAATGGAGCCGGAGGCTGCAACACATGACTGTGCTTGGGGGCAAACTCATTATGGAGCTTGCCCAGCATTATATAAACACATCGCATTTTGAGTATGTTTCAAGTTGTCTCGGAGGGAAAGAAAACCAGCTATTTGCTAATGGCTGCCATCTGGTTCCAGCATGTTTTCTGATGGTTTCAATTTATAATCAGTTGTGCTTTTTAGCCAAATACTTTTCTGTATCCTGTCTGACAAATAATTACAGAGCAAATTTGTTGAGAGGTATGTGCCAAAATCACACCTGGGCATCCTGTTGGGTGGGGGGGGAGGGGAACGCGCACACACACACACACACACATGCAGAGTTCTTAACAGGAGGTGGCATGGGGCCAAGAGGTGCTAATATGAAGGTTTCCCACTGAAAAATACTCCAGTTTCTTCTCTCACTGGGTTTGCCTCTAACACTGCGAAATGTGTGAAATACAAAAATTTGTTTCTGTGATAAAAACAGACCTTGGGGGTGAACTTGCAATGGAAATCCTTTTGCTCCAGGCTGGCTTCAAACTGTGTCTATGTAAGCCTGATATATATTGTGCATATTTTTGCGCTCCTGTACACTGAGGTCTCTGTGGCCCTCTGCTATGTACCCATGCCTCAAATGCCTTACTGTGGATGATATTCAGTGATCAACTGCTAAAAAAAAAGTCATGTCACATCCTTCCTACTGTGGCTCACTTTCTCCTGTTTTACTTGCCATAAAAAATGAGGTCACTCTCTTATCCTCCTTCAAAAACACTTGCAACTCGATCACCTTCCACTTAATTCTTCCATGTGTCCATGTAGGCCTATTTAGCATATATATATATTTGTTAAGGTTCCTTTGCATGACCTGCAGGCGATTAATGCAGTTTGTGTTAACAGTGATAGAAGCTGGGCAGCGGTGCAGCATACCGATATGTTCCCCACAGGAGTCACAGTACTCGGCGTAAAGGGACTCGAAGCAGGAGCAGCAGTAGGGCCGTCCCTCCTTCATGATGTAGCGCTGGCCCCCCAGCACCGTCTCGCACTCGAAACAGCAGAAATGCTTCATGTGCCAGTGACGCCCCTCTGCCTCCGTGCACTCATCCGCAAAGATGATCTAAGAAAAGAGAGATAAGAAAGAGTATCGTTTATCACAGGTCCTCGGAGGTAAAACCTCAGTTGGGTTATTAGTGCGCGCTGAATGACAGGACAAAAGGCTCGGCTCGCCCCCTCCTCCTCCCTCCATACAGGCCCACTTTCTCCTCTGCAGCTTAGTACTCTTAGATCATCCTCCTTGTCACTGACTTGTGTAGGAGGCTAATGTGTGTGGGGACTTGGTAAAATCTAGATGGTGCATTTACTTTTAATTACGCTGCTGTTGAATCACTGGGGTGCTTTTTAAAGTACTAACAGTGTCCTTGTCCCCATTTGCAGAGAGAGTAAGTCAGTGTTAATGGTCTGGAGATCAAGATATTGAGAGCTGACCCCATTAGACTTGAAAAATCTTTGCGTGTGTTAAACTGTGACAGAGTGCGTTGGGAAGTCAGTGAGCATCATATGACAGGAGTTTGGTGCGTATGAAGGCATGCATATGTGCAGAATGCATGCTTGTAAATATTTTATAAATAGCTCTAACAACACTGTCCCACATTTGAGGCACAGTATGCTCAAGTAGGTGATGGCACATGATCATCAATGTGCAGGCATGTGTGTGTGTGTGCGTGCGTATGTATATACAGGCGTGTCTCACCTCATCGCAGGCGGTGCAGCGTGGCTTCAGTCTCTCGGCGTGATGCCGGCCGCAGTAGATCTTCCCGTCCTGGTAGAAGTAGATGAGGTCCACCAGGAGCTCGTTGCACAGGCTGCACACGAAGCAGGCAGGGTGCCAACACACGCCGTGACCAGCCCGTGACGCAAACACAGCAATGTCACCACCGTTTATCTGGCCTCCACACTAAAAGAGATGGAGGAAGAATAACATGCTTTTTAAACTGACTGCTGGAATGTACTTTCTATCTGTATTTGTCACTATTTGGATCCCACTGTCCGACACCTTAAGTCAGGGTAGTGTCGATGCCGGGTAGCAATCCAATATGAGTGCTCCTTTTTTCTAACTCAGCTTAAAATCAAAATAATTTCAGGTCATGTGACATCCACTGAATAAAGATATTTTTTTCACATACACAATCATTACAAAAAATGCCGTATATATGACATGATAAACACATTCCCTTGTTGTCACAAACACTGTCAATAAATTGTTTTACTATCACATAAGGCAAAGAAAGCAATACATTCTTACTTAATTGCAGGGCTAAAACAAGAGAATGTTCAAATGACAAATCAAGCAAGTAATTGTTTAAACTCTACTGGAGATAACCACTGAAGATGCACAGTTTTCCAAGAAATACAAGAAGTTAAATTTCCACTCTCATGGGATCTTTAATAAGGTCAGCACCGGTGCTGATACCAATGCAGTGTATCAGATCGGTGTGTCTCTGTCTTAAACACAATTTTGCTTGAAAACTGGGCTAAAGTGAGAGCACGAGGGTGTGTTTCATGTGTGGCCAGGGAGGGCAGGCAAAGATATTGAGAGGGAGTTAAATGGCAGTTGGAGAATGGGGCAAAGGGGAGGAATAAAAATGGGAGAGATAAATGGAAGGATTAAAGGGAGAGTGAGATCGGCATGGAGGTGTCAAGGTAGAGAAGTGCTATAAATGATAGGGAGTGTTAAGGAGGGGGGTGAGTGGGTCAGGTAGGCAAAGTAGATTTAGAGGGGTGGAAGGATGGAGACGGAGGGAGAGTTACAATCAGGTTATCTAACTGGCACAAAGCTTACTGCTGCAAGGAGGACAAAGGGGGGGATGGGGAATTCAATCAATACGCACTCTCCCAACAATCTGCTCTCTCACTCACGTGTGTTTGTGTGTGTGTCTGCTTAGTAGATGAGAAATACAAGCTTTAAAGCAGCTATCCACCCGGGGCACAGACACAACAGAGAGTAGCTCCACTTTGCTTGAGTCTGTTGTGCACTTTGTAACAAACGGCTAGCGGATGCTAAAGTGCGCTAGTTTGCTACTCAAAGAACACATTTCATTGCACTCTGTAGTCCCATAAGGCCACTACAAGAATACATGTAAACAACACATTAAAATATTGATGGGACACTGGGTACTGCTGTGTCATATTTTCAGGAAGATCTGGAGCAATTTATAGCAATTTATGTAATTTTTAAATGTTTGAGGACAGACAAATATTGTTGTTGTGTGATTGAGTGTGACAGCTGGTATTGTAGAGGAAAACTGAGACACAATATACACACACGTACAAAACCTTAAGATCCTCTTAAGAACAAGACTTTCGAGGTACATTGTTATAACAGCAGACAACTGTGGCATCTCTGCCCTTTATATGTCAACATAAAGCACCTCTCATACATCATCAACAAAAGACCTGAAATGCCAGCGGACTGTTCAGTATGTCACTCACAGTATTCATTGCTTTCATTCCACCGACCACATGACGCACCTTTGATCCAGTCACGCTTAATTCACCCATGTCACGGGACGTGGCGCAGAAATGACATTTAGACATGAAATGTTGGCTTGCTTTCAGATCATCTCTGATCTTGTCATGTATCTTCCCTCTAGTGGGGAAATGACGCACAAATGATGTTTTTGATATTTCTGTCAGTTACCTGTTCGCAGATTGCCCCTGTCATCGTCACGGGGAACGGACGGACGTTGCCGCGGCCCAGGTTCTCCCGTTTGCGCTGGTTACTGAAGAGCTTCAGCTCGCGCTTCTCCTCGTCATCCAGACTGTTACAGTAGCGTACCTGGACACACACATCACAATACATTTGTGAAGTTTGATCTGTTATGTAGATACAGACAGTTGAAGGTGGATTTCTGCGTCTTTTTGTTTTTTATCAACATATCACTCCTCAGCCTTGGTGTTTTTGTCAGCATGTACCACTATTCATAGCGGGCATTTTGATTTGTCAGAGTAAGAACAATGCAGGTGTTACTAAAAACATTAACAATGGTTCTCTTCATGTGTCCCTGTAAGTCATAATAGTCTGACAGTGAGTCAGCATAAACAATACCAGGACCCTGAAACTGAAGTAGCTAAATGGAATTCAGCCATTCATTTTTTATTATTTACACCTGTGCTTTTCCTACGGTGACGTGTCAAAATATTGTCTGAGAAAAAGACACATGAAAGGCAGCTTTTAGCATTTTTTTAGAATTAAGAGACCTTTAATTCTCCCAACTAGAAATGCGCCTTTTTCTGCTAAATAGTTTCCCAATTGGGTTTTCTTGACCATGCTGGAAGTGATTATTCTATTTATTTCATTACTTCCATAATTTTTCCATTCCAAGAACCAGACATCTTAAGCTATGTTTGTGCAGCAGGAATTAGAAGTAGAGCTTTTTAAAAAAACGTTTTTACTGTTTTTATAGTTTTACTGGTGCAACTCTTTTAATTATTTATCAACAATTTGCATACTCATTTATTAATTGCTTCTCACTCAGTTTTTATATAATCTCTGCTGATCTGTATGTTGAGCTGTGTGTGTATGTCATTGTTATTTTGCACTTGGAGTTGCACTTTGACTTTTGTTGCACAACAGTGCAATGACAATAAATAACTGAATTGAATTGAAAAAGAATCAACGCCTAAGATTTCCTGCAAAATAAAACCAATGAATTCCAAAAAGCATGGAAGAGATTAAGGCAGCCGCACAGGTTGTACTTACAGAAATAACAATTCCTAAATTGGTACATTTCTGTGACAATATCAATAGCAATGGCAGCTTTGCTGTCGTCATTCAGCACAAAACAAAAAAACTCCCTCTCCCAAACAGAAATTGGCTAACGCGAACCTGATGTTGGGCTGAATAATGAAGTAAGACAAAATGGTAATTCCATTTGATTGTTAGTGTTGTTATGGTGCCACTTGTTTATGACAGTCATACTAATGGCTCAGGATTATCTGTGGTAATGACTGATTGATGTAAAATGCTTAAAAAGGCAGCTACACACTCACAAACACCTCACTATGTCATTCCCACCCATTAAAAAGACAGATTCCATTTTTCCTGTGTCTGTCTCCTCCCTTCACCCCTCTTATCTCTGTACTGCCCTGAAGGAGGGGACGAGCGGAGAGATAGATGGGTGGATGGATGGATGGAGGTGGTGGTGGTGGGGGGAGGGGGCCAGTTTGGACTCTCACCTCATTGTCGTGGGGTGGGAGCTGATGGAGCAGCTGTTTGATGCGGTATTTCTCTCCTGGGCTGTTCACATAGGGCACCTTGTCCTCGGGCAGGGAGCTGTAGTACTGATGAACCTGAGAAGGAGACAAAGACACAAAAATAATGAGAGTGGTGAAGAGCAACAACAAACTTACAACATTTTAATTAGATGACAGACTAAATACACATGTGGGGACAGCAAGCAAACATTTTCATTATGGATTAAACTCTTGATTATCATTTTTCATTCACCGATTTAGCGACTTCCTATTTAATTTTACAAAATAAGGGAAAATGTTCAAGAGTTCCTATAGTCAACAGTCAGTTGCTTATTTTGGCTGCACAACAGTCAAAAAACCTAAAGGAATTCAGTTTATAATGACATGAGAAAGAAAAAAATCTATAAATCCTCAACTGGAGAAGCTGAAACTTGGAAATGTTTTATATTTTTGTGTGACAAATGACACAAAGTGGATAATTTATCATTGAAATTTTCACCAGTTCAATATTAAAACTGCACAAAGACAAATTACACACACACACTTAAAATTACTTTGATTTATGGCCCACCAGCTGAGACTTAATGGAACCTCACCTCTCCATCTCTGCACATTGACATAGGAATGTATTACTGACCCGTCAGATGTGCACGCCCTCATGTGCACACACTCACACACAAACACATGATTAATACGTACGCACGTAGCAGTGTGTGCGCGCGACAGCAGGATTAATGCTAATCTGGTCATTCCAAAATTACTTGGACATTCTTCACATTACAGCGGCAGACAATAAGTGTCATCTCAGTGTTATTTATTGCAGTCTTTTTTTTTTATTACACTGTAACAGGGGGCCTGAGGTATAACAGAGGTCACGCAATCATATATGAATGGGACTGGAGGAGGAGGGAGGGGGCAAACAACGAGAGCCACAGGGTTTTAAAGGGAAATTTGAGGACAGAGGTCAAAGATAGAGAGGAGGAGGAGGAGGAGGAGAGGTGTGGAGAGGAAATGCAGACAGAATGAAAATGTCAGATGGGTGAGGAAAGAGTGGAAGTAGAAGAGAGAATGAGAATCTTTGATCAAATGACAGAAACCAAAAACAACAGAGCAGGATGAGGACTTAAAGGGAGACGACATGATCGATAACAGCTGACTGGGTCACGCCAATCTTAATGACCTATCTGTCTACTGAATGAATCTACTTATTAGAAGCCATCAGCTTTGTCCTTGGCAATAACACAAAGTCAGCCACACACAAATAGATTAACTTGAATAATGAAGACAAGCATCAGCGCCTAAAGACCAAAATTAAAACCGCGTTGCTTTCAAAAGCTCTTTTATCTTAAAAGTTGAATTGACCTGAGGTGTCACATTCCGCATCAAGGGCAGACTTTATGAAGTGCCCATACAGAAGCATGTTTGTTGTTGAGATGAATTTATAGCAGGAGTTGTTGTAAGTGTAACCTAATTCTTCCTGCTCTGCTTTTGTTGGCTTCCACCGGCACTGGCGAGGGACGCGGCATCCGTGTCCAGCAGCATGGCTCAGGATGCCGTGGGGTTTGGAGTGTCTCAGGATAGTCCATGAAAGACTGACTGTGGTCAAGCACTGATAAATCATACAATGGCCTATAAGAACATTAGGAAAACACACACAGACATGCTACCAGATGCAAACGCACACACACATACACATACATACATACATACACACATATACATACCACTAACGATTAATTACGAAACATGCTTCCAACAACAACAGGGTTACAATTTGGAGGTGAAAGGCACACTGCCCTCAGGAAAAGATCTAAAGACAGATACACACACACGCACATAATGGACACACATTTGCAGCGAGAGCCAGGAGGAGCAGCTTGCGATAATAACTGTAATCGAAAGCAGACGAAGACTAAAGACAGGGCAGAATTGGGAACTGTACTGAAAGGAGTGTTTTTAAAAGCTAAAGCGAATGGTAGGACTTTGTAACTGAGTGACAAGAGTGATCGCCTCACACAGCTGGTTTCGATTGCTGTTAATGGCCAGTCGGCCAGAGGAAAAGACACCACCAGGCACCAGGCCTGACATTCTCTCAACAAGCCACTTTACAGTGGTTAGTGGACATAGATATTATATTGTTGAGAAAACACTAGAAGTAACAGCCAAACATGGTGGGAACGGTGGTGTTTTCATAGCAAAGAGAGCGCATTTAATGGCCGTGTTTTCATTCTTTGTCCTTTTTCTTCTCACGTCTTTGCTGAGATGTGTGATGTGTGAGATGCCCGCAGCTCAGCACTGTAGTCAGCACAGTTTTGTGGGAGCGAATTCATTCGCGTTTGAAAGTTAAAAAGCTCTGAGATTGGATAATTACGCACGAAATATAAGCCATACCGAATGTATTAAAATGTGGCTGCCACTTTAAGAAGACTAAGAGTCTGCAGCCAAGCTAGCATCTCTGTGGGGTTGCATTTAGGAACAGCAGTACTTTGAGGTACATGCTAACATTCACCCAATTACAATGATAACATGCTGATGTTTAGTAGGTAAAATGTTCACCATTGTCACCATCTTAGTTAGACATGTTAGCATGGTAACATTTGCTAATAAACATTAAACACCCTCATGGTGGCGCTAGATGAATAATGATGGGATCACCAAAAGTTAGCAGGTTTGATCCTCTGGGAACCACGAATGACCTGAACTCCTTATTTAGTTGTGGGTAAAATACTCAATTTACCACACAATCTCTTATTATAGCTTCATCATTTATCTCTCATTCACAGCTGCTGGCTGTAATCAGGTCAGGTCAGGGGCTGACAGTCTCCATAGTCCTTGAACTCAGAAAAGAGGGGGTCTAATTGTCCTTTGGTCCACTTTCAAACAGGTCAAACTAGCCTCATGTGCTTTTCAGACTGATTCTTTGTTGTCTGAAACTTATTTATCCACATCCAAGCTGCGGGTCCATTTCAGAACCTGGAGAGACCTCTAGTTTGCATGAATAACCTTGAACTGAATTTCTTTTCAAATATCCCACATGTGGGTAGTCTGAAAAAGTATGCTTCATGTTCAACTGTAAATTAAAATCAGATCCTGGTGGATGTTGAACAGAGTCTGCAGATTAGACTGAAGCTATTCCTACGTGATGATTAAAAAAAAGAAAAAGTTGCAGGCCACTGCTGAGTAACATTCTTGGCCTTAACAAGCTGTAACTTGGCAACATTCAAGAATTTTATTTGAGAAGGATGGAGAGAAGAGTGCAAGAGGAGACAGTGGAAGAGAGAGAATTGGCAGGCCCTCCTTCACACCGCAGCTCAATAACATCTCCAGCACACTCAGTAATGGCTTTGTATTTGGTGATAAAGATTCATGTTCTGTTACGGAGACTATATTTCACCAAGTGTTGACAGAAATACAAACACACACGAGAGGGTTGATCAGTCCCAACTGAGTGCCAAGTTATCCCTGATAATCCTCAGATATATCTGACTGAATACCACAGTCCTGCGCTGAAATCTCTCGTTACTGAGCTGTGACTTTACACCACTGCTGGCTGAATAGCAGACTTATACACAACACCGGCTCCCTGTGGGGAAACCCAAACCCACCGCTAAGATCCTGGAGATTAGCTTTGTGTTTACCATCTCTCCCTATTCTCGCTGTGTCTACCTCGTGCGGAGGAAATCAGGGCACTGAAAAGCCCCACATCAGGCATACTTCCGCTCCCCTGTGATGGGTCACACAGCATGTTTTCACAGCTTGAATGACTTGCTCATCAGCTTGGGGAAAATCGAAATTGCTTTAGTTATGGGTACATTTCATGTAGGTTGATATAAATGCTCTTGCACATCACACTTTTTCCACCAGGGCTGATTGTTTCTATACATGTTTATTGTCAAAAGGCAAAAATTTGCAATAGCATCAAGTTTGTTTAGCACTGTGCTGCTGTATTACAGCACAGCCCAGTTTCCATTATGGCCTGACTGTTCCTGAGGTCATATTGCCCCTAGACGAGAACCTAATTGACTTCAGGGTTGTGACCCTGGGAGGGGATGAAAAATAGCTTCGCTCAGTCCACTGAGGTGAAAACAGGGGGCTGTGCCAACATTGTATTGACCAGTCCATTGCTCTCAACTCATCAACAAAATGAAACCAGCTTCCATAAACGCTTCTATTGTCCTATAAAACTGGAAACCCTCCCACATGTGCACACCGACGGCTCAACAGAGTATTGTAAAAGGAGGATTTTCTTCAACAAGCATGGGGCCATTTAATGTGAGCTTAGCCGAGCCTCCGTGGGGACGATGAAATCTACTGTAAACATGTTTGCAGGCAGAATGAATTAGAGATTAATTTGACTGCTGGAGCCAATAATCCTTGTTACCCATTAGCCTGCAGAAGGCGCAGTCAGCATAACCACTGAGCTATCATATAACTGGCCACTTAGAGCTGCCTGAGATGCAGATCTAAGTGGGCAGTTACAAAATATAAGCATGAGGTGTGTAAAACTATATGTAGTGTAATGTCTGGAATTTTTATTAGGTTCACAACATACTGTACTGGAATCTATTAAATTTTATAAATGAAACCTGTCTGTGCATATCACTGGAATCCTTCTATCCCCTCTGTCTGGCCTCTCCATGACACTGAGGTGATGTTGACATTTTCTTTGGTGCGCAAATTAGAAATCTGAGTTCACTGAGTGTGTTTGTTATGTGATCCCTGAAGTTTAATTGTCATGTGATCCAATTTTAAGAGTCCTGACTTGCCAGTGTACTCTGTCCTCAACACCTGCTTTGGAGACAACAAATAATAGGTTGAAAATAGAGGAAAGGCCTTTTCTCGGAAAACACAAAGCTGTGGGCTCAAATGCCCACATGCCTCAAATTTTTTAAAGTTGTGGTATTTCCGATTTGGACAGTCAATGTGGCATGGATGAAAACATTTGGCACGCAAATTACATATTCAAATAGATCTATAAATCAGGCCACTCTGTGGTTTCTACAATCAGGGGTACTTGTCCAGTGTGAGCATCATGTGGTCTAGATTAGAGTAAGTGAAAATATGCTGATACCTGTTCAGGTTTGAGTCCTGGTGGCACCCAGGCGTACTCCTCCAGGGCACAGCCAGAGTCATCATCTGAGGTGGAGTTCCTCTGGAAGTCGTACATCAGCTTGGTGACCGTCTTCTCCATCTCTACAGGCATGGCTGGCACTGCATGCTCCTCACGACGACACTTACAGTGCACACAGATCTTCCTACCGTGGGGGGAAAAAAACACAGACAGAGAGAACATATGTCAAGCCAACATTGTATGTAGACTACACTTTTGTTCAATGGGTGCACATTGATGAAAAGACTTAATGGAATACGAGTGTCAGCTTGGATTTGAAGGCAGTAGTTATTTAGTTATACAAAATTATGCTGTTGAAAAGTGTGATTTGTGGTTTGAAAGTAACTTTTGAACATTTTAACTCACAATTGCTCAGAATACCCAACCATTAGGGTGAAAACAAACCCTTAGTTTAATAAATCACTATGTAAATAGAGCTGCATTTGGAGTGATAGTGTTTCAACAGAAACAAGACGTCACACTGGAGAGGCTGTTTGGGCCTCTGAATCTTGTCATTAATCAAAGAAAATAGAAATAACCCAAACTGCTTTTTTTCAGCAGGTAAAAGAGAAGAGAAGCTGGGAAAAAGCAAAAGCTGTTGTTCAACCTACTTGGTTGTAGGTATAGTGAACCCCCACCCTCCCTTAAAATTCTGTAAAACCCCTCGACTTTTGTTCAAAAGTGCATAAGGCATTTGCAGACCCTCTACCCATAAAGCATGTGAACTCCACACAGTCTAAAGGTCAAGGCTTCCCGCTGCAGCTCTCACAGTAAAATGCGGGTGCCACAATTACAATGCTCACCAATCCTCTGGGGTATCAAGTATGAAGCTATAATCACAAACAGGCTATGGAAATTAGCAGAATAGAGCCAATGACAGTGATGGAAAACAGTACTGTACAAACACACTAACACACAACACATATACACACACACACTTCTTCATCATGAACGAGGTTAGCAAGAAACACTAACAGATGCTTAGCCAGGACAGTTCTCTACTCTCATTACTCAAGCCAGAGGACCCACCCAGCTATAAAATGGAAAGTATCCATGTGTGAGTTTCCACAGAAGAGAAGGCCGGGAGTGTTTGACACTGACACTCCTCCTCCTCCTCCCTGCTCTTTCATCTGCAGTAGTGTCCAGAGAGTAATAAAGAGAGTTGTTATATTTCATAGACTCAAACAACTATTCTTGAGTGTTGTCTAGCAAAATATTGGGATTAACAGTCTAGGGATTACTCCTCAGAGAATGACACAGAACCTGTGAGACGTCTCACAAAAAGCAGAGCAGGATATGGGTTAAATACCTGAGTGCACGGGTTAAAATAAAAATATAGGCCACCTTTACTAGATCTTTACTTGAATCCAAAGGGAGAAGAGGCAGCATACATACAGATTCCTGTGTCCTTGACAAGTCTAAGCTCCTCGCATGAAGAGGAAACTCTGGGTGGCCAGAGGGTCGCATCACACTAACCCTTGCTGTACCTCAGGCAGCCAAACCATGGAGACAATCCCATTACCTTCCCCAGACAGACGGCTGCCTGTCTGACAGACAGCCGTAGAGAGGAGCTTAAGGACACTCAGGACGCTGTCTGACAGACTGACAACCTGGTTGGTTGTGCATCTGTTAGAGTAAAGTGCTTGGAGCTCAGACAGCACTGTGTAGAGAGCTGGCCAAGACTCACCTTGTCTCTTTTTCAGAGAAGTGCTTCATGTCCAGGGGTTGAATCTTGGTTAACAGAGCACCTCAGTCTATTTGGCTTAGCACTGATGTATTTCGATGACAGACCAGACACTGGAAATAGTGGAAAACCCCGTTCTAGCTTTCTAAGCAAAACATCCAACTGACATGGTCATGGTCACATGGACATGACTGGTCATATGACATGCAATCCATAAAAAGAAAACAGACAAATCTCTAAGTCTAAAGTTGGATGAATTCTCCACCATCACTTGAGAACCCTGACAACCTATTACTGTCTGCTACAGCTTTCAACACCACCCTGAGCAGAAACGGCAGACCTCTACAATTTCTGCTGTCGTTGCAGAAGGGCAAGTCACACACTTCACAAACCGACTCCATAAATATTAACAAAACACACGAAGTGGCAAGAAATCTCTGCCATGAATACCGATGGGTATGATAAATGGAGCAGCGATGTAGCTCAGGCAGACGAGGTCATCAAGCAGCTGTCAAACAAGCTGACTGGTAGAAGGGTGTTTGGCAAATCCCTGTCCCAGCGGCATGATGCTGTAGCCGGGGACGACGCAGCTTGCCTCATTAAAGCCCAGCACCCTCACAGTCATTACTAATTTAAGGCTGATCAGCTGGATGACACACACAAAATCTACACAAACACACACATTTGAAGATGATGATTGAAAGTGAAAGACAAAGGCATCAAATGTGGAGACAAGAAACACTTATGGACACCTCTTCAATTCTTCTGACATGCTGCCAGCTGGCTTGCAGTTATTTCTGCCTTGGGCTGGGGAGGGACACTTGGAGATAAGAGTATACAAATAGCCAGAAGGAGCAGAGTGGACCTGAAGGAAAGCATTTCACGCCACATTCCTTCTTAGAGGACACATCACAACATCCCAGCCCCACACTTCGCTTGTTATAGTCTCTGCGGAGTTATACTTAGAGGCAGAAAATCTTGTGACCTTTGGAGCAACGCACCTTTCTGACCTACTCTATCTCAGACCAGATGCGTGATGATGACCTTCCTCCAGTGATTTACCTTGCAAACATCCTGATCTCTCCACATCAGCGCTGGCAGAGATACTGTAAGCCTACGGGGGCCTGTTGCTCTTTCCCTCCCCTTCTATCCTCATGATTTACAACACGCTTCATGCACATGCCTGGGATTTCCCCTCCTCTGAAACTTAATCCCTGAGCTTCCCCTTGTAATCTACATGATTTCAATTAGGAGAGATTTGGGGACTTTGGTAATGCAAGTCAAGTAAATCACTGACGCCTCATAAATGACTCTGAGGTAAACAGAGGAAAGTAAAAAGGCTTGTTCTTTATTCAAACGTGACTGGCACTTCATCCCCTGGGAGATGTAAATGCTGATGTATCATTGGCCCGTTTGAGTGTGAGGTTTGTTTAAGACCTGGGGGGTATGTTGTTGGTTAGTGATCCCTGTGACCATGATGTCAGTGGACAATGATTCACCGCTTCGGGTTAATTATCATCACCCTTCTAGATTAGCTTCGTAACCCAGGTAACGGGTGTTTTTAATGCGTAACTAGGATCTGAGAAGCCGCTCTGATGGTTGCAGAGACTTCAATTGTTTTAGGTCAATGCTGCAGGATCTTCAGCATACATGGTCTCAACTTTGGCCAGATAAGCTGTCGTAAAGCCTGTCGAGTAGATTTACCATCTTATTAAATGTGCTCATCTTACTAAATATGCTCCAAAGCAAAGCAAACATTGACTCTTGGAAATTATCTTTGCAAGGCAAAAAACAGAGATAGGAGTTCTACCCCCAACTCTAGGGTTAGGATTAGGAGACTATTCAACTCAAGCTTTAGAGAGCCATTTGATTCAACTGTATCCAAAAGCCAGTCGCGGAAGTATAGCCTTGCAAGGTTTGAAGCAGAAGTCTCATTCCACTCCCATTCCTGAGCAGCTCCCAAAACCGCTGCAGCCTTTCCATGGCATCACTCTAGATGGCCAGATTAAACTCCCATCTTTAAATGGCACTCTGCACAAAAGCTGGGGTTGGATGTCAAGAAAGGAGAGCCCAGAGGAGAGAACAGCTGGGTGCACACTAGAGCCAAGTCTTGTCTTCTTTTTCCCTGCTTCTGCTTTTGTTTTCTCTGGAAGACGTGGGGGAAGCAGAGGACAGACTCTTTTCTTTTTATCAGCCCTTTGTTTGGTGAATACAACATTTCCGTTAAGTGTTCTGAAGCTGTTGTTGGAATTTTCAAGTGCTTTAAGAAATGGCCCTGCCTTCACAAATTACTAATACATGCATATACAGTCTCTACAAGTCTTTGTACCTGCAGTGGGCTACATGTCGACTTCAGAGCCATTAGGAGTTAATCACAGTTAAACATGACCGGAGGTGTTCCTGACAAGAATCAGGTTCAACAAAGACGTTTTCCATTAGTGGCCAATTAGTAAGAACCAGATGCAACGTGTTCCTGAGGACAGAGATTAGGCCTGCATCCACCTGTCATAACAAATTATAGAGAGCCAAAGTCCTGCCCTCTTTTCAGCTAGCCTCTGCTCTAACTGCCTTGACAAGCTGATGGATCTTCTACTGTAATGGACAGCAACATATAAGCACCTTGGCATTTCAACTTACAACACAATGCAACAGTTTGCTAGCAGCTAGCTCCCACGAGTTTTTAAAGTGACACTCAACATCTCAGTGTCTTTTATGGCTCTGGAACCTGGAGCTTTCCTACGATTTGAAAAAATAACCCTGATGATGTCATTAGAGGAAACAGAGGATTCCAGTGTTTCTGGGGCTTGACCAAAACTTGGAAGTAAAAGTCAGGATATCTCAACCTCTGCTGCCTCAATTTTGATGGTTCCATTTTTTAATCTCTTGTGAACATCCCAGCCTTGTGGAAGTACAATACAGAAACATATAATGTCACTATTAAATGCTATTCACTGTTTTATCTTAGTTGAAATAGTTTCTGCTGTCCCGTGTAGTAGACAACCATTTAACTTGGAAAAATATACAAAAAACATGTTTAATATCTATGTTTTAGATTCTCAGAAAGTGATATGAGGAAGAGTTCCTGTGCCAAAATAACGGAGAGCCAAAAAGCAAGTGGAACAGGAACTAACCAAAAAATACACTGGGAAATTCAACTGTCACAGATACGTGACACAGAAATCGTAGCCAAACAGTCACAGTGCTTTTATAAAAAATAACAACTAAAAAAACCTGAGTTTCATCTCGTCTCTCTCTAAGGATGGAATGATACAGGATTTGAGTGGATTGTGGGAAGGAGAGAGCAAAAAGGGGTGAGAGATATTTGTGTAACATCAGACTGGGACTCTTTTTCAGCTACAGCCACACTGTACATGAGACTGGATCATATTACTTATTCATGCAGTGTTCCATAAAGTGACACTGCTTTGGATGGTAGCAGGGGGAAGTCATTGAGGGGACAGGCGGGGACAACCTCAGTACAGACTTGAGACCATGAGACACAAGTAACCTGGTGCTAAATTGTCAACAAATTTGAAAACCAACAACATCTAGTGACTGGCTTTGCTCTCTTGGCTTGTGATGCATTTGAGGTGAAAATAACTCAGTCCCTCTAGGAATTTTGCTGTAATATTATGCTGACCTTTCTTTCAAAGTGTCAGTTGGAAAACGCAGCGACCCATTGGGTACTAACATTCTTCCAGAGGCAGCTGTAGACGTCAGAAATAATGTTGTCCTGGCGTTTTCGGCTCCTGACAGCTCAGTTAATGTTTGCGCTGCTCTCAAGACCTGAGGAGACCAGTGATACTGCAGCCAGCTGCTGAAGCCACATTATTCATTTTATCCCCCCATTCTCCCTCTCTCCCTGTGTACATTCATGTGCTAATTCCGTGACCCTTTACACTGGCGAAAAGTAGCCATCTTTAACGGGTCAATTGACCTGTATGGAGTCTTGTAATGTTCTCCTAAAAACAACTGCCATGGAGATGCGATTATGCCACTTGTTTCCAAAGCAGTTCGCAGTAAACTACAGGAAATAATTAGAGCTTTTAATTAACTGGGAAGAGTCAAATAATTACAACACTTGACCAGATAAACATCCTGTAACGAATTGATTTGGGGGGGGAAATAAACATTTGGAATATTTTACAGAGGCCTTGTTCTATGTGTTTATTTACAAAGCAATCTACAATCCATATGGCACAGAGGCTGCACAACAAAGACTTACTGGCTGGAAAGCGCACAGTAGCCTGGCCATTGCGCTACAGGGGGTGGGGTGGGGGATAGAAGCCAGAGAGAACACGTCCATAGAAGCAGAGCGACAGTGCAAGTCCGACAACTCTCTGCTTTCTGTCGGAATAACACCAAGTTTTAAATGATGTGAAGTGTCGATTAAAAAAAAAAACTTGAAGGTGGCGAAATTTTCTTTGAAAGATCAGTGACTTCAAATTTGGCAGATGGCTTTAAATTTGAGTTCTGAGCCTACTTTCCGCACACATTTCACACAGAAAGAAAACTGATTAAGGTCAGATACATTTGTGACACATTCCCTTTTCCATTACGCATCGAAAGCCCCCCCCCCCACTGACCGTCGATCAGCAGCTCCAAAACCAAAACAAACACGATCAATAATCTGCTGCTTACCTTCTTACAAAGTGCGGCTGAGGGCTGGAACCATAGCCCTGACCTCGGTGCTGGTTGTGGTGGAGCGACTTTTAAAATACGTCTTCCTCATCGCAGAAATTTTGTCACACAAACTCCCAACGCCACGGCTTTGCCACGAAAACACCCCCGGCTCTCACCCCCTCAAGCTGTGCGTCTGCACCCCTCTGCTACATTTATCCCCCTCCGTTTAAAAGCCCTTTGTCAACTCCCCCCCTCTGTTCTCCACAAACACACTCAGGAGTTCTGCAAAAGAGGAGCTGAGCTTAGGCGAACATGAGCCAACTTTAGGTGCGTAAAAAAAAACAAAAAACAAAAACAAAAAACAAAACAGATTCCAAATTTTGCTGTAAGTCACAGATCCAAACAAGAGCGCAGATTCCACAGAAATATTTTCAATCCCAGCGAATGAAAGAGAAACCTCCTGTTCGGTTTAACAGCGCTGCCGAGTCTGAGTGAAGGATCCGAGCGGACTTTCGGTGCGTAAAAACACGGAGCACTGAAGCCGCACCGCTCGCTGCTGACCGACCCACTGACTAGCAGCGCTTTAATCCTTAACCGGTGTCAAGTGAGTATAAATAACATAGCCATTTCCGGTGTACACTTTCAAAATAAAAGCACCAAAGCGAAACGTTTTGGGATACTTCAATAATTTAACCCACTAAATTTGCAAATTGTGTTATTTTTTTACCCCATGAATGTACATTTGTCTTTATGTTATATATGCTTAATGTTATACAATATCTTTTAGCCAAATTAAACCACCAATCCGCACCTGTAATTAAAGATGTTATAAAGGGAGATGAGTCAACAACTAAACATGCTCAAGATACTGAGGAAGACCATGAGATGTGGCTGAAAGCTCTGGGAAAAGCTAAAAAATATTTAACTATTTAATTTTTTTTTTTAATTATTACATTTTTTAATTGTGTCCAAGGTCAGTAAGTTTCACATATAACTAAAGAGAAATTCACATCTGGTTGGTGGAGAGGTTGATTTTGTTTTAAGAATTTTTTTTTATTGTTTGTAGATTATGCTACTTAAGTATTAAAGCCAATTTTACATTATGTGTAGGCCTAGGACACATGAACATGCAAACATTTATAAAACGTGTGTTCTCTCTGAAAACATCAATATAACTAATGCTACAGTCTATTTAATTCAATGATTACAACTGGCTACATTGATAGGACTATTACTGATCATTAAGGAATTATAATAGTGATTTTGCATGTTTGAAAACGTTCACAACAAATCAGCATCATTTTAACCACCTACAACCACCAGCCTGAGTCTTGACTTTAACCCATTCTCCCAACCCCCAATAGCAGATCACAGGCCCCTCACTTCTGTACGAATGTAAACATTGTTTTGCCTGAAGGCAAGAAACTGATCTTGTCCAGATCTCAGCCTTCCTGTCATTTGACATGCCACACACACACACACACTTCTCCTCTCTCCTCCCTGCATGCTACTACCCCGGTATGATGTCAGCAAGTCAGCGTCCCAACATTGGTGTAATTAGTAGAGTGAATGACTGGTGTTGTGGCAGGATTTGCATGCTGGGAATTCAAACCACTCCTGAACCAACTGGGCCACTGCAAGAAGAGAGGAGAGAGAGGAGCCGTGTAGGAAACAATCTGCATCACCGGGAAATGAGGAGCCTGTAACAAAGAAAAATATAAGAAATGATATAATGCTTTAGAGAAGAGCAAAGGCTTATAGAATGAAATCCATTGAATTGAAAAATAAAATGTATTGGCAAATTAGGGCAGAATCTAAAACTCTAGTAATGAGCATCTTGTGCACCTGCAGAAAGCAAAGCCTATACTGGATAGAGAAGGTATGGTGACTATAACTATATATTTATAAATATCTGAAAGAAAATATAAATTATTTACATTATAAAACAATCTCCTCTAGAAGTTTTGAGTCATGAGTATTATACACTTGTGTTTAAAGCACTAAATGTAGCAGCCAGGGAAAAGTTAAGGAGAGGCCCACTGATATGCCTCAACACGTGATCCTTTATCTCAGTAGCTATTATGGCAGTTATAAACAGCACAACTGTTCTCAGATTGCCACTAACCTACTATTCTGGCCCTCTAATCTCCCAACACCTACTCTGGCTATAAACCATATAATGCTATCTCTGCCTTTGTCTTTCCAATGAGTATGTGGAGGCCCATCAATCCCATCATGGCCCTATCTAGTTTATTTGCCTAACGACAATGTACAAGAAAGAGGAAAAATGCTAAAGTTTGCACGAAAGCTTAATAGATCGCAGATTTGGAAAAGGCAACTTGGAGATGGATAGTACAAGGTTAGAGAGTAGAATGCTCCAACTGGTGATCGGGCATTCTCCAAGTGCCCACCGCCGTCCGCTGGCCAAACATAAATTCACAAAAGCGAAGCGAAATAAAAGCCCATGAAATTCAACGCCCCTAAAGCTGTCAGGTTGAAAAGCCGCAAAGTCTGAACGAGACCACTAGCTCTATGACAGCGCAAACTTTTATCTCTCTTCGAACTGGACTCTGGGCTCTGGAGCCGACTTGCAAGCCTCCAGTTTTCAGTGAAAGCCATCTTCCCGTCCTGACTTCCCACGGGCGTACTTCCGCCACGCTCCTAGTCTCAAGAAGAAATATATAATCAACTCTCATACACACACACACACAGAATATCATCATAGTTTGTATGACTTGTAATGGTATCCATGATTTTACAAGGAGTCCTAAGTGGGTGTCTGCCTGTGGGAGCAACTACAGAATGGCCAGCTGGCCAGGCCAGCCGCCCCTAAGCCATTCCTCTGGCCAAACTAGTTCCTCGACCTGCAGGAACTGCCTAACAGAGGCTGAATAAAAGGCATAGGGAGGCCAAATGGGGACATACTAGATAGCATTGCCTATGGACCTCAAAGTACAGAGAGCCCTGATCAATTTTTAGACAGGTGAGTGTACGCATTCTCCCATGCATAAGTAGGTTGGCCGGCTCTACTGTGCCACAGATGATGGCACAAATAAGACAATCTCAGTTGGAGCCCATCTGCATGTGAAAGCGTACCACCCAAAGGATCTTATCTCTATGCGTAGTTAATACTTATTCACGCCTTACCATGTGATTTGAACACCTCTCTCTATAATGATATTGTAGCATCTGATAACTGGGTAATCTTGATTTGCAAATGTGTACAACATCCTGGCCATGGCCTCCCACTTTTATTTCCTCATCTGCTTTTAGGAACACTAGCTCTCTATGTGGCAAATGCTGATGGCTATCACTCCAGAGTCAACACATGAGGCAGTTGGGACGCACCAACATTGAGTAGCCAAGATAAGTGCTGGGAGGTGGGAGGAGAGGCAATTTCCTTCCCATAGCTTTTCTTCACTGTTGAGAGGGCTTCACCTCCTGACTAATGAAGTATTTAATTTGCCCAAAATCTGATCTACCAACTGGCTGTGTCAATGCTGCCTTAAGCCAATTCAGAAGAAGCGCCATTTTAAAGCAAGGTTGTCGGAACATCAAAGCTGACGGAGTCAACACGATGAGTGAAGTCCCGCTGCGCGGTAATCTGCATGGGCCTATAGTCTGTTACTCCAGCCGTTGACAGCACTATCCCAAATGACATGTGCATTTAACTGATCATGCCAAGGGAACTGCCGAGCCTGCCAAGCAGCCTATTACCCATTAGACCACCGCCGTGGAAACCACTGATGTGCTGCAGCATCTATTTCTGCATAGAACAGCAAATGGAAGGAAGCTGGGCCCAGAAACTATTTAGATGGCCACATTGAAAAGGAGAAGACTATAGAGGCTTCTAACAACTCTTAATACATGTCTATATAGAGCAACTCCACTGTAGCTACACAGCAAATGCTGTATCCCCTCATACCATATTATTAGGCTCCCAGAGACCCGCGAAAACCCGTCCCCCGGCACCTCCGCACTGGGAATTGTGTATGGCTGCAAATTGTAACAATGACAAAACAGCCCCAATACTGTGGTTTCTATCATTCTGTACGCCATCTTCTGTAGAGAACTTAATTGAGAATGAGGCTATCCAGCTGAACCATTAATTACATCCACCCCACCGGCAGGCCCGAGCAGTGGGCCACTGTGAAATAGCATCTACCTGATGCAGTCCAGACACTTCCCAGATGAACCATACAGCAGGTTCTCAGAGGACCCAGCCTAGCAGAAACCTGGAGCAGAATGGAGCACTTTTACAGCTAGGGATACATAGACCATCAAATCGAGTAACCAGCGCTTGAACTGTCACAACAGCGGATAACCGGTCAGAGGCCACTCATTGTTGATAACCGAGTGCTATAATTAGTTGTGTGCACGATCTGTGAACACCCGTGATCCAGGAAGAGTAAAAGGGCCGCTGTGTTAAAGAAGGTTCCACTGGCTTCCTAACCCAGCACCACAGTTGATCACGTGTTGGTGACGGCCCAGCACAGCGCGGCACACCAGTCTGACTCCTCTCACCATGACTCCCTCCCATTGCACCCCCACGCAGCAGTAGCTTACCTGCCTCTGGAAAGGGATTTAGAGACATAGACTGGGGCCTGTATTTATGGTCCTCCACCCAGCACTGGCCCCTGTACCCAAGTGTCTGCAGATATACATATTTAACCCCTAGTATGACATTAATTGATTAATTCTGTAATGGCTGAGGGTGAAATACTCTGTCCAGTGAGGTGCAAGGAAATGAGGAGAGAGCCAGCCTAATAGATTCTAATGACCAGCCTCGGGGTCTGCGAGTGTGTCTCTGCATTTCCTGCTGAGCAGAGCCCGGGTACGCATGTTTCTGCTAGAGGTGCTAGAGGAAGACGGAAAGAAAAGGAGAAATGGGAGTACGGACACAGACTTTCACGATAACGGCCTAGGCAAGGAGGCACCTGTGGAGTGACCTCAAGGGGACTGGGAAAGCATTTCACCCCTCCGCCCACTTACAAGGGCCTCTGCACACACACCCAAGCTCTGCAGTAACCTCTGGCCTTCCGCCCTCCGTCCATCGGATCATCCATCTCCACTGCAGACACACTCCAGGCGACGAGCCCAACCTGCGCCATGTGCCTAACAACGCGTTTGTCAAATGAGCCTTTCCCAGCCGCATAGCACAAGGGTGGACTTGACTAAAAACATAACTAGCTGCCTGGCCTGCGGGCATGATAGAGGGAGGAAGGCCAGCTTATAGTCATTGCAGGATGGCGGGATAAGGAGTGTAGAATGCAAACAAGAGATAAGCAATGTCGTAAAATGAGCTTTGACATTATTATTCCTGTGTCTGTGCTGTAGAAATATAGAGATATCAGAGAGGATATTTGCTTCTCTGAGTGCTCTGCCTCCCATTTGTGCAGTAGCACGTCCTTGTGTGTTGTAAGGATACATACAAATTTATTCTACTCCTGAATACATAAGCAGCCAGCTCCATGGCAGTATGATCTTGTGGCCCATGAATGAATCCACTCACCCCTAACCTCCCAGCATTCAGCACCCGCAGCACTCTGACTCCAACTCTCCCATCTAGCCTCCCACTAATGTCTTCCTCCTCACCTTTGTCACACAGACCCAGCCCAGATGAGCGTGTAAGTACAACATTGACTCCATGACTCCCTCCTCTCCCCGTGCCCTTTCCAGTGAAGGTTTTGTTCATCTAATACACTACTACATCAACCAAAACCCTCTGACTTTTATTTCTGGTACTCTTCTGTGTAACAAATCACCCCGCAGCCCTCGCCCGTGGCCACAATCACATGCCGACCGACCAGATGTTCCATCGTTAATAATGAATATTAGCATACTAATGGACCAAACTGGTGTGTATGTTTCATGAACTGATATATGATCCATCCCACGTGACTGTGGCTAAAGCACATAAAAAAGGCAAGCCGGCCACACAGGGCTTTGAGAGGCCCAGGGTTTTAGCAAGCTGCAAATCATATATATCCAGTTGGAAGGTAACAAAGCAGCATGTTGAATGTATTTGGAAGGGCCTGGAGTCCTGATGATTGGGTTTTGTATCATGAATTTAAACGGAGAAAGGAGAAAAACAGAAGAAGAAGTTTCACAGTGGGTGGAAGGAGAAATATGGAATAGAAGGAGAAGCCGGTGAGACGTAGTTGATTCTAAATATACTCTGTGTACTTCAAAAAATTTATGTGGTGGTCTGCTTCCACACTTCCAGGCAGAGAGAGACCTCCTGTGTCGGCCTTTCCTGCTCAAAACTTTAGCGCTAAATAAACTCAAATAATTTCGCCAGGTTTAAACATTTACTCTGAGGACGAAAAGTAGAGCGTATAAGATAGGATTAGTCCAAATAGAGTCAGTCTTATGCTCTTCTAATCCACTCTAGAAATAAATCTAGAAAAATCTGCTAACAGGTGTCAGTGTGTGGCATACAGCCATGCTATAAGTTTAGCTTATAAATTAGTTAATGCACAGTTCAGCTGTTGAAGGGACTTTTCTGTATAATACACCCACTGACGTCTGAGTTCACCGCGAAACTAACAGTGTTTGGTGTGTGTGGTCGTAATTAATGGCACAAATACTTGAAATATGAGCCATGATAGTCAAGTGAATATACTAGTTTGATTTGGCCTCGTCGTACCGCTCCACTGCATTTATGGATTACTATGGCAGCATGCTCAGGGTGGAGGAGAAAGCTGTTTCAATTCAAAGCCTCAGTCTTTCAGGAGTAATGAATTAGCAAATCAGAACCAGTTGACGTATTTTGTTTTAGTGCACACATATATAATTACAAGGCTGATTCATATGTCACATACATACACACACATACACACATACATACACAAGGGTTGCCAGCTCCACAAATGATGGAGAGGTGGAGATATCGATTGGGAAGCATTTCAACAAGATTAAAGATCTAATAATAAATAAGCACAATTGAAGAAGGTTAAAAAAACTATGAGACAGTGGGTGCAGCTTCCTGACCAGATTTGACTGATACCTGGCCTGGCACATACACCAACAACCCCTCAACTGTCATTACATTGTGATTCAAATCTTGCTGAATCCTGATTTGTGCACAAGGTATGGGCAGATATCACATTCTCAAATGAGCCCCACATACCTCTAATCCTGAGGTAAGCCCTGACTTTACAAAAACATTGGGGTTCCTGAAGGATCCCACCACCCAACACACACAGAGAGAGAGAGGGACTAAAGTTTTGCTTCACCACTAAGAAATGCCCCTGGCCGGGATTCTACGCCTCCTATAGGCCAACGGCAGAGAGTCACAAATAAAGATAGCCGACCAAACACACCAATGCTATGTGGAATGGGGATGATGCAGGGGCAAGCAGCCTCCATAATCAAATTGCCTCCAACCAAAAATCCAGCCTCCAGCATTCTGTAATAGATATATATCCTGGGGTGATTGCCTATATACAGTGGAAGCAATGAGCAGGCAATCTATTGAGGCTGTGTGGCTATCTGCGTTAAATGGTAATGTACAGGAATCTGAGGGATGAAAGAAGAGATAAACCTGGGCATCTGATTTCAACTAAGCAGAAATCATCTTCCTATAGCTGTCATTAATAGACTAATATAACCACCTGTAGCTATACTGTGAAAGCCCGTGACCTCCTCTTTCCAAGGCCCTAATTCACATACAGGTGCTCACCATCCTGATATCATCTCGTTAGTCAGGCCGAGTTTTTCATCCAATCTCCTATTTCCATCTTGCTTGCCGCATTCCAACATGATATAGAGAGCTGGATGAGGGAGATCTGCCACAAACACAATGTCCATGCTAAGGTTACTGAGCCCTCTACAGGACCGCCAGAGGCTATAAACCATCGCAGACTGCAGCCTACCGTGTTCGGCAAAACGCCTAACCTCAATAATATTGACTGATCAGCTGAGCCTGAGATTGCAGGGTGTTTCAGCCACGCACGCACAAGGCTGCTGCTGTTACAAAACACAAGGCGCGACAGATTTCAGCAGAGAAGGGCTGCACGGAGGGAGGAATGAGCTGCATTGAGCGATCCATACTCCAGACAAACTTCGCCGGCTATTAAAGAACTTTATCAAACTGAGGCCAAATCTCTACTTCTGAGGGTGGCACCAGCGGGGAGTGAGACCTCCAACCCCATCACTTACGACTCAAATGTACTACTGAATACTAGGTCCACAAACCTCTCATGAGAGAACTTCCACCCAGCACTCATCCCCACTCTAACGTCCCCTCTTTCCAGCACGCCCAATAGGAAAGAGAGCAGAGAGAATCACCGCGTTTGCACTCACGCCAGCTTGAGCCTGTCATTTGAACCAACCCGAGCGGCGCGGGCAGAGCAAGAGAGAACAAAAAGGAAGGAGAGAGGAGGGAATGTCCTAGTTGGGAAAACCGCGTCTGCCTCCGATTTCTGTTTTTCAATTTTAACACGAGTACGACACTCCTGGCCCTGGCGCCCGGGTTCTCCAGATGGCCCCACCCGGTCAAGGGAGGGAAGCTTTAAAATAATTTCTATCCCTATCCATGGTGCCCTTCTAGACACAATGGGCTAAATGCCTTCGCCACCTGCATGACATCACAGCCTGTCTCTGGCTGTCTATATGCTCACAATCATGATCGTATAGAAAACATACATGTAGACACCCCTGCTAAGTGGCAGTAATGATTTCTCACTTATATGAGAAAGAATGGGCTGCAATTGTATGCACAGATTATATAGAGATTTCAGAATCTACAATGGTGATGACTTTAGACCCCCACCCAACATACATATACACCTGCGCCACTTTAAACAGTAAGCAGGTGAGACTGCTGAAACGGTGCAAGGCTGTGTGAGTGATAAGTAAGACCATAATCACCGTGAAGCCACCTCTGCCAGGCAAGTGCTGGGACTGGGATCAAGGAGGGAGCCGAGGAACAAGGGCCACATCTAGACATGAAGGACACTACCGAGGAGAAGCTATAATACACCTGAAATAAGAGTATGTATAAATGCTACACAAACATACACACATCCCCAGATTGTCACGTGTATCTAAAATGCCGACTGAATAGATCAGAAACACCTGGGCGCCATCACTGGGTGATATATTTTTAAGACAAGTCATGTCGCTCTCATTCCATTTATGTGGGTATCTGAATATTCGCAGGCCAGTGTGCACTAAAGAATATCAGCCATTCACTTATGATCAAACTAATAAACCTTTTTACAATAAAGATGGAGGAGGTACATCTTTTAATTTGCCATTGATCTATCAAAGCAAAAGAGAATGTAGACTAAACAGGGAAGAGAAGAAAAAGAGTAGCTAGCAAAACTTACCTTCCTTCTGAGTTGGGTGTGCTATGAAGATAAAATGAGTAATCATCAGCATCAATTCCTCAAGAATATCTGCTACATGCTTAAAACACTCAACCAAAGACTTTAAATACTAACTCAAGCAATTTGTAGAAAACGCAGCCGGCCCTCGAAGATGAACTGCCACACAAAGCAGCGAAGTTCAACATAAGCGCTGTACATAAATAAGCATTATACCTCAACAAACATATACAGATAGAAGGGCACATGATGCTGCACACAAGATTGGACAAGGCATGCCAAAAAGCACATGAGCAAACTCTACCAATAAAACACACACGCCACACGCAAACCACGAGGCAAATCATAATAAATTGTCTTCAAAGCTTACTTTCAGGAAATCTATGCAAAACCACCACAGTACAACAGAGAGAGTGAGCATACTAACGCTGTAAAAGCAAATTGATATTCACGCCATGTTCACACGTGCACTGCAGCTCAAGTGCTACTTCCAGCGCCTGTCTCCACCCACTCTGTATCTGGGGCAGACGAAAGCAGTAGAGTAAACTGGATATATAAAAGTGCTGTCGCAGCGGTAAAGCAAAGTGTGTGTGAACATCTGTATAAGACTGCAAAGGGAAGCTACAAGATTGATATGTCAGAATGGACCACACATATCTAGTCTGCTATTCCTTCCTGCACAGGTACTGAGAGGTGGGAAGAAGCTGAGAGAAAAGAGAGAGCAAAGGCTAGGATTGCGTAAAACACATCATAGCAACACTTCTCACATGGCAGACTGTTGGGGAGGAGATATAAAAGGAGATGTGAAAGAAAGAGGGCCTGTGAGATAAAAATTGAGAAGCAATGGGGGCAAGGTTGCTAAAGAAAAAATAGACAAGGAGGGATGTTGGTCACACTGGCTCAATCCATCTGCTAAGCTGCTCATGCAGCTAACATCTATGTATTCTTGATCTGACTTATGTGGGATTTGTCTGACTGCCATTCATCCCATTGTGAGTAAAACCTCTCTAATGGGTACTATGAGCCAATAAATGTGGGCAGAATTTCATGCTACTTCTCTAGTTTCATTTAGTTTCCTGTGGCACCAGCTAAGGTCGTATCCCACCAGCCTAGAAAACATCAAATCTACTTTAGTACACATGCATTGGAACGAAGCAAGCAACATCAGAACATGCTTGAAAGCCCAAAGAGATTCTTCAAGGTCAGTTTGATCTAATAGCAGTGTTCGACTTCATATAAAGCGCTACTCTCCTCACAGTCAGGTTTGGTGATGTTTCCTCCTATTTTGTCTTATTACGCTCATTTTGCTCAACAAGGATAGATAGCTGATGAGCAGATCTACACACGCTGTGTCCATGTTAATAAGGTTACTGGGCCCTCTCACAGGACTCAAGGCTCATGGAGGACCTTGGATTGGAGGGCTTCACTTCTAGGGCGTGACAGACTCGTGGTGCGTTTCATCAGGAGCCGATAAAAACGCTGAACCCCTGGCTCTATTGACTGATCGCTGCTGAGAGCTGAGATTGTAGGCAGTCAACACGCACGCACGCACACACACACACACACACACACACACACACACACACACAAACACACAGAAGGACAGACGAGGCTATAGAGAAGGCACGGGAGGAGGAATGAGTCACATTGAGCGATCCACACACTCAGACAAATCCCATTAAAGAACTTTTATCAAACCGAGGTCAAACTTTTTCTGAGGGAACACATCTTAGGGCGAAGACAGACCTTCAATCCATCACTTCTCATGACTTTTAAAATGTACTGTCTAAGCTCATTTTAATACTAGATCTAACAAACACAACTTCATGGTGAAATCTTTTCTTCACCGCCCATTCCCCATAATGCAGTCCCCTCGTTCCCTATTTAAGCACGGCCCATTAGAGGCAGTGAAAGGAGGCAGTGCCCTGAGAGAAACTAAATCACCCCGGCCGCTGCTGTTTACAGGCCTGGCCACGCTGCTTGAGTCGCTGTTTATTTGAACTGTGAACCTCCGTGTGAGGTGTGTGAAAGGAAAAGTGTATGTGTGTGTGTGTGTGAGATAGAGAGAATGTGTGTGCTGCGGAGGAGAGGGGGAGGGAATGGTTCCACACAAAACCCAGTGTCTTGCCCTCCGATTTCTTTCACACCTCTCTTAACTCGCAGAGTATTTATTCACCCCGCGGGCTCCTGGCGCTCCTCGGGTTCTCCAAGCCACAGATGGGCCTCTGTGTAACCCGGTCGGGGCGAAGGGAGGCCGAGAACAGACCTCTTACACCCCCATCCCCATCCATGGCGCCCCAGACACAATAATGTCCTTCTGCCGACCCTTACATGACATCACAGCCTGGTTCTCACATATTCACATATGCTCACACACCCATGATCGCACAGAAAACATACAGACACCCCTGCTATGTAGCATTTCACACATTTATGTTTGAGAAAGAATGCATGTAATTGTATGCATGATTATATAGAGATTTCCATTCAAGGCAGGCTCTAAGATGACTTTAGACCCCCCACCCAACACACATACACACTCACACACACACACATTTTTAAACAGTAAGGTTAGTGTGAGATTGGTTAAAACTGTCTAAGTCAGGAGCAAAGGATAAGAAGACCTGAGCATCAATGAAGCCACTGTTTGTAAGGCACAGACTGACTGGAGGAGCGTCGAGGAATATGAAAGGCTGCCAAGTATTCAGACATGAGAACAAGGACACTCACTGAGGAGACACACATATACACTTGAAATAAGAGTACATAATGTACACAAACATACAAACACACATCCCCAGATTGCTGGGCTTATCTAAATGCTGACTGAATAGACTGAAACACTCTGCGTTTACCTACTGGTGATATATTTTTTTAAAGAGACAAGCTGTTGCTCTTTCAGCTCCATTTATGTGTGGGTGGCTCTGAATTAGCAGCACAGGCGTCAGTGGCCATAAACACGCCATTCACTCTTATGATCAAACTATCAAACTCACAATAAAGATGATATAACATCTTTTAATTCTGTCATCAGATTCCAATGTATGTGTGTGAGGCACGAACATGTAGGAGACCAAATGAGAAGAGAAGAAAAGTAGCAGCCAAAACCTGTTTTGAGTTAAAAATATGACAAATGAGTAATCATCAGCATCAATTCCCTTAAGAATATTCACACATGCTTAAAAATGACCAATCCAAAGACACTTTAAATCACTAACTTCAAGCAATTTCTTGGGGAAAAAAATTGCAGCTGCTCCCTGAAGCATGGAACTGTTGCTGGGCTGCACATGTGTCACTGACAGCGTTTGCACATAAACACACATTACACCCCAACAGAAACATACAGAGAGATAGAGCAAGCACATGATGCTGCACAGTCACGCACTGGACATACATGTGCCAAAAAAGCACATGCGCGACAAATCCCCTCACTAATAAACACACACACGCTCACACACGCAAACCACGCAGGCAATCATATCACTGTCTTCAAAAGCTACTATTTTCTGTGAAATTCATGCAAACCCATCAGCTATGGGTAGCACAACAGAGAGTGACATACTAATCGGCTAAAAAAAAGGCACTGTTGATATCCACCATGTCTAATCACATCGCAGCACTGCAGCTCAAGTATGTTTGCTGCCTGTTCTGGCTCCACTCTGGTATCTGGGGCAGCGTACCAGCCAGTAGAGTAAACTCTGGACAGGAAAGGCTGCTCTGTGCGGGTGTGTCAGTATGTGTGTGTATCTGCATGCCAAGACTGTGCCAGCCACAAGACTGATGCTGGCGTCAGAATGAATCACATTCAGTCTGCTATTCCTTCCCTGCATTACACCGAGAGGTTAGCTGAGAGAAAAAGACAAAGGCCGAGAGATCATAAAAACACATCATAAAAGCAACATCAATGGGCGATAGACCGAGCGAGAGAGGGAGACATAAAAGGGAGTGTGAAAAGCAGGAGGGCTTGTGAGACAACGCCTGAGAAACACAATGAAGAAGAAGAAGAAGAAAAAAAACATGACAAGGAGGGATGTTATCACCAAGCTCATCCATCTACAGCCAAGCTACATGCCAATACATTCATGTATTCTTTGGATCTGACCTATGGATTTGTCTGATCGTTGGTTCACATCCCATTGTGAGCAAACCTTTCAATGGCATATGAGCCAATAAATGGGCAGAATTTCAAGGCTTTCCTTCGTAGTTTCATTTAGTTTCCTGTGGCCATCAGCTAAGGTCGGGTCCCACCAGCATTTAAAACATCAAAATTCATTCTTTTCAATGGCATCATGACAAGTAGATTCACTCACATGAGCCAAGTAAATTCGCATGTATCTTTCACACTGAGTTCAACTTTGTCTTCCACAATGTCTTCCAGCAACTAAATCTCTTGACAGTGATTAACTTTGAGGGAACGAAGTGCTGGACAGTCCAACACAGGATAAGCTATCATAGCTCATTAGCATCCACTTGTTATAACCTACTCTGCTGGTTCTGGTACTGCTTTGCAAAAGAAACATTGTTGACATTCACAAGACACAAGTGACGGGTACAAATACACCGCTTGAATAATTGAATTTTGATGCGAACAAGCTAACTAGCTAGTTAACTGAAGATTAGCAAGCTAGCCAACTCAGAAAATACATCCTTTCACTCCTTACCATGGACACTATTTGTTGTATGGTAGACATTTTGAGGGCTATAGTGGATACACTTATAGACTTGAACACTCAAATAAAATAGCTGAGTGGTTAGCTGCCAGCTACAGTGGTCCTTATATCACCAAGCTTCTAGCTACATCTATTTTGCAAGGATGTATGGATGAACTTCACTCTGATACTTTCTGGTGTGACCGGACCTCAGTCACCCTGGGTCTTCAGTCACTATGGTCAATAACAGGCGTGCAGCCTCGAAGCCGGCCCCTTAACACTGAAACCTAGAGAAAACCTGGCATTGATTTCTATTGATCATGAGCTAGTCTGACTTTAGCTACTGTGGCTGACCCTGCTTGTCCATTTGATCCACCACTGATCCTCAGCGCGCGACTTCACCATCGTGAACTCTATTGATTACACATAAAAATCAAGAATCTGACTATTTCAACTGATCCTATTGGGACAAACTTTAATTTTCTCAAACAATACCTGATCAATACACTGGATGAGTCAGCAGGGTTTAGTGAGAATAATCACAAGCTTCCCGGGATCTAATTGGAAAATGAATAGATTGATGTGTGGACATAAACAATAGGGTATAAAAATGTCTCCTATGTTGGGAAGCGGATATGAGAGAGCACAATTTTTGATGACACAGCACAGATCTTGGGGTGCAGACAGCACGTCCTGAACAATACATGAACCTCTTGCATCTGGGACACATTTAATACCCATGTGCAATTTATTACATATTTCTGGAAACGAAGCCACACTCAAGTCTGTAATCTGTTGATGGGAGTTTGTTCCCGTTGTTCATGGTTTGGTCTGTTGTGACTTCAGCATGGTAAGCAATGTTTTTCTGAGAGGAGCTGACAAAGAATGACTGAGGGGGCTAAGGAGGAGGGGGGGGGGGGCTCTATAAAGAAGTACAGACAGTCAGCTGAAAGATTAGAAATCAACTAAGTAACAAACAATCCAACAAAGTCAGCGTAGCTCCTCCACTGCCAGGCTCCTCACACTCCCAGAATTCTCAGCTGTAAATTACTGTTTTAGAGCAGAAGGGTGAAATTCATCACCCTCATGATCGGCAGCCTGGGCAAACTTTAGAGATCCTGTGTCGGCCCGCAAACTCTGATCATCAACTTGAGATGTCCTGGCTAACTTGGCAGTGAGCTGGCTGCGGCCTGCAGTGCTGTAGTGACCTTCAACAGGAGGAAAACTATGAGTTTAAAGTGCAGAGAGATGGGTGGGGTGGAGGTGGACTATTTCTTGGCCAAAAGCAGTGACTTCATAGAGTCACTGTTCCTTCCTAAACACACCTTGGTTTGTTGTTTCCAGCTGCTTCCAATGGACAGCAATGCCATGATTATACTGCACATTATCTGTATTTTTTTTAAAAAAAAGCATTCCTTTACTAATTCCACTACCCTCAGGACTCTAATACTACAGTTATATGATATTACTTTTCCACTACACCACCAAATTTGGATAGTGTATCCACTCTTTCATTACATTTAAACCTTAGGATAACTTTCTTTTTGTTGTGCTGCTGCATGAATAATCACAGAAACCATACAAAATTGATGTTCAGTTTTTTTCCCTTGGTGAATAAATGCCAGTGGGAAAACTTCCATGCAGAGATTTTTTGCTGCTATTTTATGCTAGATAAAAGAAGGAAAACAATGACTGCTTTGGACAAAAAAGGGTAGTGGGGTAGTGGGAATTCAAATGTAGAATTTATTAAGATATTATGCACAAAAACCGCATCAGTAATTCATTACGCTCCTCTGCTGGAAAAAAGTTATTATTTTCTTGCAAAACATTACTGAGTACATTACCGTTCATGTTAATAATGAGCACAAGCAGCATAAATCCAAGTCTGCCTGGTTCTACCACTGACCCAAAGCCACATTAAACCCTAATAGGCAGCACACAAACCAACAAAGAAATAAAGATATGGCTTTAATAAACCTAGTTAACATGAAGCTTTAAGATGGCCCGCACAGCCCCCGTCTAAACCTCAGTGCAAACCTCACTCAGCCTCTGTTTAGAGTCGGCACCCTACTGGTGGCTCGCTACCGTGTCCAGCGGCTTTCTAGGCGGAATGCTAACCAGCTGAGTGGTGGTGGGGCTACTGGCCAAGCAGCCACTTGTTAGGTCTGCGGGGTTAGACAGCCACATCTGGTCTGCCTGCACCCACTTAGAGCTCCACCGTGGTCTACTTTTCAGCCAAACCTCAGAGGTCAGGGACACAACCAGGGACCGGGTGTGTGTATTTCAGTGTGTGTATGCATGTGTCAGTGTGAGTATGCCCCTAACCCTACCATACAGTATATCCTACAGAAATAGGAACTGGATGTACATTTGAAACAGTTGTGCTCTGCCCTAAATAAATATATGCTTTTACTTCAAATGTCAGATTGAAGACTGCCACTTCTCTCTTGGAGCTTGGATTTATGTGGGCTGGGTTGAGGTGGAAGAGAATAAATGGAGCAAGCAGCCAGGGATTGATGCAGAACCGGAGGCTAAATATCTGAAACTCTTTCATACCAATCAAGGTGAGATATTTCTGATCCTGTCCTTGAGCTCTTTCACCCTAAACCACTTAGTCACAACGCAAATGCCAGCATCTGATATAGTTAATTTTCTTTAATGAAAGACACCAGCAAGATATGGCTTCATATGACACATTGAAATGTGAAAATTATGATAAAGAGCCATCATATCTCTAATAAAAAACTGCAGGTTAAATCAGAAGCTGGCTCTGATCAGCGCTGATGGTAATAAGTCTGTATGGTTATGTCTCTGTGTTCAAGTGATTCATGCATTATCTGGGTACTGTATGACACAGGCATAGCTGCGGTAAGAGCCTGATGATTGTATCATGATGCTGACAAAGACAGCATGTATCACCCAGCTTTTGTCACCCTCCAACTATAAAAAACAAAGATACAGGATCTGAAAACATACAAATTGGTGAACAAACATTTTGATTGATTATGTTTGTTAGACACAACTGTAGACCTTATGGTGACCAGAGAACAACTGCAGCAATCTACAGAGAGCAGGACTGACAGAATAGCAAGTGACAGCTGAGGCACATTTTACAGTTTTACACTATCAAGTGGGAAAAAATGAAGCACAGTAAACTGAACACAGCAGCCTTTATACTGTGTCCCAGTTCAATACTAAACACAAATGTTATACAGTGCATACTACGCTAATTGCCACAGTTTATTGTTTTTTCAGTTAATATACAAAAAACAACACCAATTTAATGTGAATGAAATGAAATGAATTGTAATGAAAACAAAGAAAAAAAATTTGTATTGTGTTCTAGTATGCATGTTGACTTTTTTGACCTCACTCGTTTTGTGTAACCACACTACGTACTACAGCTATACTGATAAATAGGCTCGGCCAATAACAGCTTATAGCAAATATATTGATATTGATGTATATGTCAGCAAAATTGCAGTCCAGAAATAGCAACGATAATTTGAAGATCATTTGGAAAGTGTCACCATAAAGGCCTGGATATACTCCTGGAAAGCAGATAGTCACTAAACTTGTGTTTGTGTTTGTGCACACGGACGTGTTTGCTGGACCTTCACGGGTAACTAAGAGCGTACAGAAATTTGCACTTGGAATTGGTATGTAGCATTGGATTAGGACACAGCTTTAGTCAAACTGGCTGCTGGGCAGTAGTATTGCAATGTAAGTTTGAGCAATCAGCACTTTACTGTACACTGCAGTACAACTGGATACTAATCAGCACATACAGTAGCTGAACTGCACTGTACTGGCATGTTGCCATGTTCACCTTACCTGAGGTGAGCTGAAAACAACATGGTAACAAACTGTACAGAACAGCAGGCTAAAGGCCAGGACTACTGTGTGGAAACGTGGGTATTTTTAGAAAGAGATGCAGCGACCAGAAATGGACTGTCAACGCGCAGATTGTGAACAATTAAGTCGGGGAAGCAGGTGGTTGCTAATGTGTCATATCTAGACAGACATAAAATCTGGCACTGGGAGATACATAAGTATGGCATGTGCTATTATGTGGCCCCTGCTGAATTCAACAAAACAGTTAATAGGAATGATGCAAAATGGTGGCAGTGAGGGACGACGTTTCAACAAGCAGCAGCGAAGGGTGTGTTTGTCACAGCGAGGTATTGGATGGCAATAATGCCGGGTCTGGTTTTTGCCTTTGACTTTGAAGTGCGAGGCAGTCTGATCTAAAAAAGCGCCAGGTGGATAGCATTTTTGTTTAGTGTGGAATGTGACAGATTTGGGTTAAATAAGATTGGATTGGAGATACAAGTGCATGTTTGTGCCTGCAGGTGCACGAGTGAGAAATGGCCTCAGTGTGATCGTGAGCGGATATGTGAGAACTGTGAGGGGAGAGAGAGAGAAAGATAGATACAGAGCACAGTTGAGGTAAATAAAGGACAAGAAGCAGAAAATCACATCCCGGTGGCTCCATCTCAAAATCTTTCACTACCTAAGACCACCCACCTGCCACACAGCAGAACACACATACACACACACAGATAAACACATACACACAAGAGGAGACGTAGAGGGAGGGAAGCAGGGAGAACATAATCGCTCACAATCGGAGGAAGCTTTTCTGCCACAAAACACTCCAGCGGCTCCAATGAGAGAAGTGTACTTCCAATTTATCGACTTGTAGCCAAACATGAAAGCTGTGTTCTGTGGGAGTCTTACAGGGGGTTCAACCACTGTGTTGTGTTTGTTCCTTCCAACATTGATTTCCTCTGCTGGAGCCGCACGTCCCGATTTTTCCTCTGGTGACTTAGGGACAGACAATTGACAGGTTGAATGAAGAACTCTAAGTACACATGATTGTGTGTTTTGCATGTGTGTCGAGAAGGATGGGAACTCAGTGTGCCAGATACCAGAGCATCTAACTGTTATATTATACAGATTAATTAATAGCCTGAATCTGTTTCCTATTATCTCTGTATGCTTGTAGATGGGGGTCCACGGCCACATGCAGAGCTGTGTGGGGGCTTGCGGTCTGCTCTGATTACATCAGAGCCTGAGCCACGAGGGATCATTTTAATGACCAAAAAATAAAATCTCCAACAAATATCTCTGCGGTGCCCCTACAGCCTGCAGCAACAACCCCTTGCAGATCAACAAGCTGCGAAATAAAAATCGCGTAAAACACAATGACTGTTTCGCATATGCAGATTCTTTTTCTTGCTGAGCTACTCAAATGCTACACACACACACACACACACACACACACACACACACACACACACACACACACAGTGCATCCAGGAAGTATCTCCTTCAGGGGTGTTTTTCAGGAGCGGGATATGGTGGAAGTGAGTGTGTGTGTGCATGAATATAGAGGAAAGGGGGTTGTCAGAATGCAACAAGTTGGAGGTCATTGTCCAACTTCAAAGGACCCCCCCCCCCCCCCCAACCCCCCAACCCCCAACCCTCAACCCTTCTGACTTAATGTGCTGTTTTACAACACAGAGGCAGCCAGACATTGTCAGATTTCTGGCAGTGTGTGTATGTGTGTGTGTCTCCTCTGGGTTTGGGAGCACACAACCAGCTTGGATGGAGAGGATTGGTGGATGGATGGATGGATGGATGGAAGGATGGGGGAGGGGTAGAGGAGGATGGAGGAACTAAACTTTCTCCACTCACTAACATTGACCTGGAGCAAACAGTGGGTCCTTTTTTGACTTGGGGGGTGGGGGCTAAGGGTTAAAGGCAGTGACTGCTTTTACACCTCAATATCACCGGCTCACACGTGTGTGCGTGAGGAACAACTATACAGGAACTCTGCAGCCGTGAGAAAATGCAGACAAAAAAGAAAAGGGAGGAGGAAAGGGGTAAAACTGATTTTGAGTTTTATTCTTAAAAAAAAAAAGAAATCGCATAGTTGTCACAAAGTAGTGGGTGTATAAAGATAAGGGCCTTCCAGTGCGAGGGCTGGGGCTATCTTATCTGCAGTTTGAGCTTTGTTGGAGACTGTGGGAACATTCAGGGGTGGTCTGAAAATCTGGGTTTTTCCGAAGAGTGAAATCGGCCGTCTGAGATGTAATAATGGGGCTCACAATGCAGCACAATGCCGAGGGTTACAGGTCACTGATAGGCTAGGCTGGTGGGAGTGAGTTCAGTATACTGAAGCGCCTTTACAAACAAACACAAATTATGTACATATAAGATACTAGAACTAATGTTTTTTTTTGGGGTCATTCATTCATTCATTCACCTGTTTAAGTAAACATTTAACAGTTTGCATAGACCAAATACCACCACATGGCAAAAACAATGACCCCCCTTTCTCTCTCACACACACACACACACACACACACACACACACACACACACACATTTGGTTTATTACACGCTCCGCTGGGGTTACACACACACACACGCACACATACATACATATGCACATAGGAAAAGTCTGTCCTCCAAAATAACTGTGGCAGCACTATTCACTCATTATTAAGCAGGCTTCCAGACTGATTTTTCAGATTTTGCCATTTGGGAGGCTGACTGGGAATTCTTAATAACTCAAAGAAACCGAGTAAGGAAACAGAAAGGAAGCCATAGTGTTGCATTAGTGTGTCACAGATAAACTAATAACACAAAACCAAGCTGCCAAATTCTGTAATGTGAGAGCAATATGGAGTGTGGTGCTCCCTATTGCTCTCTATTCCTGTATGAAGTAGTAGAAATGATAACACAATCTACAAATGGAACGTTACAGAGGCAATTTTGCTATTTCAGGGTTTCACACGTCTTTCTTCAGTGGTACCCACAAGCATCTTCCTCCATTTCTCTTTCTGTCAGTCTCTCCTCATCTTCCTCCCGCTAAACTCGATCATTTCCTCTCTTCAGCTCATTCTTCTGCTCCACACTCCTTTGTATTTGATCACTGCCGATGTTTATCTCTCACTCACTCCTCAGCTGCTCAAATCAAACACAACCCAACATGTAAACTTTCATTGTGAAAGAGACATGAGAAAACCTCAACAATTCACTGTGACAACAGCACATGGTATATTTGTGTGTGTGTGTGTGTTCACTCTGTGGCATTCCTTTCTGTATAGATTTGGCAAAACGCAGCAGGAGGAGACATGGATCACAGACTGCCGGGAATTAATCTCTAAACCATTAGTGGCTAAATTACAGAAAGATGGAAAAAAAGACTGCAAGAAAGAAAAAAAAAAGAATAGAGGAAAGAAATCCTGAGGATGAGGATATGTGGCAGGGAAAAGAGCAGCTTGCAGCAGTGGAGGAGAAACAAGTTACAGAGATCAGAATGTAGGCTGGTTTGCTGGAGAGATGACTTGTCTGGAACAAGACCAATCTACAGGCTGTCTGCCTGTATGAAGCTGAGCCAAAGTACACACACACACACACACACACACACACACACACACACACACACACACACACACACACACACACACACACACACACACACACACACACACACACACACACCAGCAGCACTCCAGTGACCTCCACCACCCTGAACATGATAAGCCAGGCCACGCTCTACATCTAACTGTATGTGCGTCTTTGTGTATGTATCTGTGTGTGTTATTGAGAAAATAGAGAGAGTGTGAGAGAAAGCACACAAGCCAAAGTGTATATTTTTATGTGTTAGCATTCATTTGTGTCTGCGTGTGAGTTAGCACATACTTTGCATGTGATGTACTGTACATTATATTATGCAGGAGAGGAGGCCACAGTGGAGCAGCAGCCAGGCAAGCTGCAGAGTGGACCAGCAGAGAGAGCACACTCCAGTCTACTGCCCTACTTATAATCAGGTCTCCTTAATACAACCAATGACTTTAAGTCCTTATGATCGATACTTTTATAATAACAATGGAATGGAATGAATGACTGCGCGTAATGTGAAAAGGGTCGCTAGCAATGAACAGGAAATCATCACCTGACTCTTCAGTTCCCCTCAGCTCTACAAATTTTTTTTCAGCTCATTCGTTTGGTTTACAGACCACATCTTTTCTGTTTTGGTTCACTTCCACTGCTCTCATAGAATCATTTGCAGCCACAAAGGAAGTTCATTACTGGAAAAAGAAAAAGCAGCATATTTGAGCTTGTTTATTGTTGTGTCAGTTTTTGGCTTTCTCATGCATTTCCACATATTCTAAATCATTTGACAGAACTGGTCGGATATGTTTGGGAAAGAGATCAGTTGTGCCTTGAGTCATTGATTTGCCTGCATTATCTTTGCTTCTTGCTAAATAAAGGAACCAGTGTTTCTAGTCTACATGATGTTAAAAAAAAAAAATCAGGTTACTCTAGAGAGCTAGGAAGAATTGAATCTCTTACATGGGTGTAAATGCAGTGAGTGGTATGAAGTTGAGTGCACACTGGAAGCTGCTCTTTATAGGATACAGGGAAATTAGGTCATTCCCACTGAGGCAACAAATCTACAGTATTCACCTGTACTAAACTGTATCCTCTAGAAATAACCCATGATATCCCAACATGAGATATACAGTACTTTATAATATGCAACCCTCCACTGATCCTGTGCCCGCATACAGCACTGTATATGGGCCCAGCCAACTTAACAACCAGCTTCTACTTTGCCAGGCTGGCATGGTGGGCAGGTGGCAGGGGAGCTAGATGAGGTGTCAGGGGGGTTTGTGTGCTCTGAAACCTGCTCCAACTGGAGATGTATGAGTGGGCACCAGACTGGCTGTGGGTCCATATGGCTGCCTTACATGTGTGCTGCAGTGCTTAAACATGTAATGTCCGTGGCACAAACATAGGCACATTTGGGACACATACGCATTGAGAGGCACAGGATAGAGTGCAATACAACATGAGAACAGACAGAGCAGAGATTCTGTGGATAGTCATGCACAAAGAGAGAGGAGTAAGAGAGAGATCCATCGTCCCTGTCCTACTTTCCACCACAGTTCTCCTTCTCTCTCCCTGCTCCAGTCTTTTGGGAGGGATCAGTGAAAAACTGCCTGTCAGCAAAGTTCAGGCTATTCTGTACATCCAGTGCTGTTTCCTCTTAATTCAAAGCTTCCCCTCTGCAACGCTGTCAAAGGAGGGGAGCAGAAATCCATTTTCTTCCATTTAATTCAGAGGACTTTGAGGCTGGTACAAAACAGCATCTGAATCCATTAATAATTCATATGTACATATCAGGACAGACATCCACTACAAAAAAGGTTAAATAAACTGATCACTTTCAGAGGAAGACATAAAACAGAAGTTACTTTTCTCTAGAAATGCGTGCGTCATTATGTTTTCATTACATTTTAGGGGTGAATTCAAGCTTTCAGCCATCTACATCTATACGGGTGTTGCACAATCAAGGGAACAGGCAACCACATGCAGACACTGGTAGAGAAAGACTCTTTCAGGTTCCTCTGAAGTGCAATCTACACATTGTTGACATTAACCGCCGTGCAGATAATTGCAGGTGAAACGCACTGCCAACTTATGTGCTGGGAATTTTGCTTGAATTTCAAAAACAACATCCTGTTTTGTTTCTGGACAAACGACAGTTGAATGACAGTTAGAGTTTTTAATTGTTTTACTTTGAAAATGCCCACAAATCCGCACATACGCAGGAGGTATAGACATTCCTCGCTCTCATCCGTTGGACCCTCACTAACCTGACTGACACTACTGTTTGGATTTGTCATTTGGACCATATCTCTGTGGTTTGGCCCAAGTGCTGTCAGCTGACATCTTGGCCAGCCAGACGTCTGCACTTCAGAGAATAAATCAAGATTTGCTCTGGATCGTGCGGGCTGAACGGTCATGGTCCATTCACTCATATATATACTGTATGTCATTTCAATCTGTCTACCTGCTGAGTTCCTCTTGCTGATGTTTCACGTCTACGGGAGAAGTAGTCTTCATGGTAAGTCTGCTGATCTGTTTAATGTTGAACACAATGAGCATGCAGACATGTCTGGTCATATGCAAGTGAGAATGGGAGCCACATGGTACTGTTAGCCATTGTCTTCTCTGCACACTGAAGATGTATTGTCTGTGCGGCAGTGACAAGCTGGCGGGCTGACATTTTGGTGTACTGGTGACGGCGGCGGAAACCGCAGGACAGCACGACTTGTTTACTGCAGAGGAGGAATTTACCATTTGCCTCGACTTCCATCACTCGCTGTGTGTGTTTGTCTGTGGAGAACCACAGTGTCTTGTGCATTACCAGCTTGTCATACTGAACAATAGGTTGTTTTACAAAACCCACACTCCACACTCCAGCCACCCCTGGTCTGGGTGGAGAGGCAGAAACAGAATGAAGGTAAAAACTGTGTGTGTTACTCTGTGTGTGTGTGATGGGGGATACAGTGGGTGGTAGGAAGAGACAGATCATCTGTCATAAGTTCCTGTGTGTAAATATGTGTGTGCGCTTGTCACAAGTATCTTTGTGTGTATGTGTGGATAATCCAAACTTCACTGTGTGTGTGTGTTCTCCTTGGCATGACTGAGCGGGTCTCCTGGCTGTGCCAAGGCTGTGGTTATTCTCCAGCCAGAGGCAGAGGCAGAGGAGCACAGATACTTCATTATGGCCTCATTCATCACCCCTGGGACAGCTTGGCACTGCTCTCAGTCTCCCTCCCCTCCTTCTCCTCCCACCTCCCTCTAACCTCATCCCTCGCTCCTCTCTGCTTACAGCTGCGCAGGTCCCTCGCCCAGCATCTCCTCACCTCATCCCCCTCCCTCACTGCACTTTCCCTCTTACACATCTTTCCTCTGGTCATATTCTTCCCTCTCGCCCTGCCGCTTGCTTGCTTCACCCCAGTATTTCCCTGCTCTTACCTTTGTTTAACCTTCACTCTATACCTTCTCTCTCTTTTTTAATTAACTCTCTCTAATCCTCTGTGTCCGTCTGTCTGGACCCATCCTCCGAGGCTTTCATTAACTCCCTCACTCCTTCTTCTCTCTTTCTCATAAACTCAGCTCATTTTTCATTCCTGTAACTCCGCCTGCTCCTCCTACTATAACTGACCTGCAGCCCGATGTGCTGAATTAACCAGGTTGTGGCTTCTGTTGTGCGAGAGTATGTCAAAGGAATTGTTTGATATTTGAAATATGAAAACATGCTTATTTGCACTCTGGATAAGAGGATTGATACCACTTCTTATCTGTGCCTCAAGTACAGAACTAAAGTTGGGAAGCAATTAGCCTAGCTTAGCATAAAGACTGAAAGCTGGGGGTTGCAGCTAGCCTAGCTCTGACATTCATTAGCTAAGCTTGCAATATTAATCATGTCATATTGCTAACCATTCCCTCTGCTTTGAGCTAGACCCTCTCTATTTGGCTAAAATGACAATTTCTTGGCAAGCAACAGCTGAGCACAGTGACTTCCAGAGTCAACGAAAAGACACTGTGCAGAAGTGCTGGGCGATTATGCATGTCTTCTTTCTTTCTTTCTTATTTCTCATAAAGAAGTCGCTACACCACTTAACTTCTTCTAAAACCACAAACTGTGGTTCTTATATTTGTGTTTGTGTGCCGATTAAACAAACAGGGTATGTGTTAATTACTGAGCTTCAGAGGTGTTGATGGGCTGCTCCAGCTCTATAATTATTTCGCAGACATAAGAGTGGTATCGACATTTCCTGCCTAACCCACAGAGAGAATGCAAATACATGTAGAAATTGAAAACTCAAACTATATGTTTAGGTGAAAGTTGTTTGCCACATACTATATCATCAGCACTTGGTGGAGGCTTCAACTTATTCAAAGGCATAAAAAGCAAAAAAAGAAGAGCCTACAGCACAGAATGTGTGTGTGTTTCGCCCTGTGCAGTACTTTTCCAAACCCTTAATATGTGTATGTACTGTATGTGTGTGTCTGTGTTTGGACCACACGTGTAGGGAGCCTACCTGCTGTACCATATGGTTGGCATTCAGCCTAATTAAAGCTTTTGTTGCCCCACAAACTGGGTGTATTGCCATAAGTGCTCCCCGAAGTCCTGTATTTATGGCAACTTGGCATTATAAACAAGGATAAAAGGAGAGCAGAGACAAGTCTGATTTCTCTGCACGTCACCATAGAGACAGAGGAAAAGTTCCCAGGCAACACAGCAGCGAACCAGCAATGCCAGCTTACATGCCCACGAAATGACTGTAAATAGTGCCAAATACTGTCATATAAACTGGTTTGATTTCACCTTGAATAATTTTTCAGCTGATTTCTAGTCAGAAACATATATTTTAATGAGATAAAGAAAAAGAAGAGGTAAATACACAGTGACTTAACTGTACTCATATCTCGATAAAATATTAAAAGAGAGCCAAAACAAGGCTCTCTGGGAAGATTAATTGATGTGCCTCTACCTATCTCGCTCTTGCCATCTACGACACTGATCAAGCTGACAGTTATATAGTCCACAAAGCTCTCCTCTCCTGCCTTTTCCACTCTCTATGCTTATCCCACATAGCAGTCATACCTCTGGGACTAGCTAAGGGTGACCTGAGCTCAAGACATATGACACCGAAACATTAACACATGACCCTGAACTCGAAGGGTGAGGTCAGTGCAGAGAAGCTGCCCCCACGCAGCCTGAATGATGACCATGCTTTACCAGACCTACCACCTGAAGACCACAAACAGTAAATAAAGGCTGAAGCCTCAATGAATTGGCAAACATGGAAGAAGAGCTATCAGCTCAGCTAAGAGCATGAAAAACATTGCTCTTGCTGTAATTCAGTTCATAATTATCCTCCATCAGGACTTTAATGAACTGTGTGAGAGCTGGCACTTCCTCTGCTCGCTGTGAAACCAAAAATAGCTCTGTTTTGGGTGGCACATGTAGCAGATGGATCAGAAACAAAGTATTTCCACTGCCAAAATTTCCACCGTGAAACTTTTTCCACAGACAGAGGTGGTGTGTCGGGCTGTTACCAGGCTCTGTGTTCTTGACCGAACATGATGGAAAAACACGGGAGGTGTGGAACAAAATCAAATTAGCTCATAGCTAACGCAGTGGCTCAGCTGTGTGTCTCATTTCCTTATTAACCCGTGCAGGGAGATCTAAGGCCACTCCGCATCCCATGAAACTTCAATCCATCGCTCAATGTGTAATGAACGCTTAACAGGACTGGAGGCAGCCCCTCAGCTTAAATGAATGCTACTCGGGCCACTTTCACAACAATGTCAAGAGATGGTGAAAGGAGATAGGTGAAGAACAACATCTGGGGCCTCTTTGATCGCTGATGACTCTTTGTGGGAGGGAAAAGGAATGAGAAAAAAGTAAAGAGATGGAGCGCGTCTGGACATATTTCTTTCTTTCTGTATGTGTGTTATCAAGGACAGAGATGACTCAACCATCCGCTGTTGAAAATACGGCATGGGCAAAAACTCATTTCCTCCCTTGTCAGCGGAAAAGTTCAGACAGAAAAAGTTCAACTAGAGGATACCGAGGGCTTCCATTCTTCACCCAGTCACCTTGTGGCGACGTATCTGCCCTACATCCCTCTAAAAACCACTGCTACAAGGCCTTTTTTAAAATCAACATTTTTGAATCTGGGTTGTATTTACAAAAAACGTCTTCAACTGTGAACCTTGAACAAAGCGTTATTGTAGTGCTCAGGTCTCAGCATGACAGTGACATGATTTCCATGAGATTTATATGGTAATTGACTTAATCTCTGTAACTTAATCAAGGTTTTAGGCAGTAAACAGCGAGAAATTTGAGAACAGTGGGTGAACTTGTGGTTGAAATGGAAGAAAATGGCAAATGCTGTTCGTGCTAGCTTAACAGACAGTACTTTGACATGCTGGGCGTTGCTGAAGATGGTTGGTTTGGCTCCCATATGACAAGAGGGTCACATTCTTTGCAGAGACCCCCCTTCATTTCTTCTACAGTTTCATTCTTATTTCTTTTTCACATCCCCCTCACTTTACCAATTTTTTATGGTTTCATGGATTCCTTTCTGGTTAATTTTTTCCCTTTCTCTGACCCTATTCCACTCCCTTTCTCTTTATTCATCTGCCTGAATCTTCTTATTCCCAAGCCACTCTATATCTGTCTGCCTGCCTCTCCATCTTCCTCTCTCACACTCCTCCCCCTAATCACTCCCATCACTCTCGTGTGAAGAGGGGGGTGGAAGCAGGCTCTTGTGTTTGACGGACAGGTCCTGAGTGCAGACATCTCCCCGTGATGGACCTGATTCGACCTTATCACTGGCCAAGCTTGGCGTAGTTGAGTGGCAGTCTGCTTTTTCTAGCTGTACTTTTTGCCTCTGGTAGTCTCCAGAGCCCTGTGTACGTGTGTATGTGTGTGTGTATGTGTGTGCATTTGTGTATTCCAACACATCTGAGACTAGGCCAGTAGTGATAAGATGGCTAAGCACACAAAGGACTATAACTGTAATCTGTTGTTTAATTCAAATTAGGCTGGTGCTGATATATTCTTTTTAATTGAAATGACCTTCAGATGTCATTCAGTGACTTCAGTGGGAATGAAAGCGGTTTTGTTTCAGTTAACCCCCCCCAAATGAATTCTATCATAACTGTGACACAAACCAATTATCCAGTTTTTCTGCCATTTCATTCAAGTTCCATCTTCTCTGATCCCTCTGATGGACAGTCTGAGAGCTTACGTCCGGCTAAATGTCCCAAGACTGATGTTGTCTGGCACTGGATAGAGACGAAGCACAGATTCTGTACTGTCCCACGATCCATAGATAGAAAACAGTAAAGAAGGATGCAACAAAAAGGATGGGAAGATGAAGGGGAGCTTCCTTCCAAAGTCATCCTCCAAATTTCAGTGTATTCTCACGGAATATAATCTCTTTTTTTCCCCTTTTTTGCTATGGCTCTAGGATTTTTATTTTATTTTATTTTTTGAGTAAAAGGCTTAAGAAATTGGAAGGCAATATTTGAATGTTTGCCTTGAAATATAACACAGACATTCACAGTCCCCAGAGGATGAATTGCAAAAACTTTGGTGATCCTTTGGTGTTTCTGCTAGCGCCATCATCAGGTCAAAATTCGAATTAGACTTTGCTTCATGATCAAATATCTACATCAGCTTCTGCTGGAGCTCGTGTTTAGTTCTAACTGGCAAATGTTAGCATGCTAACAAGCCAAAGCAAGGTGGTAACCATGGTAAACATTATACTTGCTAATTAGCATTTAGCTCAAAGCAGCACTGTGCATCCTCACAGAGCTACTAGAATGCCTGCAAACGTCTTGTTTTAAAAAAAATCTTCTTTGCATCCATGCTGGAACAATGTATGTTGCCAGGAGATGACGTCTCATTTTGAATATGTGAAGAATATAGTGGGAGGTGAAAATTCACAGCTGAGGTGTCAAGTGTTATAAAGCTGAGTCTTCACAATAATAAGGACTGGTCTTAATAATCTTGATACCGATCACAGAGAGAAGAGGTATGACTGAGGAAAAAGGTGCAATGATAATAGTGCTTTTGGAAAGGATAAAAAAATAACGGTAAGAAGCCAATTTTTGCTACAGCAAACAGAAAGTGAATGAGCTGCACAATTACAGCCCTTTTAGAGATCCTGATGATGAAATGTAATTAGGATTAAAATCTATGGGACTGATCAATGCAGCTCTAAGCTGATACACTGCTGTGAGCCAGCTCCCTCACATTGATTGGTTCACAGTGCACAAACGAAGGTAGCAGGTTTGGCAGCAGACAGAGGGTTGGGAAGTGGGGGGGTGAGGGGGGTTAAGGCGACCATTCACTCACCAAATCAATTGCCACACTCACTGCCTGTGGAGTGACTAAAGATCCACTCGCAGAATTCATTCATCCCTCTGTTTTCCATCCCCCACCCTCCCTCCTTCCCTGACCCCAAACGTTCATCTTCCTTTTGCTTTAGTGAGCTCAGCAGATTTTTTTTCTCCTTCTTTACTCCTGTGAAACTTTGAAGTGAGGGATGTTTGTCTTGAGGTCTGGAAGGAAGTGGTAACAGGATGAGAGGGCAGGTCTTTCCACGACTGTCAACAAATCCATTTTATCTATTAATTCCGCTGATGATTTGATTTTCCTGTACACACAAAGCTACACAATATATTCCCTAGCAACAAGTTTAAATCAGTCAGCACAGAGGCCGTTTTATTTTTTTCTTTCTTTTTGTAGATGTTGTCAGGGTGGGTGGGTGCTCGCAGCCCAGGTGCAGAGACACTGCAAGCTCCATGGGGTGCAGGAAGCTGCAGGACTTGCTGTGCTCGAACTCCAAGCCCCCCCTCCATTAATCTTTTACCAGCCTCTCACACAAAGGTGCCATCAACAAAGCTGGCAGCATGTCTGTGTGGAATGCACTCTGGCAATTTACGGACACACTCAGACTGTTGAGCCAGCACTGGATCCCGCACGTGTAAACTGTTCTTAAACTTGTCACATCTGAGTTGATTTGAGGCAGAACACACACTTGAGGCTTTAGGGAGAGGAGTCTGGTAGTGAAACTCATAGCACTGACATATATAGACATGCAGTGATACAGTCACACACAGAGGCGACACACACATATATATATACACACACACCCTGGCACATGCAGACCCAAACACATGAAACCACACATACAGAACTTGCGAGACAATAGTCTGGTCGCTGCCTGGACCTAGCAGCCTGATATAGGTGTCCGGGTTAAAAATAAAAAAGGGAAGGCATGTGGCACAGCTGTGAGATGCTGGGAGATTTGTGTGCTGTCAGCCCACTTAAATCACAACAGCTGAGATGACAAGGCGCTGGCTCTCAACTGCCTTTTCCTCTTCTCCCTTCTGTCGTTCAACTTGCTTTTTATTCCCCTATCCCTCTAATTCAATCCATCACTCCACCTTTAGTCATTTTTCTTCCTCCTCTTCTCTCTCCCCTGACGCACATTTTCTCACTTCTATCTTTTTTCTCCTTGTCTAAAGATAAAGCCACCCACTCCTGACAACTACATTGGCAGCCCAACAAAGCAGCACCCAAGGGAATGGGAAGACAAGATTCAAGTGACGCTTTTACTCAGTTGTCACTAGTCAGTCGTAATTCACTGTAAAAATCAGAGACGCAAAGGCACTCTAACTCGCAGGCACAATCACTTAAAATTATGATCACACTCAGGAAAGCACACAGATGCTGGCAGACATGAAACACACACCACGCACCATAGATTGCTCAAACCGTCATGGTATGCATGTCCTGCCAAAATTAAAACACTCAGCGAAGTCTAAATCGTCAAGATAAGTCAACAGTGTCCTTAAGAAAACTAACCAGTCACCAAGGGGATTAGCTCTCCGGGCTGAAGGTGTCAAAACGCCAATTTTACACCACCCAGGGGAAAAATCTTGACACCCTGCCAAAGACAATTCTTCTCCACCAATCAGTGCCTCAGACGTCGGCACGAACAAATCAGCAGCTGAATGAAAAGGATGAAAATGTTTAAAAGTTACTCACCGCTTCCCGCTTCCCCCCTGGCTGTGCTGGGAACGAGGTGTGTGTGTGTGTGTGGGGGGGGGACACTAAATGGCAAGAGGTTCTTGGGGGATGGATTAGGGAGGGGGGGGGGCAGAGAGAGCAGCAGCAGTGCGGCAGCCTGAAGCAAACACTTTCAACGGCTCTCCCTAATTGAAAAAGTCTGTTTTCATCTCTCTCAGATCGGTGAGCGCAAGAGAGAGGAGACGGAGAAGAAATGATTGCCTTGAGCTGAGGTGATGAGGAGGAGACGAACGATCCTGCTTGCAGATGGTCAGCAGGGTGTGAGTAAAACACCAAGAGGAAGTAAGAGAATGACAGAGTTTTTCAACAGACAAATGCAATCAGGGGTGACCACCAAGCTGGTTGCTGAGAGGGCAAACAGTCCACAGCATTAACCCCTCCCACTGCCTGCCAACAGCAGTCAGCGTTTTTCCTTCCCCACATGCACTTAACCCGTAAAAAGTTCTGGCAGTTTTCTGTACTGACACCATGTGGAAACAGGAAGCAGAGTCAACTTCAAACATAAGAGACTTTAAGGAAATTTGCAGGATCTTCAACCACAATTCAAGCGCAAACAGACACAGCAACATTCCTAGGTGAAGCTTGAAAATGATTTGTACATTGTTATATATGACGAGAGCAGGAGATGTGAGACAAGGTTGGTGGAAAGCTCTGACATCCAGGACTTAAGCGTTAGAGCTTGGTGATGCAATGGTGTCTACCACGCTTGACAATACATGCGTATATGTGGACAAGTAGAGATCTGAGGTAATTTTCCTTTTAATTTAACAAAACGATACTAAATCAAAGCCCAGTTACCAAATTTTCCTTAAGCTTTCAACCATTTGAACATGGTCCTCATTGCTTGTCAAGGAGATAGATTTGTTCACACGTTGAGTTCAGGAGCTGTTAACATTCAGTTTTGTGACTTTTCATTAGTGTTGGCTTAAAAGATAAGCATGAAAGCTCATTCTTGACCCATTAAAACTGTATGACTGACAAAACAAGCCCGAACTCATGGTCAGTTTACTAGCCTAGGATCAGAAATTTTTGTCAATTTTTTCATTTCAAAGTTCAAGAATAACCTTAGTCGATCATCCCTTTTACATTTCTGGTTGTATTAAGCCATTGTGGGCAGTGCTGCAAATTAAAGAAAAAGTGTATTTTGGGAAATGTGCTTATTTGCTATCTTCACTTTTGTGTGGTAAATTTGAAGTTAGATGCCAGGAGATGGTTAGCTTAGCCTAGCATAAAAACTGGAAACTTGGGAAATGGCTAGCATGATGCTGTCCAAAAGTAAGAAAAAAATTAAAAAAATACATCTACATCTGCACCTATACAGCTCACTAATTATCATGTTATATCTCTTACGTTTAGTCTGCACAAAAGCTGGGTGTAATAACAGCATGTTGCAATTTTACAAGGTCAGCTGTCAAGCTATTCCTTTAATGAGGGACACTCCCTTCTGGCAATGCTTTATTTATGGGACTTTTGCATCACTGTGATGTGACACCTTGATTTGTCAGGTATTAACCAAAAATTAAGCATCAGTAGAGGGATCTCAATCTAGAGCCGGATTCTCAATCTAAGCTGTGGGAAAAAGAATCCAAAGGATGGATAATAAGAGTGAATGTAAATTTGATATCTTCTTGCATCAACAGGCTGAAAAAATGACTCTGGCTAACATTCCTTGTGTTTCTAATTTATGTGGTAGCAGATGAATGTATCCAGCCGACATACTTTTGAAGTAATAGTAGTGAGCGAAACAGTGCTTGATGCAGTGTCCTGTATTTTCCACACAGCAGCTCAGTATATGTAGCTTGAAGGCATGAATATAGTTTAAGCATGTGGCGTGTATGAACAAAACCTGTGTTTTATTGAATACAATTTGAATGCAAATTAGGTGTCTTCAGTTGTACAATGACTGATCTTTAAGTTTATAGTAGAGCACTGGTGTAGTATTCCCTCTTCAGCAGTCAATCAGTCTACTCTCCCTCCCGAAAATCCACAGGGGCAGCAGTGTATGGAAACATCTGCTAGAGCACTTTTCAAAATCCCTCCTCTGTAAAAGTTGGACTAATCTACATTCAGCGAGCAATGGATAAGTTAAATCAGCCCAATTTGACTGCGACCTTGTAATGGGTCTCTGGATGCCAAATCCTAAACTAACCATAGCCCAAAATGGCCGACTCTGAGGGGAGGTTCCCCCCTCCGCCGTCCCTCCCTGCCAGTCATATGTCAAATAAATACAGGAAGAGAAACGGTGAGGGAGAGAATGAACACAGGAAAGAGCGATCTATCTCCGCGCAGTCCGAGGTTGAGGTTTCTGGCACCGTCAGCGACTGTGATGTGGGCAGAATGTCATCACTCCGTCTGCTGTGCTCACACTGTGCACCTACTGTTCTCAGGAGTGTGGGATAGCCAGACTCACAGCTGTAAATCTTGAGGGATATCTGGAGAACAAGAACGGCTGAAGCCCAGAGAGAGGGGGGGGGGGGGGGGGGGGGGGGGCCCGCCGCGCCGGAGAGAAGGGGGGGGGGGGGGGGCGCCTGTCCACACCTGACAACTAAGACTTGTGTTGTTTCTGCTGAGTATATGCACAGGTATTCACCTCAACATCGACATTTCCCAAGCACAGATTCGTGCACACAAATAAAGCAACACAAAAAAGGCACAAAAGAAAACAAAGAGAGGCTGAGGTGAGGACGATTATGCTTACACAATGCCAGTCACCAGCCCTAATAATATACAGTGTCTCAAAACATTTAGGTAGATTAAATCAGTTACAGGCAACAAGCAAAAACATCTCATGTTTCCTTTCCTGCTACTATGGAAACTGAACTGCTGCAGTCTGTATCACTCAGATCTGGAATAAAAGATTACCATCATGTTCAAAATATGCAGAGAATCACCCTGCTGTGCGAGGCACAATTGGTCCCATTTGTACAGACGAAAACAGCAGAAATGACCAGGAAAAAGGGCACCACCTCACTGCACGCAAGAGCTCTCTTGCGACACAAAAGCCCTCACTCCTCAATTTCCTAATCACCGACCTAATGCTTTTCGAAAAATGAGACCATTCGTCACTGTTTAAAAAAAGACATGCGTGAAGAGGGCCTGAGGTGCGTCCAGGAAGAGAGAGTAAAAAAAAAAAGAAAAAGAAAAGAAAAGCCCCCCTCGTTCATCCATCAACACAGAGAAGATAAGTCATGTACTGATCCCCCTCTTCCCTTCAGGAACAAATGAAGTTATCAATCAATCCCACGGTCCCACGGAGAGAGGGAAGAGAGGGCCAGAGGCAGACAGCAAGCAAAGCTGAGGCGGCCAAAAATACTGCAAGAATACAAGCTGATTGTTGTGGCCAGGAGGCCTGCAGCACAGTAGCATACAGCTGATTCTGTGTACACATCATTTACATATCAATGTTGTATTTGCATTCATTTGTATATATATGCAAGTCTCAATCACACAATGACACATTCTGAACAAGAGGTGTCCCTTTCTTTCTTACATTCATATTGATGTATTAAAGAGAAACAGTTATTGCTAATTAGGTCTATTAGTGTCATTCAGTCATCAGTAGGAAAATCTGTACAGGCTTGTCTACACAGAACATATACATTTAAAGCAGAAGTCATGGCAGAAAAAAAAAGTTAAAACATATTAAGACCTCTAAACCCTTTCTGCAGCATAGGTCACCACTCAGCACTTGATCTACATGATCAATATGTATCAAACAATCTTCACTTTGGAAAGAAAATGTTAAATATGTTACTTTGAGTGGAGCTTCAGGGCTGTAAGGTGGTAGTTGAATGGCACAGATTTAGTGTAGAAAGAACTGTAGAAGAAGTTTAGAAGTAGTATCCACAAATATAAGTTTCTATGGATGTTTTGAATTTGGACGTGGTTTTTTGTCTGTTCTTTTCTGTGACTCTGGATCTGACTCTTCAAGCCACTGCTGACTATATAGATTCTTAGTGGAATATTAATTAAAGCTCCACTCATCAATATTTTTATATTAACAACTAATCAAATGACTATGTCTGACGCAAAAGTGGTTGCTAGCAGTAATGAATCCACCCAAATGCGAAATGATCTCCCTATTGTGTAGTTCTTCAGAGTTCTACAAAGCGCCTTGGCGCCTTTCAGCTCATTGTTTCTGTTTTACCACCCAGCAACTTTACTGTTTTGGTCTTGCAGCTCTTATCAGCTGCATTTCCAGCACCATACAGACGTAGTTAGTGACTACATGGTAAACACAGTGCTGAATTTAGCAGCTAAAGCACCAGATACTACTTTCAGGAACTGGTGGAGGGCAAAACAGAGCTAAAAAGAGAGTGAATATTTGTCAGTGGGAGACTCCAAATAAATGCTAATGTTGCTTCATGTCTACTGCAGGTGAACATAGGCAAATGTCTGCTCACATGGTAGCCCCGGTATCTCAACTTTATAACGGAAATAATATTTTTTTTTTTAATTACAGTGTGGTGTTTAGAGCTACTTGTGCCGCCCCCAAGTGGCCAAAAAAAGAAGAAGCTTTAAGAAGATGACATAGGCAAGTACATGTAGCAAATTGCTCCTTAAATTGGCTTTTCCTGTTTTTGCGCAGTTGTTAGATATATATAGATGTGTCTAGAATCAAACACCACCATGATGACATAATATGCTGCATACCCTGACGAGGCATAAAAGACAGAACCACAAACCATGAACCATTAGAATAAATATATAGAACAGAAATGTATTTTTACTAAATAGCCAGATTCTGTTACAGAGTAAAGTAAAAAAGTAAAAGAGGTATAAAAAAAAAAGAAAAGAAGATCAGTTGCTATGCCTACCTGTGTTAATACATTTCTCTTTGGAAGCCTTACACAGAGAACATGCAGGCTACAGAAAGCAGATTTTGCACAAAGAGGGTTGCAGCTATTTCAGTCAATTGTGAAGTCATTATGTCATATTGAAAATGGGCTTTGGATAATTACAGACAGAACAGAGTGTGATAAGTATCAAAATGATAGTGCACATTATAAAAGAAAGTCTCCCTTCTCTCAAAACCCCCAGACAGAAATAGATTCTTTTAGATGAGCAGATAGAGACAATGTTTCAAGATTTAAACTAGGACCTTCATCCGAAACATTTGCTTAATGAAATCAGTAAAGTCTGCATATGTGCTGTCTAGACACTCTTCAAGGCTATGCTTATCACATGTAGCCACAAAAAGGCCTGGAATTTGTCTTGTGACCCAGTATGTCCACACAGCTCACCAGTGAACTCATCATCTCATGGTTTCTGGCTGTCAGCTCCCTCAGCTTATTAGCTTGGCTGCGTTTCTCCCTCACAGAGCGTGATGGGTGATGAGAGGAGCGGTGAGGCCGAAGACCACGAGCTGAGCTTTGGCCAAAAACGATTTGGAAAGAGAAAGAAAGACAGAGGGGGGTAGAAAAAAGGGAAAGAGAAGAATAAGAATAGAGAGGGACAGATTGAAATATTTGTGCTTTTGTTTGAAGGAGAATAAAAATGCAGAGCGATGAGGAAGGAGAGAGGCAAATAAATGGACTGTGAGGCTGGGAGAGAAATCAAGAGACTGAAATAGAGAGGGATGAGAAGAAGGAGTTTGCACCCGTTCTTCTCTTCTCTCTGACCTGGCAGCCAGCCTTTTGGCAGAACCTGTGGTATCCATTGCACATGGGTAACCCTGTAGAGAGAGAGAGTCAAACACACACAAACAAAGGGAGCAAAGTTAAAGCAACACTGCAAACTTCGAGGGGATTTTCGAGGCAGGGTGCTTTTTTCAAGATATAAAAAAAACAACGTCTGAGGCATCGCACTGCAGCTAACCAAGAAGCCAAAATTGGAGCTTATTAAACAAAATAATTTTCACAGCTGTTTCCGATCTGTTTGTGCTTCACGTGGACCGAGGAGAGGAGAGGAGGGGGATGGAAAAGTGAGGAAATAAAAGGAAGGACAGAAGCACGCAAAAACACGAGAGAGAGGGGAAGGAGAAGAGATGCTGACTGCTGCTTTCACCATAACTCAATGGCCAGTCACCCTTTAATTCCACACACAGAAACACACAGAATCTTCCAAGAGTTAACAACGCCCTCTTTGAGCTCTTGAGGGCCAATCCCTCTACTTGGAGTAGGGCTTTCATTTCACAGTGCCCAGCTGTTTCACTTGCACAAGTAAAGCCCATGAAAATTCCTGCTTACAGTGACAAGGCATCACTATGGACACACACATACACATAAACTGACGTACACACCTACTCAGGGGAATGAGCTCAAGGCAGAGGAAGTTCAAGCCATTAAACCTCATAAGGGGTCTTCTTTCTTCTATTTCTTTTAATCCTTTTTTCTCTCCTCTTGTCTCATCTTTCAATCTGTTCCCCTCTCATTCCCTCAATGGGACTTAAATCACTGGGGAATAGGTGACACGCACACACACACACACACATTCACACACTCCCACATACAGTTTAGTAGTCCACCCAGTTAGTCAGTGTATCATTATTAACTGTCCCGTCCACCTCCAACAGAGTAAACACAGGCTAATAACCTGTTCACAGTGGCTGTCAGAGCTGTCAGTCAAACCAAACAGGAAGACGGCACATTAGACTAAAGCAAACACCGACTGTATGCTTGCTGATAAAAACTTACTGCAATAAGTTTAGTAGAATTGTGTCTTTGCACAAGTTACATGGACATGATGAATGCAGATTTTAGTTTGATCTAATTTCATACAACACTTTTCAGGAGATGTGGGGGGATGGTAAATGGTAAATGGACTTGTACTTATATAGCGCTTTTCTAGTTGTATCGACCACTCAAAGCTCTTTACACTACGTGTCACATTCACCCATTCAGACACACATTATACAGTGCTTGCTCTATTCTACAAAGCGCTCTAACACATGCACACCCATTCACATACCGATGATACACACATCAGGGGCAACGTGGGGTTCAGTATCTTGCCCAAGGATATGTTGGCACTGCAGAAGCCGGGGATCGAGCTGTTGACCTTCCGATTAGTGGGCGACCTGCTCTACCTCCTGAGCCACATGCAACAAGAAATAGACTTTTCCATTTGTACCATTTAAAGGTGCTATATGTAAGTTTTTGTTATCACTACACAGCCAACATTAGCATTAGCACCAGTTTACTTCCAGGTCTAGAGGAATCATATCAAGTTCAGCATTAACATTCATTCCTTTACTCGCCAAGAGCTGTCTCCACCTGCTGCTAAGAGCAACAGTAATGTTAACTCGTTTTGCTTCTACTGTCTTCTACTGAAGTTAGCATGCTAACCAGCTAGCCCAGCCCATCCACACAATACTTAAGCAATAGTCAGTCACTGCAGTGTCCAGCCTCCCCTCAGTCCAACATGAGTGGATGTAGTAGAGCTGTCTAGAGGGTGTGTTCTAAACTCATGTCTTGTAAATGCATAGATGGCCGAGGCTCTTGGTAAATAATGCTAACGCCGGCTATACATAGCGACCGCAAAAAATTGGCAACGATAGCAATGTGGTGTGCCCCATGGGTCCATCCCTGGGCCAGTATTATTCTTTATTTATATAAATGATTTACAGAACATGTCCAAGTTTCTCTCATAATTTTTGCAGACATTATCATCAAATATATCTGGTGTAGTTAGGAAATTAAGTTATTTTTTTTAGACAAACTATGTGTTCTCATGCTTGATATGAGCTAGCAAGTATTGCACATTTTTCACAATCCCTCAAAGTTTTCCCTCTCCAAAAACATATTGTTAGAATTACAACCCAGTGAAATCCTCCCTCCTCACTGGATCCTTTTTTTCTGGAAACTCAACATCTTACAATTTATGATATCAATATTTCCAAATATGTACTTTCATACACAAGATACAATTCAAAGAGGGAAATCTTCCAGATAAATTCATGGATGAACAAACAGCCAAATCTTTGTACTTTAAACAGCCAAGTGTGCTGTTCAAAGTTCTCAAGCTAGAAAGTTAAACTCTAAAAGCTGATTTGTAGTTGTTTTCGAGAAGACTGTCTGCTAAGTGAATCACATACCAGTCAGGGTCATCACATCATCAACCATCTATGAGCACTCCTCCGCGGGAGTCCTGAGGATAATACACACGCACTAAAATACGTGCACACACACTTAGCTGAGTAATCAACCATTGGCTGTGATTGCAGACAGTCCATCTGCAGTACGTTTTCATGTTGGGCATTAAACACACCATCCCATCACAGACAAAGAAGGTATCATGAAATCAGACACACACACACAAACTCTAATCCAGCCATGTCTGATTAGGCCATGACCTGTGTGAACCCTGACCTGCTTGGATTATCTGTGTGTGGGGTCATATTTGTGTGCGTGTGTCATGGTGATACACACATACACAGTCATTCACTTTCTGAATAGAGTGACGTAGATATCTCTAGCTCCAGCTGTAATTCATGATCTAACCACAAATTTCAAAACAGATTTTTCCCCAAATTTCTCCATATAAGGTTTGTGCTTGTGTCATCTGTGTACAGTGTCTTCAACTGTGTCAGGTTTTGTGTGTGTGTGCAGCTGTGTTGTCTGCGTGGGTGAGATGCTGCCTTTGTTTATCACCGCAGCCACATTGATGAACTGTGGCTGAAAGCCTCATGCCATGTAAATCCTAACAACGAGTCCTTTCCCTCCCCAGACCACGCAGGGGGAAAAACGGGTGGAAACCTCCCTCAGTAACCAGTTCCAAGTGTAACACTCCAAAGCTAAACCTCTCGCCATACACACAACACATGCTTTGCTCTCCAGTGTCATTAAAAAGCCATCTCCTCCCTCTCTCGTGCGCCCAAACAAATACAATCATAAATTGAGAACAGGGCAGAGGGGCAGAAAAAAAAAATCCCACAAAATGGAGGCACTCCATTTGTGGTGACTGTGGCTTCACAATATGGGATTGCTGGTGTGTTTCCAAAACAGGCGCGTGGCCCCCTGTTCTGACAACAGCTGAGACGCACACACACACACACATTCACACTCCCTTTGTTTAGTATAGTCCATGATTGGTCAGTGTATCATTATTAACTGTCACGTCCACTCCAACTGGGTAAGCACAGGCTAACCTGTTCACAGTGGCTGTCAGAGCTGTCAGTCAAACCCAAACAGGAAATGACACATTAGACTAAAAAGCAAACACCCGACTGTATGCTTGCCAGTAAAACTTACTGCAATAAGTTTAGTAAATTGTGTCTTTACTACGTTACATGGACATGATGGATGCAGTTTAGTTTGATCTAATTTCCTTTAACACTTTTCAGGAGATGTGGGGGGATGGTAAATGGTAAATGGACTGCATGCTTATAGCGCTTTTCTGGTTGTATATACCGACCACTCAGCTCTTTACACTGCAGTGTCGATCACCCATTCAGACACACATTATACAGTGCTTGCTCTATTCTACCAAAGCGCTCTGCTGCACACACCATTCACTACGATGATACACACGTCAGGGCAGCGTGGGGTTCAAAATGTCTTGCCCAAGGATATGTTGGCACTGCAGAAGCGGGGATCGGCTGTTGACCTTCCGATTGGTAGGCGACCTGCTCTACCTCCTGAGCCACATGCAACTTGAAATAGACTTTCCATTTGCTTTCATTTAAAGGTGCTATATATAAGTTTTGTTATCACTACAATAACATTAGCATTAGCATAGTTTCAGGTCTAGAGGAATCATATCAATTCAGCATTAACATTCATTCCTTTACTCTTGAAACTGTCTCCTACTAAAACAACAGTAATGTTAACTCGTTTTGCTTCTGCATCTTCTACTGAAGTTAGCATACTAACCAATAGCCATCCACACAATAGCAACAATAGTCAGTCACTGCAGTGTCCAGCCTCCCTCAGTCAACATGAGTGGATGTAGTAGAGCTGTCTAGAGGTGTGTTCTAAACTCATGTCTTGTAAGAAATGCATAGATGGCGAGGCTCTTGGTAAATAATGCTGGCAAGCTATACACTATGACCCATAAAATTGACCCTTGTGTGGTGTGCCTGGGTCATCCCTGGGCAGTATTATTCTTTATTTATATAAATGATTTACAGAACATGTCAAGTTTCTCTCATAATTTTTGCAGACATTATCATCAAATATATATCTGGTGTAGTTAGGAAGTTAAGTTATTTTTGAATAGCTTCCTGTTCTCATGCTTGATATGAGCTATGAAGTATTACATTTTCACAATCCTCAAAGTTTTCCCTCTCCAAAAACATATTGTTAAATTACAACTGATGAAATCCTCCTCCTCACTGGATCCTTTTTTCTGAAACTCAACATCTTTAATTTATGATATCAATATTTCCAAATGTACTTTCATACACAAGATACAATTCAAGAAATCTTGAATAAATTCATGGATGAACAAACAGCCAAATCTTTGTACACTTTAAACAGCCAAGTGTGCTGTTCAAAGTTCTCAAGCTAGAAAGTTAAACTCTAAAAGCTGATTTGTAGTTGTTTTCGAAGACTGTCTATAAGTGAATCACCCTTGATCAGGGTCATCACATCTCATCAACCATCTATAGCACTCCTCCTTGGGAGTCCTGAGATAATACACACGCACTAAAATACGTGCACACACACACTTAGCTGAGTAATCAACTGTGGCTGTGGTGCAGACAGTCCATCTGCAATCTGCGTTTTTCATGTTGGAGCATTAAACACTGTCCATCACAGACAAAGAAGGTATGTGAAATCAGACACACACACACACAAACTCTAATCCAGCCATGTAGTTGGGCCATGACCTGTGTGAACCCTGACCTGCTTGGATTATCTGTGTGTGGGGTCATATTTGTCGTGTGTCATGAGTGATACACACATACTGATCATTCACTTTCTAACGAATAGAAGTGACGTGAATATCTCTAGCTCAGCTGTAATTCATGATCCTAACCACAAATTTCCAACAGATTTTCACAAGTTTCTCCATATAAAGGTTTGTGCTTGTGTCTGTGTACAGTGTCTTCAACTGTATCAGGTTTGTGTGTGTGCAGCTGTGTTGTCTGCGTGGGTGAGATGCTGCTTTGTTTATCACATAGCCATTGATGAACTGTGGCTGGCCTCATGCCATATGAAATCCTAACTCATGAGTCCTTTCCTCCCCAGACCCGCGGGGGAAAACGGGTGGAAACCTCCCTCAGTAGCCAGTTCCCGTGTAACACTCAAGCTAAACCTCTCCGCCATACACACAACACATGCTTTTGCTCTCCAGTGTCATTAAAAGCCATCTCCTCCTCTCCTGCGTGGCCCAAACCATTAATCCTTAAATTGGGAACAGGGCAGAGGGCAGAAAAAAAAAAATCCCACAAAATGGGAGGCACTCCATTTGTGGTGACTAATAACTACACAATATGGGATTGCTGTGTGTTTTCCAAAACAGGCGCGTGGCCCCCTGTTCTGACAACAGCTGAGGCCCTGAGACCCCCACCCCAACACACACACACACACACACACACACAAACACACAAGGTCTCCAGGGATCAGCTCTGTGTGACACAGTGACACAATCAATCAGTGGATATTGCTTCTATTGACAGTCCCCAGAAGAGTCTCCTTCTGTTTGATGATCTGTCGCCCTTGTTTTTGTCTCTCTCTCCATCTTCTTGTGCAGCTTTTTGCTCTGTGGTTTCTTCGTCCTTCTTTCAATCTTAAACCGACCTTTGAGTCCATATCAATTTTCCTTCCACTCTTTCATACTGAATTTCTCTTAGTCACCACCATCCACTCTGCAAACCTATCTTTCTTTTTTCATTTCCGCTGCCATTTGAAGAAAATACCACACACAACCATGAAGACAGGAACACACACACACACCCTACAACAACAATTCATTGATCCTAGCCCCTAACCCAATCAGACAACACAAAACGATTCCAACCTTCCTTTGGGGGGAAGGAATAAGGGCATGGGGAGGGGAGTCACAGCTCAAGGGCTCATGCATATTTCATATCTACTATGATACACTTTCTGGTCCATGCATAATGCAGACACTGTTTAAGGATGAGCTTTGGGGGGTGGGAGGGGATTTTAAGTTGGGGAAATGAGACGGAAAATGAGATAGCACCAGCTAACAGCCCATCACTCCATAATTTGAGTGCAGCGTGTCTGCACTCAAACACCCGACATCCAAACTCAAAGTCTCCCTCCAAGCCATTCACCAGAACAAAGGGTAGATGGTAGACTAATTTGAACTGATCCTGCTATTTCAATTCGGCGGAGACTTCATATGTGGTGTACAAGATGTGTTAACTGGACCATTATGTGTATCTCTATACAGTGGAAAATAGGCAAAGGTCAGTGATTGCTGTTGTGAATTGCTGGTTCCTGACTGTTGACTGTACTTTGTCTGAGATAATTGGGTCTTATTTTCATGGTTTGTGACATAATTTCTCTTATTAGCATTACACTCACAGTAATTAACTGTTGAGGTATGGAAAATTGGTAAAAGTGCTAAAAAGAAATCAAAAGGGGCAAGCTACCACCCCTGTTAGCTAAAGTGATGCGGAAGCAGAAGTCTAACAGTAAAGTAATTACTGAAACTGAAAGTTTACAGACCAACCTTTGGGTTCATCTTTTGCCTACATACACTGTGGACCCTCTGTTCTCATGAGCACTGAGGGATCATTACCTGGCTCAGATCATCTGGCTGAATTGTTTATTAACAACTTGTAGCAATGTCACCATGTTCCCATATTGTAGCAATTACTTTAGTGAGTACAATATGACCAAAACTATAAAAAATAGGTCCAAGTTGTAATAAAATGGAATTAACCTTTAGCAGAGGGAGGTGAAGCTACTACACAGAAACTGTCAGACTCTCCTCTAGCACTCCTCTTCCTTGAATTCCCCTCATGTGTATGATCCACTTCTAGTTAACCAGATGTCATATATCAGCCTCTCTGTGAGGAAGCCAAGCCACTTGTTCCCATCACAGAGGCTTTCAAGGCATATGATCTGAACATCCTCTGTATTTTGACTTATCATTCAACAGAGTACTGCAAGTAAAAGGGGGTCAATAATTTCACCATGACAAAGGAAATCCTTTCTCTTTAGTGGCCTTAACAGAAAGCTGCTAAAATGCCTAATTTCTCTACTTTATCAGTGGATGTACATTTAGACGGGAAACAGAGTCAAAATGGATACTGGAGGAAGAAAAGAGTTTAAAACGGTCTATCACTCAGATAGAAACAAGGCAATAAGCTTTCTGGCAGCAGCCTGTCAGTTTAACGAGGCTTGATGTTGGCCTTCCTCTCTCTTTATGGCTTCACTTTCCCTCCTTTTCTCAATGAGTGATTCTCTCACACTCTCTGTTTTTTATCCTTTTCTGGCATCCTCTTTCCCCCTGTTCTGTCTTTCTGCCTCTTGCTCTCTGGTCTGGGATTGCTGATAGTTTGGGGAGACATTTAAGTAGTAAATGGGCAAGTTGAGCTTTTGTTATTTCTTCTTCAATCCAAACCTCCTGCTTCCTCCCACCAGATGCACAATGCACGGAGAAGATACAGGAGATTCATTTCTGTGTGCCATTTGGGATGTCCACAATCCATTTCCAGTCAAACAGATGTCATATATCAACCTCTCTCTCTGAGGAAGCCACACTAGGAGAGAGAAAGGGAGCAAGGGAGGGAGGGAGCGGGGAGGAAAATAAGGAGGAACAAAGGAATGATCAGGGAGGCTTTTGAAAGGCAACAAGCAGCTCAGAGTTAGACCCCACATGCTACAACACAAGCACACTCACATGAACACACACAGTAGGATTGTAACAATGGTGAGGATGTGGTTACCACTCCATTATGCAAACTCTCCTTCCTCACACACTCCTCACCTCTACCTTTCGTCTACCCTCATCCCTCCCACTGTCTCCAGACTGTCTCTGGTAAACAGTAAAGAAAGTAATTTGAGGTGAATTTACTCACTTTTCCATTGAGAGACTACCCATTGTGTTTTTGCTTTCTGGCTAAAAGGCACCATAAAGGTTGTCAGATGGGCTCATTATGATTTGTTGGTGCTGAGCAGAAGTCATCAGTGACAATGGAGGGAGGGGGTTGGCTGGCTGTACGGCTAGATGGTGGTTAGATAGATGGCTAGCTTAATGGACAGATGAATGACCCCCATACATCTGGTGTTAGGATACAGACAGGGTAATTAGATTCTAATTAGATAGTGGCGAAATGCATGAAATCCAACTTTAATTGCACCCGAAAGATCAGGTTATCCAAGTGTGCCGTGAAGTAGTTTGAGGTACACTAGACAATATTAGAGACAATGTCTGTATTTAAAATGTTTGCTCAATGCACTAAATTTGTAAATAGGAACTATACGCAGACAGAAAATGCATATACAGACCACATACAGCAGCTTTATGATGCTTTATTTGGCCATAGCAGCGCTTTAAGCTAAATGCCAATGTCATCATGATAACATGCTGATTAAGCAAATATCATATTTACAATGTTTACCATCTTAGTTTATTATGTTACCATGCTAGAATTTCCTAATTAGCACTTAGCACAAAGCACAGCCGAGGCTAATGGGAATATCATTAGCCTTATAGGTATTTGGTCATGACCAAAAGTACTGGATAAACTGTTTTGACTGAATTCATCTTGAGAGGAACATGAATATCTGATTTTTTCCCCACTCTGGACCACGGTGGGGAACTGTTTGACCAACATTTCCATCCCTAGAGTCCAGGTGTTTTTGTGGATTAAAAGTTCACTCCTTCCACTTCAAATACTAGCAAATGAAATGGAATAACATAAAATTACTCAAGAATGAGGAACAAGTAAGACAACCAATCACCCACTTTGTAAGGCCTCAATCATACTCCCTTACAAAGGTGCACACAGAGAAGGAGTTGTTGTATACTTCTTTCTAGTCCACTTGAGAGTCCACTTGGAGGAACACATGAACAGTTGGTGTTCTTGTAGCATTGCAGCGAAGTGGAAACAACAAATTCAAGGTTATATGGATGTCCACACAGAGCCTCATATACACCCCGAGATGACAAAATTTATATCCCTTACGACCCTCGCGTACACAGAAAGTATAACTCTAGTTTAAGGATGACTCAAATTTCATTGTGTGCACCAAATGTGCGCCCCCCGTACGTGGGTGGGTTGTGTTTGGGTGGTCTGGTACTTGGAAGACATGCAGGTTCAATGAACAGGAAAATCTGAATATGTTTTGTCTGTTCTTGTTTGTCTGCGTCTCTACCTGATGCATGCTGGGTTAGGGTCTGGTCCTCCATTAACCTGAACAGCTGGAAGACATAAATGATGATTGGATGGATGTAAATATGATTCAAACACATCAGTTCTAGACCTAGAACCTAGAAATGATGGGTGAACAATGGATGGGTGGATGGATGGAGCGTGACATGTGTTACAAATCTAAGATCTCGCTGTAAATTAAGTCTGAACATCGCCTTGACAACCCACTGGGCTGAAATGTACTGTACATCACATATGAGGATAATTACAAAGTGTTGAAACAAAAGACATCAATTATGCATAGTCATGAGCCATTATTGTGCGCTTAGTGACAAACTTCTATATATTGGAAAATCATGAAAAATAGATTGTGGCACTGAAAGTGACATCGAACACATCACCACTCACGAACAGCCAAATGTAGCTTCATCTGTCCACTACCAGCACAAACTGTACCACTTCGTGTTGATATTCATATCTGAAATGAACATCAGGACTTAGACTGACAGCTAGTTAGGCCGAGAGGAGAAGAGTTAGACGCCTGTCAGTGTATGACAATGACTGTAATTTCAACCTCTAACTGTCACCCCCATCCCTCCCTTTATCCTCCCCTCCTTCTCTCTCTTCTCTCACCCCCTGTCTGTCTCCGTGCTGGTGTCCTATCTGTGTCCAGGCTTTGCTGTTCATGGTTCAGGGCTTCTATCTGCCTATGATGATTCCCTTGAGGCGCCATGAGACAGTGAGAGAGAAAAAATCTCATTAAAAAAGGGATCATCTGCTGTCAACTATACCGTCCCCGGCCCCAGCCAAGCTCGGACACAGAGAAAATACAAATGGCCAAAAAAAAAAAAAAAAAAAAAAAAAAAGACCCACCAGTAATTTGGAGTCCTGCCAGGCTGCACACTCTGTCAGCTGTATATTGGACGATGTAGTTTATTGAAGAGGAAAGACTGGGAAACCTCAAAACAAGTAAGCATACTGTATGAAAATCTGCTGATGGAAATATCTGCTATTAATGGTTTTTTGTTCCCGTTACTTAATATATAATAAAACCATGAAATAATGATGATTAATGAAATGAGAGCTGAATAAGATCACAGAAAGTCTGTATGGCCGCTGCTCTTCTATCTGAGACACTACATAGAAAAAGAAGAAAGTTTATTCTGCTGACATGAAAAATAAAGTTTGAAATGCGGAGAATTCTCTTCTTTCTGAGGCTTGATTTAATTGCTTGATTTGAGGTGCTGGTTGAAATTGGATACTTGATTAGATCTCATGAGAGGCTGCACATTAACACATGAGAGAGGAGAGGAGAGCATTAGTTGTATTAGGTCTGCAAATTACTATTTTTGCGATCAGTGAATCTGTTAATTATATTTGCAAGTTAATCTATCCAGTTAAAAAACCAAACCTATTAAATTTGAAATGGTTTGAAATCAAGGAAGGCAAAGCTTGAGAAGCTGAAACCATCATGTTTGATATAAACATTTTCCATTGCATTCCGACATTTTAGCAGGAGACACTCAGGTGGAACTTAGAACATTAACAATGGCTCCATTTAACTGAAGTGTCCCAATAAGCCATGACAGTCGGCCAAAACACACAACAGACCTATTTCATGGCAGACATTTTGACAAGTTATATAGCAGGAAAGGTCCAAGTGTAATTAATTACACTAATATGGGCTGAAATCCACTAAGTGTTCAATCATTAGATCATTCAATCCAATGAAAACAGTTGTGTAGTGTTCTCTATAGCTCTGGAGGAGCTACTCACAGTTTCAGAAAAGTAATCCTGATGATATCATCAAAGCACTATGCCACATTAGATAGATGTGGAAAATGACCACTGTGTGACTCTACACCTGTCTATGTACCATATTCACAAAATATCACAAGGCTAAAAAATGAAATTAAATGAAAAATAAAATTTAATTACAATTTCATTTGATTTCATTTATGATATTATTTAATTTCATTGACTTTTCAGTTTATTTTCATTTAATTAATGTATTCATTCATTTAATTATTTATTTATTATTAAATAATGTAAGCAATTAATCAATTTCATTTGATTACCTCATTTAGATTTAAAAAAAAACAAAAAAAAAAAAAACAATTTAATTGAAACCTGTCTGACCCAGTGTAGTTCCTCCTCATGCTCCTATACAGAAATGAATAATTGATTTCACATTCACTAGCACACACAGGTCAACTGTCAACCAATCACTATGGTAAAGTGAGGAAATTAATTCAGAAATACTGTAATGTGATAAATTCTCTGCTGTCCTGACTCCCCACTCTTCACTTACAGCTCTCTTCTCAGAAAAATGAATAAAAGCAATAGGCTTACATGAAAATCCTTTGAACATTAACTCATTGTAAAGTCAAACTACAATAACTTTCTAATTGCCTTTTTTTTTTTTGCAAAGTCTTAAATTTCTCCTCTTTCTCACTGCTGTTATTGAAGAAGAAAAAAACTTCTTCAAACCAAAAATAACCTTCTAAATGTGCCTTGCTGCCCTATTTTTCCAAATGATACTATTCACACCACTTGCATTGCAAATTTTCACCTGAAAAAGGTTGCCTCATTCCAAAAAATATCCCTCTCTCAAACTCAGCACTCATTAGCTGGAATTAAAGTGAGGTTTCCTTTTGCACTACAAAGGTTGGAACCATGAAGATGTAAATCAATGCGAAAGTGAAAACGGGAGATCAAGAGAAAAAAATGAGGGAAGGAGACAGAAAAAGAGGGACTTCAAAGTGTTGCTGTGTGGAAAAATAATCACTTCTTCTGGTGGTGGTGGTGCAACAGGTCACCATCTCAGTGTACAAAGATGGTTGTCAGCAGCCAATTTGCAGCACCCGGGGACTGAGCGGATACCCTCATACACATTTTCCCGCCATCGTGTTCCCCCTCCCTCCGCCTTCTTTCTTGTGGAAAGCAGCAACCCTCAAAGGTTTAGCGTGCTGAAACGCCCTGCCTCTGCATCTTCTCCCACTCATCCAGTGATGATGTGACCTCTCCTCCCTGGTGTCTCCGAGTCAATCCTTATTTCCTCTACATCAAAGCCCCGCCCCCGTGAGGTGCTCTGTAGTGGACAAACGAGTGCTCCTCTGAGGTGGCTTAATCTGAGGTGACGCTCTAATGAAGCCAACACACAGTATTGTTTTGGCAGAAAGCAGGCGTCCACCAGAGCCCTGTTTGGTTTCCCACCTACATCTCGATCCCTCTCAGTTTCCTAGTTGAACATGGAAACTGCTCAGTGTTCAGAGCTCAGGAGAGGCCTGAATGGCAGATGAATCCCATGCGGCTCATTAGATCCAATCTAGCAGATTAATGCTAGTTGATCAGGACAGCCAACCTGCACCTATACTTATTAAGTGAGCTCTAACAAGCAGCTGGAGAGCGCATGTGGCCCAGTTTACATTAGCAGATTGCAAGAAGAGAGATGGAATAAAGGTCGAGAGGGTTTAACAGTGTGTACATGTGTGTGTGAGAGTCGGCGTGTGTGGAGCATAAGCCAATATGTACTATGTGCCTGTGCATGTGTGTGCATAGACCATATGGAGAACAAATTAGACACCACACAAATCACTGAGAAGTCTGGTGTGTTGAGCAGGAGTGGCCTTGGATGCTTCTCCAGCTGTGGGATTTGAACAACGCTGAGGGGAACTGTCCATACCTGCCAGAACTGTAGGGCTATTGTGTCAAGGCAGGATGTTCTGTCTAGTGTTTCAAAGGTGGAGAGAAATATGTATTTACTCTAAGCGCTGTCTTTGAAAGTTGGTAAGTGAAATACATTCTGAAAAAGTGACGTTTGGCTGCCTTCTTCCAAGTGTATTCAATGACATAGTATGATAAAAAATTTCTTCAGGGGACATAAAGACAAGAACTTGTGAAAGAGAAGCTGTCAACGGCAAACAGCACACATCCCACACAGCGGCTCAGGACAGCACCTCATATTATGCCCGCCTCCACACTACCACAGCTCTGCTTCAACCTTTTTCCATTAAGGAGCTAAAAAACAGTCTCCTAAAAGAAATAAATTGATGCTGTCGCAATTCAAACCTATTTCAGGACAAAAATTGCAGTGAAGTGGGATGACTCATGCCACAAAGACCGTCAGAAATATCACTGAGAATAGTTGAAGAACAAGCCACCGTGACGCAAGAGTGGAAAAAGAGAGAACAAACAGCAGCAGAGTGGGTGTTAAAAAAAACAAAAAAACAAAAACACTTTAACTGAAGAAATCACATTTTTCTGCATGACGACAGCAGAGAGAACAAACATGTTTCATTAAGACTGCTGACCTCAGTCTTTAAAAAGGTTAAGCCCCTACAAGGACTCTGATTGAACTTGGCCAAGGCTTTTGAGATGAATGGCTCTGATTATTCATTGACTGGACCAAGGGGCTGATTGCTCTTAATAAGCAGACTGATCATGAGACAATATAAAAATGTTACTAACGCTAGCCTCTAAAAAATCAGGTTAGCTTGCCCACTCACAGCACGGTGCTCGCTGTGATTACACAGTCCATACAGGATCTGCGCAAACTGCTTTAAGTCAAGAGGAAACCCAGAGCACAGAAATTATTTCTTTCAAAGGTCTTGAGACAACTTTGTGTGTTTCTAGGCTTGTTGTCATGCTGTAGAATGAAATTACAGGCTGATCAGGTGCCTCTCTGATGATACTGCAGGATGGATAAGAATCTTCTATAAACATCTTACAAGCCTAAAACCTTTGCACAGTATTGTATGTACACATATGGAATATAAATCCCTGCACCATACTTCCATTTGGTGATTTGATGATGGTGACAAAGTGCACTGTCCAACATGTCACTCCAAATTGTACCATACGTGTTCAGCTACATAGACATCCACTAAAAGTCAAGGCAGAAGCTTGTGATTAGCACTGTTTTGCTATTAAAACCATTTCATGACCCCTTTTGCTCTGAATTTTGAAATACAAAGTACCCATGGATGTATAGACAACTATTATAGGATTACTTTGATAATGCAGAAAACCTAAAAATATGATCATTCTCACGCAAGTTCTGGAGTTATAAGGATTGTGAATTTCATTAACATAAACTATGATTAAATATGTTAGTCAGTGACCTTTTCTTCCGTGACTAAGATGAGACAATGAGACGGCACCAATCAAAAAATATGATAAACACCAACTGATGAGTCCAACACAATTACAACTCTGCAGACCAAAATCAACAGCTTTCTGGCACAATCCTGACAAAACTGAACATTATAAGAGTAAGATTTATTATAGAGCTGTTGTTCAGGGTCCTGACTGACATCAGGATATGGAAAGAGTTAGATTGCGTTGGATTTGCTAATGTTGCTGCATCTTTCCAGATTTTTTTTAAAAATTCTCTTTCATGTCTAGATGTATTGCTTAAATTAATAACATCAGACCAGAGGCCCTCTCTGCAAAGCTGCATTCTTAATCATTCAACCTGTCATTTTGTGGCTTATTTGCATTTTTTAAATTTTTCTTTTAGCCTAAAATCAGTTGGGTGAAATTTCAATTTAAAGCAGTTTGCTTAAGTTTGACTAAAATGTTCATTCTAATTCCTGACTAAAACCAAAATAAAATGTTAACACTGTAAACTGAGGGCTAAAACAAAGACTTTAGACTTTAATCAACTAAAACTGACTCAAAATAAAAAGGGTGAGGTTGGCTAAATATGATTAAAACTTTTTATCTCAAGACTAAGGCAAAGACTAAATCAAAAAATGTAGCTGTCAAAATTAACAGTAGTTACAAGGAGTGTTTTTTTTTTTCTTATTCCTAAGCAAATTTGTGCCCGTGTAATCATGATGGGTAGAGGTAATTATCTTGATGGAGAGCATAAGTCACACTGAACCTAAAAAACTGTGTTGTATCATGTCTGTATGTATGAAGTATGAAGAGTATGAATTTTGCCTCAAATTTGTGGCAATCAGGCTTTAAGAGTTTTAAAGTACCTCAACTGTTTGTCACCTCATGTGGCCTCTCCCTCTATGCCCCACTTTTAACTCCCCTGTGCTCTGCTGAGAAGCTGACCTCATAGTCTGAAAACCTCTGGTTTATCACAAAGACTGGAATCAGGGGGAAACAACTAGCCTGACTCTGTTCTCTGTCCATTTTATTATCTTTGGAGCGAGCCAGGCTAGCTGTTTCCCATTTTTCGGTGATTATGCTAATCTAACCATCTGTTTGTTGGTGGTAGCTTCATATTTAAAAAGACATGAGAGTGGCATCAATCTTCTCGTCAAACTCTCGGTAAGAAAGCCAATAAGCATATTACCCAAAATGTCAAAAAAATATAGTCCTCCTTTGGTTTGTATGTTATTAAAAGGCATCCAGTACAATTACAGAGCATGATGTGAGACTGTCAGAATTATAGACTCCTTCTACTGGTCAGGATTGTTTATATTCCACAAATGCACCAAGGTTCACTGAGCTTTAACTCCAGTACAGAGCAAAGAGACCAAACATTCTGTGGCTTTTCTCTCACTGTCCTCTTGTTCGAATGGAAGTCAGTGGAACACAGTGGCTCAGTCAACATATGACCTAATCAAAAATCTTAATGAAGTAGGGATGGTTGCTTTTCCATTTAATAAACTTTCATCCATTGCCAATTGTTCATTATTTCTTCAGACTGTTTTTTCAGATCCACAGGCTGAATTTCAATCAGCTTCCTGAATTGTAATGGCTTAGACACTATAGTCCTAACTCAGTGAATGAAAGCATTCTGAAATATGATCATGACGGATGCCCACTTAGCAAGTAGACCCCAAAACTACCTGCCCCCTCTGCCAGGCTAACCTCTGGGCTGAAATAAGTCCCACATGTGCACCTTTGGCTGGAGCATGACCCTATTAACCCTAAACAAGGCCTATGTTGGGCCTTGCTAATGACACCCCCCCCCCCCTCCACCCTCCCTCCCTAGTCTGGCCCATGATGGCTGACTGACAGTCATGTCTGCACACACAAACAAACACACCACATTATTGAGCTTGGAAACACACAAACACACACACAAGACCTGTGGAGGCCGGTTGTGTGTCGATAAAGAGGAGGTCAAACAGCAGATGGCAGGCAGTGGATTAATACAACTCTCTAACAGTCAACTTCTAGTTAAACACAGCCGAAAAAAGACACGTAAAGTTGTACACTGTTGAATTAAAGCAGTGTTACGGAAACTATCATTGCTTTTACTGCGCTTTCAAATATTATTTAGTTTCATCTACAACACCCATATTGAAACTCACTAACTCATAGTAGCTTTACCAGCAGTAGCTTGGTTTGATACGTTTCACAACACGTATCAATCCTACCAATTCTACCTCAGTGGTTCACAAACTGGGGGTTAAGTTAAATCTGAAAAGTCACAAGATGAATAGTTTTCTTAATGTGAGGCTTGAAGATTTTTGCCTTTTTAAATTATAAAATACAATTTTAATAATGTACTGTTACTAATACAGTTTGGGTTTGATCAACCTTTGGTTAAAGAGAAACTCTTAGACATATGCAACCTCTGACAATGGGCCACAAGAAGACATTGTTATGATTGAAGGGGTTGCAAGATGAAAAAAATAAATTGGGAACCAGCACTACGTGATTGCTAACCACTAAACTACTTTGTATACAAATAGGTGGCATAGTCCAAAAAAAAAAAAAAAATCATTTGCTGGAACACTTTCAAAAACAAATAACAAAAAACTTTTTTTCCTAATTACACAGATACTGGCCTGCCTTTTCTTCTTCCTCTACTTTTATTTCCAGCAGTGTTGACACAGCATTGGTTGCAGGACTTACCTCCACCAGAGAGTTTAAGTGATGTGTCTGAAAACATTACACAGTGAAGACACAGTCAACGTCACTTTTTAAGAGTCATATGAGGCAGAAATTAAATGCCATGACACTCAAAGTTATGACAATGGACTAAATAATGGACACGAGCTGCGTGCCAGACTGACTGGTGTTTACACACAGTGATTGTCAGCCCACACACAGATGAACTCAATGAAGAAGGATAATCAGTTACATTTATCAGAGTCATAAAGCCTTCTGGGAAATGAAGCTGATTTGACAGATGTTCTAATAAACCCTCCACCTCAGGTATTGTGCAACTGTAAAGGGTTTTGACAAGAAAGCTGAGCACTGTAAAAAATAAGCCAATGTGGCAACGCTACGCCAGTGACAATAAAAACACCAGGTTATGAAACTGACACTTCCAAGCAACAGCAGGGTCAGAAGCTCCTCAAAACATAAATGATGCTCGACACGAACGCGTGTGGGCATTGATGTTTCTTCTTTGTTGAGCAACACTGACTATAAACTTTTTAGGCCAAGCACGCTCATGCTCCAGCAGCCCTGCCAAATCCACCGAGTGCTCTGTGGACGCTTTGCAGCTGTCAGGCAGTTATCATCACAGTCGCTTCCACAGAGACTCATGAAGCTCGTTGTCGACCAGCATTATGATTCTGTCCCTTCTGTGGTGAATTTCCAGTTCGGTGCAGACAGACTTCTCGGGATTAGATGCCTACATGTGCAGCCATATGCATGGGTTGAGGCTCTGTCCCTGTCTCTAGGTCTCTGTCAGGCAGTTGGCAGAGCACAGATTCACACACAAATATTTTATCACTTTCTCCCCATTATAACCTGCTGGAGCTCACAGGTGTCAACTAACCAAAATCCAATTGCATCAGGCAGGCAGTGAAGCAAGAGCAAATTACTTGTGCGTGAGCGTGTGTATGTGTATGTGAGCAACAGTCCAGAGAAGGTCTATTGTATTTGGGAAGCAGACCCATCCACTCTCCCTTCTGTTGTCCCACATCATTAATCAGACCAGACAGCAGATAGTCTCTATGCTAATAATATGCACCACTAGCTCCAAAGCTAATCCAATGAGGACAATGACTTTGCCCTACTCAGGCAACACATATAGAATAAGATTAGTTAATTGGTTAGTTAAGTTTAGACTCTCACACACAAATAACAAACATGCAGACACACAACTATTAATTTTAAACAAATTCTACATTTTCATATTTACTTCACAGTTGTGTTGATTGCTTGGTTTTAGTGGTAGTTTACACTATTGGAGTTTTTTAAAAGAAGGCTGGCTTTATTCTACATTTTTCTTACTGTCAACAAATCCCACAAAAAGACCAAAACCAACCATGAGTTGGTCTGTGGCACTCAGCCCCAAGGCCATTCATTTGTAATGGACGTAAATCTTTGAAAATCACTCACAAATCTACAGTTTAACTCTCAAAAAAATCAAAGTAATTTCCTAAAAATGCTGGGCATTGTAGTTTACAGCAAATGTCACTCATACAGGAGTAAGCAGAGGATTTTTCTGCAGACTACTTTCTGCTGTGGAGTAATACACATTTGGTGCAGTGGTGAGTATTTACAGCAGTAGTGGCAGATATTTTTTAAGAAGTAGCAGAGATTTAGGGAGAATATGTTCATACAGATTCTTACCAAGAGTTAGATGACAAAATCAATACAACTTGATGTGTGTACGATAAATGCTAAGTCGTAGCCAGTGGCCCGTTAACTTGTCTTAGAAAAAGAAAGGAAACAGGGACAGGGAAATAGCTTAGCCAGGATGTGTCGAAAAATAACAAAACCAAAGTGTAAAATCAACATGTTGTTGTGTTACTAGGGGTTATGTGCCACACTATTTCTTCTCTTGGTAGGAATGATAATCAGCAACCTTGGATAGAGTCAGGCTAGCTGTTTCCACCTGTTTTCAGTCTTTGTGTTAAGGGACTGCTTGTTGTGGTTTCATATTTATTGTACTAATATAATATATACTAATATATAATATATGCTACCAGTCTTCTCATCTAAAACTCACCATGAAAGCAAGTAGGCCTATTTCCCAGTTTGACTACATAGGCAATTCTTGTTAGTAGAATCAATTCTGACTTTCCATGGGATTTACTGACAGTAACAAAAATATATAGTATCAGTATGATATTGAAATGAAAGTACATATCCACTCTCTGCTGATCCACTCTAATCTTTGCTATAAATTAACTGTCACACACTCAGAGTTTGGACAAGAACATCAGCAGTGAGTCAGTTCTCGTGCCGGAGCAACAGTGTAGCAAATACAACAGCATACAAATCAAGACTAGCACACGCACACACGTACATACACACACAAAGAGCGAGAAGCAAACATCCACAAATGAGTGATATAGACACACAGGCTTGCTCCCCATCCTCAACCATTCTCCTTGTGCTTGAGATTCATTATTCAGGGGCTCAGAGCACAGCTTGTCTGAGTTAGAGCATCTGCAATTCAAACGAGCCAAAGGTAGAGCAGCCAGTCGACGTACCTTCAACTGCACCGTCAAAGACACACACACACACACACACACACCGAGACGTGTCCAGCTTACCTAGAGACAGAGAGAAACAGTGGGAGGTTAAAAAACAACTTTTCAATTAAAATTTCATCAATTTGACAACATAGCCGAGTGTAGACCTCTCAGGGGCATCTGTATGTGAGTGCGTGTGTTTGCCCTGAATGAACATGTAGCCCAGTCTTCACATCCACACACAGCTATCAACACACAATTACACAGAGGGAGTATCGGTGACAATGAAGATGATTTTTTTTGATAACAGAAGGTCAGTATGCAGAAAATAACAAGGTCAGTGTGTCATGTGCCAGATAAACAAGAACACACACACACACACGCTAGAGATCCCTCTGCTATCCATCCCAGCAGCCTGGAATGCGATTTGGGCTGGGCATACCTGACAATGAAACATAAACCCGGGGCGCGGCTTTCTGGTTCAGGTGTCAAGCTATTAAATATTACAGGTTTAAACTCTGCGGAGGCTATTCTTCATATGCCGCCAGGCACAAGCAGGCACGAGTGGTAGCATACACAAACACACACAAGTGCACATGGTCTTGCGTGGGCTACACCTCAGGACATCCTTTAGTTAACAAAGAGTCTCAGCACCTGCTGTCTCACGCACACACACATACCTAACCTCCCACATTTGTCATTCCTTTTACGCATCCCACCTGGCTGTTGGGGCGCTAATATCAATTTAGAGAGCAGAAACAGGAGAGTGAGACAAAACATTTCCCATAATTTTCCATGCCCTCCCACTTTTACTAAGTCAACAATTTATCATGTTGCCATCATTTCAGATTTTTACTCTATGTATTGAGACAGAGCTGGGCTGACTGGCTGGGAAACCAGATCAGGAAATAAATGAGCATCGTGCATGCGGCTGTGACAGATGGGGATCAAGCAATGACTCATAAAAGAGCTGAGGGATGACAGCCTTAAACGCATTAGAAGATAAACAAACAAAGCCAAGAGTCTCATAAAGCCAACCAGATGAGGAGTTAAAATGTGCCATAAAAATATATACAGGACTGAACTAAAGGCGGCCTTGAGCTCATTCCCATGAAGCAAGGAGACAGGACTTTCCATACACTAGGGTTGTCAATCTGTCTTCCTCCTGTTTTATCCCATAGAGCTGGGCAAACAGTTACATTCCTCCGAATGTGCTGCATACGGCGTTCAGGCTATATATCAATTCGTTCCTGCTCACGAGGTTTTCAGTCGCGGTGTGGCTGCAAACTGGGGAAGAAGAGGTTTGGTTTAAACAGATAAATAAAATAAACATAGATAATCAAATGAGCCCAGGGAATGGTCTAAATCAGAAATCAAACAGAGAGACAAATTACACCCCAGACCACTTATAAATATTGGAGCCTTTAGTCTCACACCGATGAGCGATTCGGTCTGTGGAAATGATGGGTGTGTGTGTGTGTAATGCTAATGGACTGTGTGTGCCTGAGGCACAGCTACTCACTGTTAGAGAGTGAATATACACAGCACAGATCACTGGCCTCCCTGACTAAGCAAGTCCGTCAGCTTTATGGCTTCCAAACTCTGCTGAAACAAGTAGCGGACTGATAGTACCAGTGAAGTAATGGTGTGGCTCCTGGGGTACAAATTTTATTCTTGGGCCCCAGCCTGCTGAGCTCTAAATTGGAGCCATGGTTCACACTATACCTGAGCCAAAAAGATCTGCTGGTGTATGACTACTTGTGTGTGCAGCTTGTGGAAGATACCCGGGGAGCCATCGGCGCCCTGTCTATCGCTCTGGTTGGTCCGAGATGAGCCCTGTGGTGGGAAAACTGGGGCAGAGGATTAGACAGGGGCGGGGGATTTGCTGGTTAAAAGCTGACCTCAGCCTACAACGTCCTTTTGATTCAACAGATCAGCTCACTCCTCCGCCTCTGGACTTCAAATCTCACTGTCAGCCGGGCGGGATAGCGTGGGCTTACTGCATGCAGCTGTTTGCTTGAGACAGTTGTCAGCTGGGACTGGCCAACACAGATGAGTGTGATGCACATTTCTAACCCTTTGCGTACAGGACTGTCTTCACAATAAAGTCACCTCATGCAAGTCAAAGGTGGACTGTTTATTCAATTGATTATATTTCCAGGCACATTTAACTTCTTTTAGCAACCTACTACACCCTTACATCTTCCCAGTGTCGTTCACTCATTACACAGTCAAAACTAATTGAGCTCTTTCAACAATTCAAATTGTTGCAGTGTGTCTCTACCTCCAGCTACAGGGGTATCAGGTTCAGAAATAAATCACAGACAGGGTTTACAGTGGACGCTGGTTCTCTGCTCAGTTTCAGATTTCAGACCCCAAATATGAGCATGCCTCAACAGCTCGGGCACTCTTAAGACCATTTTTCTCAGTATGGAGACAGATCAGGGTTTCCTTTGCTGTATCAAAGTGCTGCACTCCATAAAGTCTGGTTTGGTTCTTTTGATTCGTGTCTGTTTATGTTTCACAGGGAAGTTGATCTGATATCACTGTAAAACACAAACTGTTTGGTATCTGAAGACCTAGATCCTGGGTCTCTTCCATGGAAGTCAAATAAATTCTTCTCTTGGAAACAAATACTGGAAGCCTTTCTGAGCGATAACTTTGAATAACTTGGTATCTGCATCAAATCAGATGTGGGCTGGGTCTCAAGTTCAATGCTATGGGTTATTTGCTCTGGAAACAACTGAATGCCGAACTGACTTTTGGTTTCTCAGTATAATTAAATTTGACACTTTTATCAGAAAAAGAATGCAGTGTTCCCAAATTATATGTGAAGGTCAAGCTTTTGATACAACATTCATGTCATAGGACATAAAACATTAAAAGGTGAACGGAGCAAATAACAAATGCATAAACAATGTAATTTTAATTCTCTTTGGGTATCTGCTCTATCATACAGGCCCATGACTACTCTGCACAATATGACCACAAGCAGAGAAAACACTTGCAAAGTCAGCGTCAACTGAGCCTTTCCAATCTTTGTCTTCTAACTTTTCACTCTCTCTGATGTGTTCCTCTGTCTATCCTTGCTCCTCTTCTGTTCTCATTACTCATAATGTACTTGTCTGGCGTTGTCAAGGCGGCATGAGCTTACAGCACTCCATGTGTAGCAGCTTGGGTCAATCTGCACAAATAAACAATAGATGGTGATAAAGAAAGCTGGTGTGGTGAAGCGGAAGAGACAGAATCTGAATACAATGTTCAAATATGCAGACCTCTAGTGGTTAGGCTGCAGCAACAGAGCGCAATTTTGTGAAATAAGGGTGATGATGGCTGAAATCTGATGGCTAGGGTAACTGTCATTACTGACTCCATTTCATCCATCGTCAAGTGAGTCAGTATCTGTGCCTGTGAGTGGTGCCGCTGTCTCTTCCCTTTGATACATAAAAGTACTCGTCAAGATACTTCTCATGCTCGTGTCTGAACTGGCAACAACACCTGGGATCTAAAATAAATACATATGACCGGAGACATTTCGTCGTATCCATCTATCTATACAAGTTCATCTGTCTTTCAAGGTCTGAACTTGATAGTGCCAGGAATATGATTTAAAAATGTTAAAATGCCAGAGTTTAACAAAACAATTTAGACAGATAAAACACCAAGCGATAGCATCACCTGATATATCGTGTTACACACGAAACTGCTGCAGAAATGCCAGATCTGTTTGAGGTAGTTGGTAACAACACTACTATGACTATTTGTCATCAAGCATTAAGTTGGAATCGCTATCAGCTAGTTCTGAAAGGCAACATGATCTATTGGTCCCTCAGAGCAACACCATAGTCAGACAGAAATATCTAACATTGTGATGGACTTGCTAGAATTTTACCATGTTCGCGGGTCGGATGAATCCTCTGGAGACTTAAATGATCTAAGTGATTACCTTTCCCCTAGATATTTAGGTAAGGTTTAAACACCACAAATATCTCTTAAATCTACTTGATGGATTGACACAAAAACTTGCTCATGAATGGATGGCATACACTATTGACTTGAGTAGTCCAACTTCTCCATTGATATGACAAGGTTAATTTGGTGGTTTTTAGTTAAAAATGATCCTCAACTATCAGGTGGATTGTCTTAAATCTGTACGAACGTTTATTATTACACCACAGCCATAAAATACATGAAACAATGACATTCTCTGACTAATAACATTATTTAGCATTTATTAAGCAAATGTTAGCATGCTTACACATTCATGAAAACAGTGAAGACTAGTAAACGTGCCTTAACATCAACCGCGTTTGTTTAGAATGAATAGTAGTCTACTTCTTTGGTTGTGTGTGTGTGACAAGGTCTAAGTGACGATGTGTACTTCAGGCCTCTATCTGGAAGCTGGCCGTACTCCAGAGCCTTTTTCATCCTGCTTCCTGCCCCCCACACCCCTCCATTTCCCTACTGAGATCAGTTGATAGTCTCATACGGTTTTGGCACTGAGCCAGCCCACTCTCATGCGTGAAATGCAGCCTTCATATGAGAGCCTCTCTGCAGATACTCATGCACACACGTGTAGATTCAGCTGACTCATATACAGAACGCCAGCAGAACCAAGGGCGACACCTGCGCCCACTCTAAGATGGCGACCGTCACACAGACAGAGGAAGGAGACAGAAGATGGAGAGAGACAGGAAGATATACAAGGTCAGCTCTGATGTCATGTTTCTATAGACTAAAAAAAAAAGACAGGCGTGCAATTTAGTATACAATCTAACACATTTGGTCTCGCCTAAATGATCTCAAATATTCCATCAATACTGAAAACAAGTCCTTTGTTTCTCCTCACTGCTTGTTTGATGGAGTAGCTGTCGGACCCTTTCTGGAATATTAGACAGCAGCAGTCAATTCTCCAGGTCAATGTGCTATACGCCCATTAATCAGTGAGCTGTTTGAATCAATAAACCAATCAAATAATTTAACACAGAGTGTCAAAGCTCCTCTTTTTCAGTTTGGACAAATGAGGCTGGGTTCCACTGGGATTGTGGGTCTGTAATGAAAATAGGACACATCATTAAAGTAATGGGAAAGTCAAAGAAGATGATTGTCCAGCATCTCTTTCAACTTATGAGTTAACCTAATAAACAAAGTATTGATCTCAATCGGTTCATACAGTAGTATGAGTCTCAATTTTGACCTTTAACTCCATATCTAAAAACTTACAATCAATTGACCAGTTTGTGCATGACCTATGATACAATCAAAGGGTAACACCGCAACTTTGCTGTTGTGCAATGCTGACCTCTACTGGCCGCTACAGACATAAAAGCCCCCCAAAAAATGCCTCTGCTAAGGGGTCTGACCGCAAAATATTCAGGCTGTGTGTTCAAAACTCCTGTTAGTACAGAGCTGATCAAAGTTTCTCTTCACACACACACACACACACACACCGCCGGATTGGAACAGGTGGCTGGACAGAAGAGCAGTAGGGGATAAAACGAGGAGGAGAATCAAAGGGTCTTTAGTGGTTTTTGTAGCCTCCTGCTGAACGGCAGTCTTCAAACTAGTTAGATGAGGAGATGCGCTGGGCGGATGGGAGGCAGAGATGATGGCTCAGTGAGCGGGTGGACCAGGGGACCTGAGGTGCAGCCAGAATGATAATAGACCAAACTGGTTGTGAGAGGAGCAAAGCATGGAATAACAAGAAATAACAAAAATATTTATTGAACTTTATCTGTCAGAGAGCTCTTCATTAACAGGGCCTGAATATGTAATCTTACAGGCGAACTGTAATGATAATGAAAACAATTATTGGTGCGGCCCACATCCCTCAACTCTACCAACACCAAAACCGACGAACAAGCATGTAACATCTCAAATTCAGACTGAAATCCACTTTTACATGGCCTCTGAGCAAATCAGGTTTGATGTGGGGAGAGGCTTTGTGGTTCCAAGACAATCTAATCCACTAAGTGTTTTCAAGCAACCGGGTTTGGCATGCGGCGCTGTTCAGCTGCTGAGGCCTGCACACACTAGTGGGAACCATAGACTTACAGGATGTGAATGAGGCTCTCTGGATATGAGAGCGGTGAGCAGGTGTGTGTGTGTGTGTGTGTGTGTGTGTTCTAAAATAAAATGAAAACTGCTTGGACCATTGATGATGACACCTTTCTTGAGTGGCTGCATGTATGTGGGTGACAGATGAGAATGAGGTGGTGGGGTAGTGTGTGGTACCATTGACTGCAACAAATGTATTCAGAGCATACAGTAGTAAGCCTGCACTATATAATTAATAGTATGTATGTTCGAAGAACAAAGAGCAAAAATTCGTATTAACAGGGCAATATTCAGCTAATAAAGTCAAGGCTGCATCCACCTGCCAAAGTGCATGGAGTAACCTCCTGAAGAAACAGTCAGGATGACATGAATTAACTCTAACCGGGGTGGGTGGGTTTGAATTGTAGGCTGAGCACAGTAAATGCTAACTTGCTGTGTGTATGACAGCAGTGAGCCTGCCTCCTTGTTCAGTGACGGTTCAAAGGCAGCAGCACTGGCCTTCGTGCAGGCATGTGGATCAGCACCAGGGCCGTGGGGTGGTCGCGTAAGCTAACGCGCCAGTCAGGAGGTGCAGAGGTTTGCCATGGGATGGGTGAAATCTGGCTATAAGTGGTACAAAGCTGACGTAACAATTTACGGCGGCAATAAAGCACACCATAGTTGGTGCAAAACGATTGCCGTGTTTAACTTCAGATGGAGGTAATTTTGCACTTGCGCTGCCAAACTTTCATGTTTCCACAAAATTTCTTTTAACACTGAGGCTGCCTCTGGTATCCCTCCTGTCTGTGCGTTATCTCAAGCCATCTCAGTTCTTCAGATAAAAGCCCATTTCCACCATCAGTAATACCTCTCATCCATGCTAAATGGCTTGCATGTACAGAAACAGTTAGTTAAGCATGAAAGGACACATTAAATGAGTAGTATTTTGCATATAATTTTCTCATTTGAAAACAAGTTTGAAATAATTTCAAATAAGTGGGACATAATGGTGATTTCATAGAGAGACAGTAAAAGAGATTAATAACACTCAGTGTTAAGTTTATCTCCATGAATGACCCTATATTAAAACACTGACATCCAGATGCACGCATGCCATCTTCAGTACAGGGACTGAGTTTCTGATACCTATAGCTCTTAATCAAATGCATGAGCACCTGTACAGGCAACCTTGATAAGAGAAGCAGAAAATAGTGAAGATGTGGATCAGAGAAAGAACTTCTAGAATCATTGCACAGACTTACAGCTGTTCTGTACAATAAATCCCATAGTAAGTAGTACGGTATATAATATAGTAAAAGTATATGTTGGGTTTTTATTATGACAGTAAGATGGTTTCCTTACTGGGGATTGTGATATGGATCTTATTTTTATCAGCTGGCGCGTCATAGCTTAAATTAGTATAATATATAATGCTCAGTACGCAGTTAATCCATTCCATCACAAATCTTAAATGTCTAGCAATGTATCATATTTTACGAAATGAAAGAGAGGGTGAGCCTTTTTATATAGGTCAATTTACTATAACGCCTGGTGATTGTTTAGCTATTACCATAACCACCCCAAACATCAAATAAAATTGAATTTCTGGTTTCCTGTGCAGCAGTAGGTTGATCTTGGACCTGAATACCTGGTGACCTTGTTGTTGCTGGGTTGTGTGTGTCATGTTTGCCCCTGTGGTCCCAACATCAACAGGAAACAGCTAGTGCTTTGGTCTCTGCCTTGGCTGACACGATAAATCACTTGAAATCTATGGGATCTGGTAAAAAGGTAGGCTTAAACTTGCATATATATTTAACTGAAAAATTATCTTCTGTTGATGCCAAGTCTCTCTCATAACTTTATTTCAAAATCTGTTATCTATATACTGGATAAGTCAAGCTGGAATAACTGCAAACAACAGGCAATACAAGACAATACAGCTAAAAACATAACTGTCAGAGTCAAGTGACACAAATAATTACACTACTATACCACGGTGACCTTTAAATAGCTCAACTGAATAATGCCAAAAAAGGAATTTTGATGGTGAGGTGAAGTCAGCGTCTGTCTGAGTGGCTGAGGTTTGGCTTGGGTGACCCACTTGACTTCTCCATCTCTTTTAGATACGTGCAGTGCTGTTTTGGGAGCTGTTTCTTCTAAATCAAAGAAAATGGGCTGTTTTCACTGAAGAAACGCCATATGATCTTCGTTTCTTTCTTCTCTTAAGTTTCACCTGAAGTTAAACAAATATGAACCGGTCAATAATCCCCATTATGCTGCTACTGCAGATTGCATAGGCCTTGTCCGATATGTCATACAATACTAATGATGCGGAGGTACAGCAAGTTACAAAAGCAATTACATGCACTGAGCATTAAAAACAGCAACACGCACAGGATCTCCTGTTACATCAGAACCCACTGGTGGATGAGATGACACGCCTGCTGTGCGCCTTATAGCTCACTTCTTACATCCATCTTTCTTTTCAGACATAGAAGTTATTGTACGCTTTGTGGACTACTTACTCTATCTCAAATTACATTGCCAAATATATCAGGATACTGAAACAGAAACACACACATCCTCCTTTCTGGCACAGCATCATGATCGGTGTCAAACGACAAGCATAATTACAAGCTGTATCTATGCCAGATGAGAGGTTGTTCCTCTCTCCTGATAGGGTCCCAGCCAGCCAATAAAACATCAGCACAATGGAGCTCCTACTGCATCCGTCAAACAGAAGAACAGCCTGAAAAAGCAATAAATTGGTTATTATCAGTGGCGAGCATACATTCAGAAGATCTAATAGAAATTATATCTAAAGAGTGACAGTGTATTCTCTTTACTAGAAACACCAAAAAACCACGTGCTTTCAAAATTACAGATCTGAAGTGATGTATGTCGGTTTGTGTGCTTGCTTTTAGGCAAAATGTTTCTCTACCTGTGCTCATTGCTAAAACCCGAAGAGAGAAATGAGAATACAACAGGAATTCAGACTGAGTCTTTCTCTATCAGTGACCTCTGTATGTGTTTTGTGTCATCGGCCTGCTCCTTGAATTTTGATGCGGGATTTCATTGGAATTCAGCAGCTGACCGTGAGCCCCTCGGGTTCTCAGCGACTCCTGATGGACCATCTTTTCTTTGCCGTGACCGCCATGCGCTCCACGGGTCCGCATGATACAGTCGATAAAATGGGTGGTATGGGTGATTTGGGTAGAATGAGGTGAAGGAACCAAACAAGGGAGAGGTGGGAGGCGGGAAGAGGGAAGGATTAAAGAGCTGGAAGGGGAGAGGAAAACGGCAGCAGGAATGAAACTAAGGAGAGATGGGGAAAAGGCAAGTTCAGCCCAACACTGTCTGAGAGCCAGGTCAAACTATGATTTATTTTCAGGAGCTTCACACTTGGGTTTTACGTATCTGGACATCACTCATACATCACATGACCCTGCAGCCCTGTCAAAATATAACCCCCTTCAAAATAAATCTCCTCTAAATGACAAAGACTAAACACACCATTTACACAATAAAAAGCACAGCTTAGCAAGTCATTTGGCTCCCGACCCATATGGGTGCCACCACAGCTGCTTTCCTCACCAAAACAAGCCCAGGGGAGGGAGAGAAGACAACGGGACAGGGAGTGTTCTCATCCTGTCAAGTAAGGAGGCTTACCATCTCCATGCCAATACACAGACACAGCTTTAGTGATAAATCTGCTCAAGTCTTTATTGTGTGATGCTGACCACCAATGGTTCCTTCTTTCTCCCACCCCCCACCCCCCTTCACCTCAAGACTTCTTCCCTGCCGAAATAGCCAAGCACCCATTCATATGCCTGTTCGCCCTGACAGTTTTATTTGCCCGGCCGTCTTGTTAACACAGTGAATAGCGGGAGCCGCGCCTGTGTTATGCAGATCAGACCGGGTTACCGAGGGGACAGACGTCAGCAAGCCATTCAGGGCCTGGCTTAAAACTCAACCCCAATCCCTCTTGTTCTGCAGCAGCCATCCTCCTCTTCCATACTACTACCACCACCACCACCCCCCGCTTTTAGCCAGCTAAAGTTTCAGCTCAGGCCCTGCTGCATACAAGGGCCAGCTTTGTCCAGCTCTGGCAAAACCTGAACTAAACCTGCTGCCTTAAATGAAGTTTTATGTTGTGCTCTTGGCCGGAGGAAATGAAGAAATAGCAAATGGCAAGATCTCATGGCGTAAATCCTCCTGATTCATGTCTGGGCTGATCTAACCCTACCCAGCAGGTCAAGTGTAACCTTTTAAGCGCAGCTCAAAAGCACACATACACACACATACATAATGAGGAGGAAGAGGGTCATGTGATCAGGATCAGATAGCACATTCACACTCAGGGCACATGTTAATAAGCCTGGTAATGAGTCTCATTAGCACAAGGAAAATCAATCAAGCCAAAGGCAAGCATTAATAATTCAGAAGGAGCATGTTGTGTAAGGAGAATCTACTCCTATACCTAACCTGCCCACAGCAGTCCACACAGCTTACTGGGTTACACAGGCAGCCAGGTAAAAGAAACGCTTCTTTCATCCATCCATTTTCTACTCACAGAGAGAGCATGCCCCCTTTCTGCAGGAATCTCCACCTCACATCTCAAGATGAGCTGAGAGAAGAATGGTGTCCTGCGTCCCTTGCCAGGCTTTTAACTAAGCCAGTCATGCCAAGCACATTTCCAAAGGGTCGTGGTCAATGGGCAACCAACCAGACATGTTACCCATGAACTGATTTCTCTACGTTTAAAGAAGCAGCCATGCTATAGCAAATTCCTCTCACACAGGATGAGGCCAAATGGCCTGTATAGAATCCTAAATTCAGCGATTTGTTTCTGTAATGATGCTCACAGTCATGAGGAATTTTTTTTACATATACTTTTTTGGTATTTTGACAATTGGGTCACTCACATGTGAGTCAAACATCTACCAAAAATTCTTGAGGGCAATGTTTTGGTAGGCCCGGGTGACTTTAAATACCCAACACTAGACTGGCTCCTCTCTTCCCACTGAATGGGAAACGCTTCAACACACTCAGTCAACTTACTATAAAAGACCCCCCCAAGAGCTTAGCGTAGTGGAAACATCTTAGTACTACAGAGGAAGAAAGGAAGAAAAAGAAACGGTGCCAGCAACCTACTGAATATTTAGGGAATCATCCATTTTTCAGTGAATTCTGAGGCAAACACGTGTTAAAAGTGTGGAGAACGGTACTGTGCGTAGTGTTGCCTTGTCCCATTCACTGTAACATATTCACTCTGTAAGAGCTCAACTCTCCTGGCCACATACGGTGGTCTGAAACTAAAGCTAAAAAAGTAAAAAATAAAATAAAACAGGAATTGCTTTATAGGAAAAGGAGTTCCAAGACTATTAAAGCAGTAAGAGAAAACAACTATATTTATGTTACAAAAAACATTGCTTATTTTTCATTATTTTCTTTACTTCTTGCTTTTTTCTTGTGAGATACTCAAGGTTTCCAAAACCACGTCAAATGAGCCACTTGGAGAAAGGAAGCTTAAACTGTGGTCCGACTGCAAAGAGCTCATGTCCATACTACAGCCATCATCTGTGGCAAGGTGACAAAACTAGACACTGACTGCTTCTAAAGTGTCACAAGAGAAAAAAATTACTACAGCTACAGCAGCAACACAGCAGTGCTTTGAGTTAAATGCTAAAACAATATAAGCTATTCATGACATGCACATAATGACAATGCTACCGTGTTCAGGTTTAGCAGGTATATTTACCATGTTATGTTCACCATCTTTGTTTAGATGCTTATTTGCTAATTAGCAGTCGGGTCCAAAGTGGTGGATTGACAGATGGAGAATGCCACCTTAGAGCCACGCTGTGGTAGCAAGGCAACAAATTTTGCGACTGATTTGGTGACTGCCTGTTTCAAACCTCCGAAAATCTCAGAGAGATGAATTGTGTCTGATAGAGTGCAGGAGAGTTTAAGAACACAGCAACCCACATGCAAACCAAATCTATTTGAAACAGACAGTTTGTGCACACCTGCCCCCTTCGTCTCTCTATCACCATAACCTCAGGGTCATTTCAAGTCCGCCACATTCCGAAACACACCATTACTGCTAATACCTTGTAAAATTAGCATGAAAACACATTTATTTTTGCCTGTGAAATAGGCAGGAAATTCTTTGTGAAACTGGCAAGTTTGCTCCTTAGGAACAAAGACTGTTCGGGGCAATAAAACTTTTTTTGCCTTTTGCCTGCACACACAAAGTCGAGCTCCTTTGCTCTGTGTCCACTGACGACGTTTTATTCCAGTTTGTTGGACGGGAAAAAGTTGACTTTTTATTGTGAGACTGCAAAGACGGGGCAATTAAAGGCTGCATTCCTGAGCCCGCGGTTGCCCCTGCCCAAGTTTACTTTACAGCAAGGGAGGCTGGATGGTCCTCACGGTACAGACCCTCCCCTTCTATTGTGGATCCCTATTAGAATAGAAAACGCCTGACAAATCCATTTGCCGCCATGTTAAATTTGAATGAGCTGGCTCCAACCTGACAGACTTTTCTTTTGCCAAAATACTGTAGTTTTATGTGAGTTTTTTTTTTCTGTGTTTATGAGGAAAACTGGTATTAGGAATTACTGTGGTGTACTGCAGAATGAAGTCACACCCTTACAGATTGCGCAGGTGTAAATAAAATTATAACTGAATTAAAGTGTTACATTTTCTTCACAATGTTCAGTTTGTTTGAGGTTTTAATTTTGGACCTTTCCTCCCCAGTTAATCCTCTATGGACCACGTCAAGCAGCTTATTGTGTGGCACGACTACAATGTAGGATTTGTGATCAGTGCATAATGCGCCTTCGATTTTTGGTTGTTTCCACAAACTGAGCTTCGGCAGCAAAGAGACAGTGGTATAGCTCACAACATCTTCATTAAGTCAGCGCTGCTAATAGTGTGACTTTGTTACAGAGTGATTGGTGGCTACAGGAATCAGCTGATACCAATAAACTAACAGTGTTCAGCTCTTTCTTTATGTGATGCCTTGTGTTTTGCATTCCCACATTAGTCACACTCGCTCACACACTAACCCAAACCACCTGTACCTCACAGCAGGGACACGTCTTTCTGCAATATACAGTTTGTTTCACAGCATACACAATTTTACATCCTCCCAGTTGTGACAGAGTGACTGTGGAAGCAGCAGGCGTGAATCCTCCCCGCTGTATGAAAGGTCTTTACAATAAAAACTATTATCTTAGAGTGCACAGAGGCAGAACAATGGTTGCTTCACTGTAGCATGCATGGCTGATTCTATTCAACATACCAAGGGTCTGACAGGTTTCCTCCTAAATGCTACTCCACTTGAAGAGGAAACCCTAGAATTTTTTTTTTTGTATATCACAATGCAGAGTGCTTATTTTCTAGTGGCATAATCAACTGGTTATGTTGTTACAGGGCAGTAAATATTTAATGGTATCAACTCCCAGCATCAGACCACAATGATGGCTTGATATTGAAAACTCTCCTATCTACAGGATGGAAATATCTGCACATCCAGAAAGCAACTGTGTGGGTATCATGTGACTTTGGTTCATGGAGTGAAGCCACGATGGATGTTACCTCCATTGATGCAGGGCAAAGCCAGGACACTGTTCTCCACAGGTGATACAGGGCTGTCCTCTCTGTGGCTCATCCGCAGGGTTCAGCTAGGGACAAACACAGACAGCAGATGATGGGTCGCAGCTTGCAGTTGCACATACAGTACTTTTTGTGCATTTTTGGACAAAAGTTGATTTTTGTAGCAGAAAAAAGGACTATTAAAAGTAAATGTAATCCTCCATATACATCGTCCTGCTGCCATAAACGCTCACCAGAGCACCAAACCTGTATCAATCCCATGGCTGAAAAACAGGCCCCAGCAAACGCACTATTTCCCCCTGTTTGGGCTGATGTTAGCTAAAACTGTGACCTGTTTTTAAATCACTAGGAACTAATGGGTTTGGAGCTGGGAGCCACATATTGTAGGGAAGTCAGAAAGTATCAAAAAATGGACTAATGCACTGTTGGCTTTAGTCTTGATGATGGGTCCCAGCTTGCAGTTGCACATCCAATGCTTTTTGTCCATTTAGACAACACTGCCTGGAGCTCTAAATGTCAGAGTCTTGTTGGCTAACTGTGGCTTCCTCTGTGAGTTATTTCACCTACAGTCACAATGTGCCAAATTAACACATATTTCTAATGAAGTTAACTCGTAAAGCCCTCTAGCTGAGACAGAGACAACATTTATCTTTCATCACCGTGGCTGTTTTGTCAATGAGGCTTGTGCCAGTGCGTTATCATAACAAGAGCAGATGAAACGTGATGCTCATAGCAACAGGACAGGGCAGAAACAGGGAAAACTTCACAACAAATAAAAATAAGTCGCGTGCGTATTGTTTAATTAGAGCGCTAAAAAAATAATAAAACAAAACAAAACAAAAACAAGTCGAGGCACGCGCTGTGGAAACCACCAAACCTGCAACTTTGTCTCTGGCAACCTACCGATCTGCTGGAATTTCTCCTCTTGGTGCTGCGGCTGAACATGACAGGCTGATCCCAGGACAGCGAAGGCACAGTCGGCGACTACCGACACAAATGGCGCACAGGGGAAACTAGAGATGATGAGTGCCTTTAAAAAAAAAAAAAAAACCCTCACGACTTTTCCAAACGCAGGAAGCCCTGGCTGCAGTCCTATCCTCTATTAACCTTCTTCATTAATGAATGGAGCTGCGCTTTCCGGATAGCAGCTCCACCCTGTTTCCTCACAGCCAATTGAAATCTAGGAAAAATACTTTTAAAATACTTTTTTTTTTAAAAAGGAAAAACAATAATTAGGTTTGATGCAGTGGTAAATGACAGTGTGGATGAGTTCTGACGTCCAGTCTGAGAATGAGAAGGCAAATAACACACCCTGTAATCACTGTGGAAATAAATGTTTTATGCTTGTATTCTCCCTCAAACACCCTGCCTTCTAACCTGCGCCAGTTTTCTATTTTCCACCATGAATTGCAGTATCTGTCAAAAGATTCATTATATTCCAAAAATACTTTCAAACTTGAGTCATAACATAATACAATGCAACCTTGACTCAGGGACAACTGAGTAATTTTTTTTTCTTTTCTGTTCCCACTCACAGCTTAGAAACATTCATGCCATCACTGCCCTGTACCTACCCTCTCCTTGAGAACCTCCTAAATCACATTTGTTCAGAAAAGATGAATTCTTCACCACTATTCATCTCAACAGAAACATCTGCCATGTGCCCTGCAGGGCGGGGTTTTTTTTTTCCATTTTTTTCCCCCCTCCCCTGTGGTCTGACAGTGTTGACTCTCTCCACAAAGTGCACGCTATTTATCACCAGAGAAAAGGCTTTTGAGCATCACCGGCACCAGTGTGTGAGAGTGCTCTGACTCACAGGCACATTTCACCGAGATGTTCTTATGCTATATTATGACTTTTAGACACACATTTTGCTTCTATTCTATACCCATTATGCAGCCTCTCTACAGTTCAGGCACTTGCGGCACCGTGGGATGGATGTCAGGCACAAATGTGGATGGCATTTCAGACACAGACTGATTTCTTGCCTGTTTTAAATGGTTTGGCACTAGATAACCCATACCTCTCTGAAACATTTTCCTGCTTTGATTGTAGAGGTTTCTGCTGAATCATGCTGGGTGGGCCCTAAGAATAAATGTGGTTACACAGTACCTTCCATCCATTCTGCAAAGACAGAGAGATTGCTGTGCTTTCAGTATGTTTCTGATTTAAAACAAACAAACAAACAAACAAACAAAAAATGTGGTTGATTAAGGGTTGACCAGCAACAGAAATTCTGGTTGAAATTAACATTTGCATAATTAACACGGAGGGTCAGGTGTAATGTAAGTTAATGCACCTGGCTAGTTTTAATTGGGCAGTGATTAAATTGATTGCTTACAATATGGATCTCTAGTGGTTACATAGAAGATGGATGTATATATCTATTCCATCAGCCACTGCCATTTCTGAGACAGATATGATGTAGTTCATTTCACATCATATTTATTGTGTGATTGGTGAAAACTACATCAGCAGTTTACATGAATCCCTGCTTTCATAATTTACAGGATGAGGCTGGTGCTCTAATAGATTTTTGTTGCTGCTGACAAGCCCCAAGAAAACATGAAAATCCTATTAAGTATTAAGAGTAAACTTATTCCCCTGCACCATAGAGCTCCATTGTTGTCCTAAAATACACCAGTGAGCCACACTGCTGCACTGGGTGACATGTTCCCTTAACACATTGAACATGGGCATTGTAGTTCGCCTGAGTCCCACATACACCATCCTGCTGCCATAAATACTCACTGCAGCACCAAATGTGTATTAATCCATGGTTGAAACTAGTCTCCCTGTTTGACAAATGTTAGCTAGAACTGTGACCTGTTTTTAAAAATGTACATCTTCAGTAGGAACTAATGGGTTGTTGGGGTTTTTCATGAAATTTGTTGAAAGAATAATGTAAGCTTTAACTTTACAGCTCTATGTGAAATATTTTCCAAAGGATTAGTAGCAAAAATCAAGTTATCATAATTATTAGCAGTATGTATGGGTTCAAGACATTCCATTTAGTCCATGTACGTACAGTCCATGAGATTCTGCTGTTTTCTCTACTCTCTATTCTAAAGAGTTGTTACAGGCAGGACATTTTTCTTTGCTCTTTCATCCTCTATCACTTGCCTAGAGTGAGAAAGGAAAGAAAGGCAGCAGAGGAGGTGTTGCTGTGTCAAAATAAAACAATTCTACACTCTACTGAATAGATAAAATGAAAAACAGGGAGCCTGTAAAAAGGTCTAAGCTTTGTCTCAAGGACAGACCGGCAACCTTGAGACACTCAAGTTGCACCGGTGGATGAAGGAGAAAAAAAAAAGAATTCATTCTCATTACTTGCTAGTGCTCTGTACAGGAAAACAGCACACACACACAAATACACTCACTGGCTTTACAGCGCTTTACAGCACCCAATCCTTTTCCACACGGAGATAAACACAAACTGTATCTGGGCATCCAAACTATTTGTGTGTGTGCACGGCGGGCCTGAGGCTTTCTTACTACTAAGCCTCAGTTCAAAGTCAACCTCGATTACCTTGAGGAATGATGATGATAATGATGGGAGGGGGAGCTGACCCTGGGGACGCATGACTTTAAAACTCCCCTCATTAAGTCTTAAGTTAAGAGTCTAAACACTGATGGCAGAATCAAACACAGCTTGCATGCTATTTCTAGGAGCAATGCAGAAAAAGCAGTTGGAAGCCATGAAAAGCTCCTTTTTTGGTTGTAGCGTGCAATCGACATGGTACTGTAAGGGTTTTTTTTTTTTTTTTTTTTTTTGCTGCTGCCATTGTGGAAAAAAACTGCCATCATAAAAGCTTGATCCAGGATTTCTAATGCCTTGCATTTTACCTCGCATTATCTCAAATATCCTGCCAGTGAACTTTAGACCTGCAGAAGTCTGTCAGGGCTGATTTGGGTTCAGTGAGGAGTTGCTTGCAAGGTGGTGGACATGACGTGCAGAAGCGTTGGGAACGTCTAGTACGGCCTGGAGCCTGCAGCTGCTGAGGTCACTGGTCTAATCCTTGTGGGAACGTCTCAGAAAAACCTGCATACTGTACTCACCAGAATACAGTCACGGACACACACAGAGAAGCAGACTCCTGTACTTTTGTATGCGTACGTGCATGTGTTTATGGTATTTGTCACAAAAATTATATTAATCGTTTCCCTAACAATGGAAAAATCTGATATCCTCCGTCTCAGTTTGCAGAGCTTTTGTTTGGGGAACTGGTGTCAAATATTCTCTGTGCTGTCCACACCCTTCCCTCTCTGTCTCATTCACACACTTGAGCACAAGCTCAAGGATGTTTAGAGAAAAGTAGCACCATTAAAAGCAGTAGCTGTGTAATCCAGGGTCCTGCCTGTCTCTCAGTCAGCAATAACAGCACCCAGAAGCTTTCTACCAGGGACACATATCAGCGTGTTTTCAGACCACACTGATAAACTGAGGTAAACTGTTGGCAGTGGTTGGTGTCATTTAGCCGCAGAGGTGCTGCTTAAGGGCCCAGACAACCAGAGGAAAAACTGCAAGCCCGGGAAGAATACCAACGAGGATGCTGCTTTGATTATACTTCACCAGCTTGAGGCGAAACACTTCCCCAGCACTGCTCCCATAGAAACTACAATTTTACTCATTTTACGATGTTGTTGAGAGCTTGTACTTGATCGCACATGTCTGTCATATGACACGTTTATACATTTATATATATGTGTGCAAATATTTCAAACTCCAAATAAGTGCCGTATGGCGTATGTGCGTATGGAAGCAAATAAAGGCCATTGTCTGTTTGTGAAATTGAATCACTACTGAATACCCAGTGTTGTACAGAAATACACAGCATCCACCAAAGAAACAAAGAGGGAGACCTTATCTCGTAATTATGTTCACATTCTATCACATAATTACAAGATCCAGATCTCATAATTACAAAAACAACCATTCCTTAATTATGAGATCAGGATTTCATGATAATAAGAAAAACCATGTGATTTTTGCTCGTGATTATGATCAATAATAATTAGGAGGTATGGTCCCCATGTTTTTATTCTTTGGTGAAGGCAGTGTGTTAAGTTAAACTTAAAGCTACCTGTTTTTACCTGAAATTTTCAAGTTGTGTAACTCCCATCTGTCATGTATGTATATTTTTTAGGGTATAAAACTGATCCTGAGTTCAAAAACTATCTTCAGGTTGCACAAATTCAGTAAGGTCAATTGCAATTCAATCTAAAAATTTAAGTCAATTCCAATAAATCTGTCCACTCAACTGGCCTGGTCAGATTAAAATACAAAAATTCAAGAAGTAAAATTACATTTTGAACATCTGAGATATGAAGGATGAGCAAGTGAGCTTGAATGTGATCAAGAGCTCAGTAAAAGGCAGAGTAATGTAATTTCACACTTAACTGGTTTATAAGATTCAAATCTTAATGGCTATCATGCTTCCATTCATGTGCACTGTGTACAATAAAAACTGCAAATGCACAAAGTAAATAATGATATATATAATATATAAACAATACATGATAAGTATTTGCAGTAATTATACCTGCACAGATTAATAAATAAACATTAATCATACATGCATTGACAGACAAACTGATCAATGCAAAGTCATATTATCATTTAAATCTTGAGTTAGGACCCTTACCTCTGAGGTGTCATGTAAAGTTGTGATATGCTTTGAACCACCTGCCCTGCCTGCATATATGTGCAGATGACTGGTGTCACGTTACATATGATTACTTCTCTGCCAGTGACTGTGACATATTATCTCTTGTAACAGAAAACAAGAAATTACCGCAATAGTTCCTCCAAACTACGGTTCAGCGGAGTTCACACGCAGAATCAGCTCGGGCGCCACTCTCTGCTTTGATCAAATATGCTGCTGATAACCTGGGGTGTGTGAGAGGTAGATACAGTCTCACAGCTAGAGGTGACTTGTCTTTGCAATGCTAAACCCTCATCCAGCACGCTTGGAGGAATTCATCATAACTTTCAAGGGTGATGCAACTGTTTACGAGCAGCGAGGCAGAGCTCTTTAGATTACATTTCAGCTACATCTGCTCAGGAAAAGAAGATTTCCCCTTTAAGTCTGTCATTTCTTTTTCAGGGATATCTGATGTAATGCAAACCTGCTGACACACTGCTGTCATCTGTCCGCTCAGGAGAGGATATGTCTCACAGTTTTAATGTGAGTGCAAGAATGACAAAGGAAGAGAGAGAGTTCTTCTACAAACTGACCCCTGGGATGTTTGCAAATCTACTTCTGAATCATGTTCTTATGTTTAGACAAGCCCTCTGAAGCTGTTGAAAGCTCTTGCCTGTCCAACCTTCCTTCCCTCTCTTTCCTTTTCACACTTGTGCTTATCCCCTTGTATAACAGCCACTCTTTAAACAGCAGCTTACTCGAACTGTTGACAGACATCTGAGGAGTCAGTCCCTAAATGACTCCTTGGCTCCCATCGCTCTGCACCTCACCTGAGATTACAAAAACAACATGAAATACAGATCACGAAAACTTGTGTAAGTTAGTCAGAGCTACTTAAATGCAGCGTCACTTCCAACGGATTGGAACAACTTCATACATCTGCCACCGATAACAATCATTCCCTGCTTCTTCTTTTTTTTTCTAGCCTGCTGAGATCTGCTTGGTGGTGAGTTATATTTATTGAGGAGGACCAGTGCTGACACCTGGTAGAAGGCCCGACAATTCACCATTATTAACACAGACAGAGACTAGATTAGTTCCATAAAACACATCTGTCAGGTCACAAGCCAGACCGTTATGATGGCGGAAGGTGTGTAATCATAGCTAAACTGAAGCACTACAGAGAGAAGATTTTATGGTTTGAACATTAACCAGACTATTGTATATTCATGATTTTTACAGCCAGTATTACAGCTGAATGACACATCAAGGACAAAGTGGAGTTAAAATTACATATTAGTATGAGAAGCAGACAGGCGAGCATGGCATGTGTCAGGCATTTTATTTCCTTCTTATTATTGCCTTACCAGATCTCATACATAAATCATGCTTTTCATATGGCAGCACCAAAATCTGCTCAGAAAAGTTACACAGATATGACATACATATAAATAAATGTATTCACAAAACAGGAAATGTTTTGCCACACGTTTCATCTTATGGCAATACTGCATGGTAATTCATAGTCATTTATGGTCAAAGCCTATGTACATTCACATAAAGAAAAGGTAAAATAAATATTGCATAAACAATAAAGCATACATAAGGACAATTTACATAGTTAAACTTCAATAATACATGTTCAGTTGCCTGATAAACATGTGGCAAATATGTAAAATAAGATAAATACATTTAAATATCGTAGTAATCCCTTCATTGACTGTATGACACCTGAGAACTCTGCGGACTGAACTTTACTCTGACATTCACGGCGAGTGAAGTGCATTTCTCATTTGTGACTGTCATTGAAACAAAAATGTTTCTTCTCCATGCTTTCGGAAATGATTTCTTACTTACATACTGTAGTTGCAGATTAGAACTGTGTGAAATTCCCTTTGGCTGATGTGTGCACATGAAGACACAAGGCACTGAAATAGCACCATACAAAAGCAAATATGGCTTCTTCAGTTTACATATAGTATGTACCTTACTCTACACATAAATAAGGCTTAAAGAATGTAAAGAATAATTTCTTCTTGTGTCTTTTTCTAGTATTTCTCAATTCTTCATGTGTCATTCAAAAAAACAAAACCAAAAAAGCTCACAAAACTGCATAACACTGGCTAAAGAGATACAAAATCATACATATACACAAAATAACAAGTACCCTGATGTTGTCACAAAGAACAACAACTAAGAATGCTCTGAACAGGAGGATATTACTATGTACAGTTTGGACAGACTCTTGAAGACAAAGACGAAGAGAAGAATGTGAGGTACAGGAGGCAATGGTTTACAGGCAGCATCTGGACAGAAATCCCGCTGCGGGGCCTGTGAGCTCAGCGGTTTGAGAGGTGTCTCCAGGGCCGAACCAGTGCATTATATCTCTGGAGTATCTACTGGAATTTTACTGGCCTGAGGTGAAGTCTCTGTTTTCCGAATTCTTTCAAGTTGCTCCAGATAAGATAACCTCTCTGCTTGGTAAGAGCTAAAAAGGCTAATGGCTCTCCCTGGTCACTGCACACTACCTGAGAGATATACAGAGGAATTTGGGTCTCTCTCTGATGTCTGGAAGTATAATCTCTATGGTTCTTGTGACCTATAACCTTCTCCTTGTGAGCCAGTAATGCGTGTGCGCATTTGTTTGTTATGCCTCAGTATGTTTGTGTATGGGTAAACTTCCTCTCTTGATCTTGGCCTGTAAATCCCACCCCCACAACCCATTCTTGGCATGCACAAACACAAACATGCACTCACACACATTCCTGTGCGCACACCTCTTTGTGGGGACCCATCACTGACATAATGTATTCCCTAACCCTTACACTAACCTTAGCCATCACAACTGAATGTCCAACCCAAACCTAAACTAATTCTAACCCTAACCATAAAACCAAGTCTTTACCCTCAAGCAGCTTACTGAAGCTGTGAGGACTGGTCAAACAACAAACCAAAATCTGTCCATAACACACACACACACTCCTATATCTGCTATTTTCCTACTGCACTTAAGTTGAAATCTCCAAAATCTTCAAATCGAATTCTTATGTATGGACCACGTTTTACTGAGAAATAAAAACTACTTCAAATTACAGTATCAAATATGGGTGCATTTTACAAATGCAGGTGCAGATGTCATGGAAGCAACACCTGGCTCTTTTCCTGCCGCATGTTATTGTCGCAGCTGACCCTTGTGCACCCCCACTTAATGAGAATGTAGTACAGTTCACAAGCCTGCACTCTGCTCCCTCCCAGCCAGCTGGACGAGGATCTGCAGCTGCGGTTAACACCTGGAGAGATGCAGTCGAAAGTGATCGGCTACAAATGCAGACCCTCAGAAGTGAAGTGAAGATGAGAGGTGTGCAGGTGGCACCGGCCACTGTAAGCACATAGCTGGACTGACAGCAGCAGTTGCCCATTTGTGACTTGAAGGATCTCTGGACTAGCAATATCTGACTAAGAACACATTCACATTCAAAGTAAACAAAATAAGCACTTCACTGAACCAAAAACATCTTTTCAAAGAGCTGCTTAGTGGAACACAGTGTAGTACAGGATTCTAGCACCGGTGCATATGTCCAGAAATCTTGCCTGATGTGATAATAAAAAATAAAAAAAAGACCCGCTGATTGGAGACACCTCACTGCATTTGAACAACAGGACTGCTAAACATCACAACTATAACATTATTGGATTAAACACAATTTACTTAATTGGTCCAAAAAAAAGAACATATGGCTGTAACACATGCACTGTGGAGTAACAACAGTGCTACATGTTCCAAATGGCAAATATCCAAAATGGAAGGCACGCTCTGGCAAATATAAGTCTGATAAATGGCAACTGTGCGGTGTTTGCTATTGACAAAAACAGTTAAATTACATTGCAATACAAAAATAAATGGAGAGTATAATAAATAAGACATTTTTATCCTGCTATGTACAGTACTTACACCAAATTAATTTACATTATACACACGTGGGGGGAAAAGAGGTCATGTTGAGGACAGGTCTGAGCTCAAAGTTGGCCGTAGCACCAAAGAGGAGGGATGTGTTGACACGACGAGCACCTGAAGAGGACGGCCGAGATGAATGGGAATAGATGCTGAGAAAAAGACAATGCAAACAACATGAGCACTAGGCCAGTTGCTCTTTAAAAGCTCATAACAGGTTTTCACAGTAACGCAAAGACTGGACAGAGGTAAGATGTGTATTCAGTGAACAGAAATGCATATCATAGTCCTATATTTTCATAGTGTGAAATACCTGATAATCAGTTGACTGCTGTCTCCAGGAAAGATCCAACCAGTCATTTTAACCACATATAGTAAGTTACAGAAGTATTCATTCAGACTTAAATGTTCAACTGATGTAAAATCCTATTTTTTTCCACAGCAGGTTCCAGTCACATGTTTTGAATTTTGGTAGTTGGGCTCAACTCTTGTCCTTATTTAAATTACAGATTGTGCCTTTTTAAAATTGAAAGTGATGTATTGTTTACTGTGTATTTAGCGTGTATCCCAAACCTGTTTGATGGTATTAGATCTATTCCACTCTTACAGGCAGACTGGAGCCAGAGGATGGTGTACATTTACCACAGTAGCCTCCACATAATCCTGACACTCTGCTGCCATCCTGTGGACACAAAAGGAACAACAAAAGTTAGATGGGATTGTGCTGCTGCGGCTTAAGCAAACATTTATACGTTTTCTAACATAGTGATAAAGATTTTAAGCATGAGAGAATATTTTGTCCTGTGATGACGAAACCTTTTCTTGAAGCTTTTTTTAAAAAACTTGTCACTAATCTGATCCGACAGTGTAAAACAGGATCTGTAAAGAAAAAGTCCTCGACAGCGTTGGACTGGGTTATTCTATTTCAAGTACAGAGAATTTCACCGGTTTGAAAAGTTTCTGTGGCAGGGTTGTTTTGGTGCCTCTGAAATTAGCTTTTTCCTTTTAAAAGGCACACAATGATTGAGGCCCACCACGCAGGTTGTCATCAGGTATGAATCGGGTAATCACTCTCAGCAACAAGCAGTGAAATACAAGCTAATTAATCACTAGCACTTCACTGGCACAATTTGCATGCAGCGCAACGGGCAGTTTCTTACAAACATCTACAAAACAAAAAGGAAATTGCATCAGACGAGCGCACCAAAAGCACTATCCCACGACATGAAAGCCACAGCATGCAGTGAGTGGTTTGTGTGATCTCCTCTGGAGTGCTCTCCCCATCCCACTGTCACAACCTGGCTTTATTTAAACTGCCTGGAGTGCCCAGTGGCTATGGATATCAGACTGTGAACACTTCTTGGCATCTTCTCTGTCTCCTGTTTTCGCCTTGCCAAAAAGTGCTCTCCAGCTTGATCTCCATTTCAAAAACGGGGGCGGGGGGGGGGCACTTGAGAGAGCAGCTGCCCAATAAAGGTCCTTTCTCAGCAAGTTTATGAGGAGAAGTGGAGCTGGGAATACAGAACCTACTTGGGACTATGCCCACCCGGAGCTCTGAAGCCCAGAGGACATGCAGAGAGCACAAAGAACGGAGGGAGGGGCCAAATATGAGAGTAACAGGACAGAGTGAAGAAGATGAGGCAGCAGCAAAAAGAGACAAACATGTATAACAGAAGAGTAAAATAAGAGTTACTGAAGATCACTGAATAATTACAAAGTAAGGATGCTACCATTAATCTCAATTATTTATCTAAGTTCCTGATACCCTGCCAAATATCATCATGGATTAGCAATGAAGTTTTTTTTTTGCTTTTGAAATTTTAAGACCAGAGAGTCATGGTTTGCTGTAATTTTGGGAGGATACTTATGTCACTTGTTGCCTTTACCTGTGATTTCCGTACATCAGCCACTGCATAGTTGCCCTGGGAGATCCACAAGGTGTCCTCAGCCACTTTAAAACCTGTTCCTGAGAGGTTGATCCTGAACCGGCCCTAAAAGAGGAGGGAAAGAAAAAGAGACTAAATAAGAAATATAAATAAGAAATCACATAGAAACGTATTTAAAAATATATTAGACACACAAATGACTAAATGACTTTAAGTGATTTACCATTAGCGGCAGAAAGGACATTAGCATTAATTCAATTCAAATATTACCCTCAGAGGGTTTTCATAGCAAAGTAAGTGCAAATGTTACAATTGATTAGTGAGGATACTCTTTTGTGTTTATCAAGAATGCAAACACAGTATATGTATTTGAAATATTGAAAATGCTATTCAATCCAGTATCACATTTGTGATTTTCAATTAATCTTATTAGCTTTGTAGAATTAGCCATGTAAGTAGCACACACACCATACATGTCAAAGAAAACATGTGACTGACATAAATGCTGGATGTCTCAATAATATTTAAAAAAAAAAATAATTTAATGTCAGTTAAGAGTCAAGCAAAGGTGGCATATTGAATGACATATTCAAAGAAGTGACATTAACTGGTGTCAACATTGTTACTTGTCACACTGTAGCAGGAAAAGCACAGGTTTCATCAATAACACTAATAACAACTGTAAACTATCTGTTTGAAGGGTCTGGTACTGTGCTTTTTTGCTCAGTGGAACATCTTACTAGGCCACTTAAAAGAACTGGGCCATCATTAATGTTATTAGTTACACTTGTGCCTTTGCTGCTCTGACAAGTCAGCAGTCTGCTATGAAATATAATTAACAGCTGTTGTCATACTCACCTGTGGACAATGGGTGGCGCTGTAGCAGTCCCCAGCTGTGGCAAAGGGAATGTTTTTGCCTTCTCGGGTGAAAGCAAACAGCCAGTCTGTAGCTAATAAAATGAAGCAACAAATGAATCAAGTATGATGTGGCAACCATTCCTGGAAATTTGTATCTTGAAATTTGTTGTTCTAAGACCTCAGATGAACTTGCATAATGATAGCTTACATCTGCCATAATGACCAAGTCTTATGTTATTTAACCTACACTAAACCTGGCCTTAGTTTTAGGGTCAGTCTAATGGTAATATCAGTATAATTCCATCTAGTTAGAGCAGTTTTACTCAATCCCCTCAAGCCTTGTAATTGTGTGATGCTTAAATAAGCGTTGAAGACATCTTGATCTCATTAACCCCCATGAACACGGACATAATTAAATGGCAAAGGAAGTTCTTATTTGAGAGTAACGAAGAGTTAACATTGGCACAGGACGTTATTGCATGTGCGTGTTTGTGTGTGCCATCTGCTCTGTGTGTGTGAAGGGGCCACTTACTGATGATGTTCATCTTGCTGATATCCAGACGGACTTTGGAGAAGGTGGTCATGCCAGCAGCGGTGTAGTCTCTCCGACAGTCACAGTCCTCTCTTCTGGAGCCATTGGCTGGGCACTGGGTGGGGTCATTTAGCCTGGGAAACCCACAAGCACATGCACACACGCACACACATGAAATACCTTAGCTCAACTTTACACTTCTATGGAATTTCTTCATTTACGGATAGAAAACGCTGCCAAGAGCCACTTGGATTTTTGTGATGAAACAGGCTGTTCTCATTGTTATCCTGTAAGCTGTTTACCTGAAGCCAAAGATCTCTGAAAAATTCTCCCCTTCTCCCATCATCAAGGTGATGTACTCCTGTGGAGTCTCTGTCTGCATTCCTGCGCAGTAGACCTGAGGAGACAAAGGCGGAGGAGGAGTAACAGGGGCAGCAGAGGTGGGAGACCAGACGAAAGAGGAGTGGGGAAGCAGGGGTGAAACAAAGAGGTTGGAGGTGAGAAAACATGTCGAGAGGAAGTGCATATCAGGAAAGGAATAGCCCCAAAAAACACACAGATGCCGGAGCATAAAATGACCTGAGCTGACTGGTCCTTCAAAGTAATTAACGGCAGGCAAAGAATTTCCACTGACTGCGCTTTATGAGATGTGTTGCATTTTGTGCCTCAACACAGGCTAGACAGACAGATGAATTCTAAGCACTTTGTTGCTGTATTGCAGACACACACAGTCACACAAACACTGCAGCAAAACATTCTGTCCATGTCTGAGTCATTTATCCCTCTCCCCCAATCGATAAAACCTGTTACGGCTTCATAAACAGTGTTTTGTGCATTTGTGAGGTAATAAGATCGTACAATCTTACCTTCAGTGCTTTTCCCTGAATACTGAGAAAGTGTTCACTGTCTGGGAGGGGGCCGTTCATGCTCTGGACCTCCAGACAGCTGGAAGGCAAATGGCCTTGAAGACAAAAAAAAAAGAAAAAGAAAAAAAGTAGAAATAAGAACACCAGTGCATTATGCAAAGATTTAACAGAAGAGAAGAGGCACTCAGACTGTATACACACTCACACACACATGCACACACAAATTTCAGCAGTTAAGTCAAGTGTGGCAAATCGCTGCGTCGAATCAAAGAAAACGAAAAGCCACTCATTCTTTGATGTCCCATCCTACCGTAGGGAAGTAAATACACCGGGCAGTAAATCTTTGATGTTTGGCTAGGATCATAAATATTCCACTAAAGGCCGAATCTCAGAGATGACCGGATCAAGTCGAGCCATGTCTAATGCTGGAATGTTGAGATGCGTTCAGTTGGCCCGTACGTAACCCTGGCAGCCTTGACCTTTGTTAAAGAGCAGCACTTTTCCCGCAGCACTCACAGCTTGGATTTCTGCAGACTTTTCTGGCTTCCGGCTCGGCGTCTAGAGAACACCTATTGCTCTCCTGACCATCTGCTGACACGCACTGCACCGTCCTCTCCATTACTCCGTCACCGCAGCTCGCTGAACACTGGAGGAGGGGAGGAGGAGAACCGTGACAGTGTGAAAATAAAACTTGTGGATGACAGACTGTCAGCAGTTTTCATCTTCAAAGTGGCCATTTTGGAGACACTTTACGTCCGTGTGCATTTTTATCATTTCAAGACTCATTTGGTTTTGACTCAGGTCGCAGCCAAAGGTACAGTGATTTTAAGGTCAGGCTGTCATGCCTCATTTATGCCAAACCATGAAACCTCATGTTTAAAAATACGGCGCATAAATAAATTTAATTAAATTCCACAGCTGTGCCTCATGAGATTAAAGACTGTTGTATCAATTTTAGCAATTACTGTTCACTAATTTACAACATTATATCAATGTAAATTTGGATAATGATGGAAAATAGTTACAAATTATTCACAAAAACCAGAGAAGATTGATGTCAGTTGCATTTATCAAGATTACAATCAGTCTTTGATAAATCACAACTCAAAGGAGTCTTTTTTTAAAAACAAATAATGTCTCATGATTTTATTTTAGGAAACTGAGACTACAAACATGCCAAGTCCCATCTTGATGAAACACTGATAAATGACTGGACAACATTTAGAAGCATGGACTCACTCACCGGTCCCCAGATTCCAACCCTCCACTCCTGTGGCGGCGGGCACGGGTCCAGATTACAAGGCATGTAGCTCTCAGGAGGGGTCCCAGGGCAGTTGGACAAAGACTGATGGTCGTACTCATAGTTGTCATTCTCCACATGCACCTCGCTGCAGGAGATCAGACGCTGGCGGTAGCCCCGGCCACAGCTGGCTGAGCACTGGAAGAGAGAATAAATCACTGGCATGAAATAACAACGGTATTCCTCACAGGAAAACATGGGTGATTTCTGTCATTTCTGCACCACTGGATTCAAAGATGGTGATTTACATGAACGGTCCTTTTGAAGAGTAAAGTATTGCCTTTTCAATGCAAAGTGACTTTCTACCATTATAGATCTCAAAGCCTTTAGAGGGACTGCATCAGGTAGATGACACACAGCCGGTTTAGCTCTCACCTCAGTCCATTCCCCTGTGATCCAGATGAATTCACAGACGTGGGTGTTGCAGCTCTCTATGTCTGGAGGTCTGATCTGGTTCACGCAATACATCTCGTGGACTTCCTGCTGGTTGTGGTCCACACACTGCAAGGCTCGTTGTCTGTGGCCCGATCCACATGACTTACTACACTGTAGTGGAGACAAGACAAGATCCAAGACTGGTGTTTCATAAAGATGCTAAATCATATACATTACATTCCTAAATTATAGATGTAACATAATTGGTGATGGTGTCCACTTTAACACTGGTTCTTTTGATTGGAATGGACCCAGTTATGTAAGTGAATATGTAGCTGCACATGTAACAAGGAAGCTTCAGTTCAAGCAAAGCAGGGATTCTTCATAATCGCTAATGAAAAGGTATCAGCGCATTGGAACAGCAACGATGAAGAGTCTGAGATTTGTGTCCTCTTGTTAAAGCAGGACCTTCACCACATGGGCCGATGGATGAATGATGTCAAAACAGAAGATAAGAGCTGGGAGGAAAGCACTGTGTTGTTAAGTGCAAGAACCTGAGCTGAGGACATGGCTGAAAGCTGACAAGAGATTACACAACTCCTAACTCCTGAAACTGTTTACAGTAACAAGAGTGTGTCTGATGAAAGAGCTGAAATTCACTGGCAGAAAGCAATTGCCTTAAGCCTCAGCATCCGGACTGTCCCCCAGAATCCCTAATAAGATTACTCTGGACTCATAAATGAGCTAGTTTTCATCATGTTTTATTGATAAAGGACTATACCAAATACAAATAGTGTATATTTATTAAAGTATCTAGCCCAATATCTGCCCCTGAAAAGAGCAGAATTGATGGTTGCAAAGGATGGAAGTTACCACCAATATCGACAATGATGTTACAATTATCCAATATGCATTAAATAATTACAATTACCAATGTAACATTTAAACCCAGACTGGACAGGTTAAGAACTAGTTAATCCATTTAGATGGACCACGAGTGAGTCTGATCTCACCTTTTCTTGCCACTGTACATTTCTACATGGGAAGTAAAAAAGGAGGCAGAGGAAAACCACACGAAGGCTGACCTGTTGTTTTATCAGTAAGCTCCAGTGCTCTCTTGAGCCAACCAGTGGATATAGAGGATACAGACTGATTTAAAGGGATAGTTTAACATTATTCACCTGTCCATTAAGTAAGAAGAAAAGAGACCCTTAGCTGAGCATAAAGACAGGCAGCAGGGGAGAACAGCACTAAAGCAAAAAGTTGTTACAACATGTAACCATCCATAAAACTACAGCTTGCCACTTATATATATATATGTAGTGCCCCTTGACAAGTGTTTACTTGACTAGAAGCTCAATGCCACAGAACCACCACAACAATGTCTCCTAAATCCAGGTCCATAAAATAACTCAACTACTGCGACATTCAAGTCTCCAGTATAATTCATGCACTGAACATTTCAGGAAGGGCTCAGTGAGGCTTCCATTTGTGTCAGGAACACTCGACGGTATTACGACCACAACTGATTCCAGCTGGTCTTCATCACTCTTAATACACTGAACACTGTCAAACAACTGTAATATCTGGAACTGCTATCATGAGTTGTACTGTCCTGTTGCACAATAGAAGAATTAACCTACCCTGCATGACGGGTATTTACGTTTTAGTATGTTTTGGTAATACTAATGATAGACAACGCTATGAGTGAAAATATTTCATGCAACAGGCAAGTTATGCCTGTAGCATTTAGCAGTACTTCTGGTTTGTGAAGTCAGTTTAAGTATATAAATCACATAGGCACGTTAACTAGTACCAGGTGAACTGCTGTAATTACCTCCAGCTGTTAATTGGGACACCCAGGCAGGGAGCTCCAAACACTTCTCCAGACTAATTAGACTCTCCTTTCAGAAGAGACATTTCATGCTGATCGGTGACCCAGATTTAACATCACTTGAACACAGTTAAGAAGAAAACTCCTGCAGCTGCTTGCTCTCTCAACAAGGATCTGTAGCCTCTGGCCTATAGAAAATTGCTGAGTACTGCTCGGCAGGAATGCACCCATTCAATATAGCCCAGGTATGACTGCAACCTTGTATTAAGCAAAAAGACTTTTTCCCTTGAAGTGCTCCCAAAATGTGAGCAGATGATAGACAGATAATGATACTCGTACAGACTACAAATAAATATCCTTTTTACTATTCATATCCATAAACAAGACTCGATAACATTTAATAGTATAGATTGATATCAAATCAGATTTGATTGACAGTGGCCTGGCAACTGGAGCAAACAACCCAACAACTTTGAAAGTTTAAATTCAAATGTTGCTGAGTCGTGATGGACTTACATGGCATTACCTATTTGCAACTGGGACCTTCCCACTTCAAAAACCATTGAGAAGAACACACCCTCAAATAAACAGACAAATAATACAGATACATCTCTATGTTCTTATAAGAAATAACCAAAGCAGTTACAACTTTGACAGAAAACAGCCTCTGTGCTTATGTAGGACCACATCCCTCATAAAAAGAAGCTGACTGAGAAAATGGGTTTGAGGGCCTTTTATCTGGCTGTTTAAAGTAGCAGCGTTAGGCTTTTTAAAGTTGAGATAATTAACATTTCTCAGAGGTGTGCTGATTTAACTTAACTTCTATTTACATGACTTTTCAGTGGCTTCCAAAAAACCAATCCATTTTTACAGCGAGGCTTCGGCTTAGTTGGAAAAAAAAGAAAAGAAAAAGCCTGATCATCTGATTTTCATCAGGGGCATGCAGCAGCTCGCCTCCTCCCCTCCCCATCTGGCCTCATGACAACAGTGCCTCCGACTGAGGCATCAACTCATACTTCACCAGATATGACAAAGCAAACTCATCCTCGCCCGGTTTAGACACACTTGTTTCGGCACGCACACACACACACACACACGCACACACAGATTACAGCTGTTTTCTGGGCTTCCTCAGCTTACCGCCTGCCAGTCTCCTTCTTTCCACCGGTACCGGGAGGGACAGTCGGCGACCCGGCAGCTCTGGCTGGACGGCGGTCTGGAGCGCTGGGAGCAGCCGGTCTCCAGTGGGCTCCGTCGGTCTCCAACCTGGCAGAACACCTCTCGTCGCTGGACGCCGTCGCCACATGACGCTGAACACTGAAAGCAGGACAGGTAAGACCTCATTCAACCCTTATTATACGTTTAATTCTATTGCATATGTTTAAAAAGATAGTCACCGTTATAGTCCCGTTACATTGTAACCATCGCGAGACGCAATATGATAACATTATTTCTGCGTAGTTAGCTACCTGTGGTAGTCTGTTTTATTTTGATATGGTATGAAGATATACCACTTAAACTAATGCATTTTATTTTATTTATATTGTAATTTATTGATTTACTGATATCACTTTGAGTCATTTTCCTTTTTAAAAAACTTATTAAGCTAATATGCTCACTTTTTTTCTAAATGTAGCTCATATTAAATAACATGCTCATACCTACCTGTAGATGTTTATATTCATGTCTTTGCATTATAGTATGAATAATTTCCAACACATGCATATGATACGGTATTACTAAGGACACATATGATGTTTAAATAACTACATCCAAGCCTCCATGTTCTTTCTTAAACTTATGGTTGATAATGAATAAATATTTATATTGTTATTCATAGAAAAGTGAGGAAACATAAAGTAGGAGCCCAGAAAGCATAGTTTTCTCAAACTGTGTCTAAGCTACAGCAGCAATGTTTCTCGTGAAAGTGTGTCCTTTCTGCTGAAATACAGAACACATTTCTGCAGAGAACACAAAGGATGAGAGAAGGATGAAGAATCTGTTTTGCTTTATGCCAGTTCTGTTCAGCTGCTATAGACTCACCCATGACGGAAACAATCACCCGATATAAGCCATGCATGCATGTTTACTTTTTAGCTCAAAAACTTTGTGTTACTACTTTAGAGAATAATATTTTGCAGTAACATGTTTATGTCTTTTCTTTTGGTCTTCAAACAGAGGTGCTGTTGATGACTGCTGGTGATCTGCATAACAAGCAAATTACATAATACCCACATGGCAACTGTATATATGTATATAGATTTGAAGTGGGGGGTTGAGATACAGTACATCGTGACAAAGAGTAAAGATGAAACGTTTTTTCTATATGTTTGTGTGTGTAAATGACAGTGAATGAGAGACTACCATCACACAGCGACTGCTCATATTTTTTCAGGTTTTTAAGGCAATGAGAAACATGTCCGGATGATCAAGCAGTGGTGAGATCAGATGACTGGACTGGAACCTTATACCTTAAGATCTCTGCCTGAATCTACATACAAATCAATCCGTCACAGGAATTTACAACACGTCCTTTAACATGTGACACGATTCAGTGTATGTTATCTGTCCTGACATCTTTGCAGTTGAACCACTAGGCAGCCTGTTGCACCATGGGTAATCATGCTGTATTTGTCTAAGAGCCTCGTGTGGAGTGTGATTTTCTCCTGGCGTGCGTCCTGCTGCCCAGCTGTTTAGAGGAGACGCACATCCTCCTTGACGTATGGAGCACAGATGTGGTTCTGTGCTCTGACTCTTGGCCAGTGGGGTGAATTCAGAGAAAGAGGACATGAGAAAAGAGATAGAGAGAGAGAGAGAGAGAAACAGAGACATGGGGAGTAAACTGAGGGAGAGAAAAAAGGAGTAAGCGCAGGGGAGGCTCTCCAGCTGCCCAGGTGCACTTTGTGAGTAGCAGTGATGACGTTAGTGAATTGGCTCTTTAGTAGGGCTTTCAAAGACAAAACCAACATGTGGTTTCCATTGGAGAGGCAGAAGATAGGGAGAGAAAAAAAAGTGAAAGAGGGCTTGAAAGAAAAAGTGATCAGTGGAGGAAAGAGAAACAGGGACAGGGAGGATAAAAGGGGCAGAGATGAGAGAAAATATAGAGATGAGAGGGGTAGATTTACTGGACGTCAGATCAAAGAGGGGTGCACGTCCCTCCTGTTGTCCTACTTACTGTACTGTGGTGTCACAGTCCCAGCATCACACTACCTCAGACCTCTGCTTGCAGCCGCCCCAGGCCTGTGCTGCAAACCCCAGCAAACCGCCATGTGATGTGTAAAAAGCACCCTGCCCTAGTTAGCGGCCTGGCATGGTGCATAAACACAGTCAGGTTTAGCTGCAGACGTTTTCACACATATGTGTGTGCTTGCCTGCAAGCTGATAAGCATTAAAGTGGAATGAGAAGGGGGGTGGGGTGGGGGGAGTCTGGCAGCGTGAGAACAAGAGTGGTAGAGGAGTGTTTTACAGCAGGGTCAGAGAGTCCTACCTCTCCCCAGTTGCCAGTCTTCCACTTTGGGCATCGTCCACCTCGGCAGCGCTTCTGCGTGCTAGGCTTGGGGGACAGGTGCTGGCAGTTTTCCTCCGGGACTGGGCGGCCTGACCCAGTCACACAGCTCACCTTGCGGGACTTGAACCCTCTTCCACAGGAGGCCGAGCACTGCAAGATGTCAGAGGAAAGAAGGAGTTAAATAGAAAGGTTTGTTCTGTGTAAACACTGTAAACCAATGAAATTCAGTGGGTGGATGTTTTTGTTTGTTCTTTTTTTTTGTCAGCATTGTTCCAAGTCAAATAGTATTAATGGGATTCATAATGCACATGATATGTTGAATGTCAGATTTAATTGAATCTCAATCTGCGTGAAAAAAACAGATGAATGCACAGGTGTAATTAAAATCAAGTGTATTAATATTTATGCAGGTAAATGTTGATCATTTTGTGGATCTTTTTAAATCTGAAAAAAACAGAAAGGAAAGAAAAAAAAGCGATCTGAGACGTAGTTCCACGTGGGTAGCTAGTCCAATGGCAAAGCGTGCCCGATTGCCCCGGCAGCAGTTTGTTTCACCTCCGGGTTCACTGAGTTACTGAAAGTCTAACTCAATTTGACAGGCAGAGACACACACACACACACACACTCACACACACAGAATTACAGGAGGGAGTGGAGAAGGGCTGGTCTGTGCTCGGATAATCAAAGGGGGCGTTGCATGTGGGGATGGATGGGAAGCGACAGGCTCAGAGTTGAACGAGTACGTGGCCCAGCGTGCGGTGCTGTCCTGACCAGCAAGGGACTGTGCTGGACAGGAACATGCTGTGACCTCTCACCTCATTCAGGGGAGGAGAAAGGGTAGGGGGGCTCATGAAGGGAGGGGCTAATAAAATGCTTATTCCCCTTTTTAAATCTAGACACCGTTTGCATTTCAGTTTGTTTTGTAATACACTAGATTTATTGGAATTACTTGTGTTGTCAGTGGATCATCCATTTATTCACCAATAAAGACAAAAAAAATGATGATTCCGATTTGTTTTTTGGCCAAAGAAATAAAGAAAATGACTCATATCGACATTGTGTGATCTCTTGTGCAGATTTTCTGCTTAAGTTTGAATAAAAATGACAATGACTGTGTTTATGTCTTCTATATGAAAAGTGGGATAGCGCTTCCCATGATGAATCGTAAGTGGCTTCATGGTTGCAGTTCTCCAAATGTCAAATACCGCCACTGACTGCAACAACATCGCATTTTAATGTTTTTGCCTGGCATTAAGACAATATACGGTAACATGTTTGTTTTAGATGAACTAAATCATTACAGGAAAGCATTTATAGTCCCAGGCAGTCTTCCAGACTGTTCTGTTCAAATGTCACATCGTTCCTCGAAAGTTTTATATACATTTTTACAAGGACTTTCCTGCTGTTGTACCATGCTGAAATGCCCCCAGAATACCTTGGGAAGCAGCACAATCAGACCAAATTAAACCACCATGTGTTTTATCCCCCCCCCCCCATGCAGGGTTCATTAACTTTGCCTACAAGTTCTCTGGGTTTCTGTAATTATCCAGAGCAGTGCACCTTAACATTTCCGATCATATAATGAAAAGTAAGCAACATTTTATTTACGTCACATAACACTACACGCAGTGTTGACAATGTCAGCCGCTGATCTGTATGAACCAACTAAATGCGTTTCAGAGGATGATTGCAATCCATGGAGTTTCAGACACAAAATGCATAAGTCAAGTACAACTTTATTTACAAAAGTTTTGCTTGGCGCTATGTGACCCCCCCCCCCCCCCCCAAAAAAAACACACCACTTTCCATCGTCAGCACAGTTTTTGGGAATCCTATTGAACTCCTCTTTTTTGTTTTGTTTTATTATCCCTGGATCACAGGCAATTTCCCAGAAGTCTGTCTGTGCTGACGGGATGAACCAGGAAGGGGCCCATACCCAGATCAAACGAGACCCTTGACCCGCCAGTACACCACTGCATTGTCTTGCTGAACCCCCCACCCCACCTGCCCTTTTGGAGTCACAGTCACTGGCCCCCATATTGGTACACTGTCATCAACCCACATTACACCAGAGTAGAGGGGCCTGACAGAAAGGAGCAAAGGGCGCTGGCAACTTCATAGCCAAGCACGCGTCACCAGGCGTCCCAGAGAAAAGCCGCCGGGGTAGGCATTAAGACTGAATGAACACAGTAAATGAGATGGGAGGTATAGTGAGGCACTGTCACCCAGGACAAAGATTTACCTTGATGGAAAGAGCTTTGAACTCCTGACACAGACGGTAAAAGCAGGGTCGCTGAAAGAGGTCAGCAGGGGCCCTGACCACATAAAATAACAAGGATATTGCTCAGTGATTTGTGCATTTTCATTCAGGAAAAACACCCCATTGAAAGGACTGGCCGGGAGGAATGCTTTACAAGCCATTTGCCAGGCATCGCTTTTTAAATCTTTTAGCCAAAGCCAAAGGTAAAACACTAAATAATATAGAACATTTCTTCTTCCACAAACACACTGTAATTATCATAGAGCTGGAGTTGGTCATTTTGAGTTCATTTAGGATAAATGTTGTTAAAGGTTGGTGCTTGCATGAGTCATCTCCACTGCTGATGTTTTTGGACAACCAGATACCAGTTGTTTGTTTGTTCGCTTTTTCTTAGTTTGCTTTGACAGTGGCCTGCTCACTGCATGTGGGTTTGTTCAAGTAAGAATGAAAAAAGCCTTTGATGGTACCTCTACTTCACTTTAATCGTAACCTTTTCTGGAAATGAACAGAAATCCAACAAATCCATAAAAAATTAAATATTGACATAACATTATAATGAAGTAACAATAAATACAAGTAATTACATAAATATACAGAAATCTTCTTGAAACACAGACTAATACTGCCATTTGTGAATAAGAGACATACAATATACTTATTTCAAGAGCCTGTTGATATGGTGTTTGTGCTGTACTGCTATTTGCAACGAGCGGTTGACCGCAAGGAGTTAAACTGCTAAGACTGAAAAATGAAACTAATAATGGGGATGTGCTGTGTTAATACTGTGTTCAACTTTCACGGATTCAGCCTAGATTTGATTTTACGCTGCCTAACAATCACACATGTGGGAATCATTGCAAGCAATAGCTCTCATTAGTAAATGATGTGTGTTAAAAACGTACCCGCCACTGTGTTAACAGGCCCTTAAAATAAGGTGTGATGTCAGTACAGACATTTATGACCAAGAGGAGTCAACTGGGTGGGCTGCAGCCAAAAGGTGCCCCTAACCACAGATTCTGGATCAGTTTGCACTGTCCTGAAAAGAATGGTGAGCACAACAAGGTGGGAGATGACACACACCCTGGATCTGTGTTTAGGGCCATCAACTGCACTGGATAGCCTCAACAACTCATGCTTAATCTTAGCCAGCCAAAAATCCCTCCAGTGCAAGGGAGAGAAAGATACGGCAGGGGGGCAATCATAACAGAGACTGAGGTAGACACATTAGGTTGGCTCAGAGTAAGAGCTCTGGATACAAAACACTATTAACTTCCCCTGTGGTCACAGGTGTCACGTGTTCAAAATACAACATTTTAACAGCCCATTCTCTTAAAGGTTGAGCAAGTAGTTTGATGGACATTCAAAGACAATTCAACATTATTTCATCAAATCTGTGATACACTTTGCATTTAGCTGATCAATCTGATCAATCCACTAACTGCTCATGGAAAGAAATAAAACATAGAGAAAAGGCAGCATCAAAAAGCAATGTGCCACGATAAACACCTAACCGACCAAAAATGTGATGGTTCATTTTTGATATTTATATCTTATTATCTCCCTTGTTTGGCCAAAGCACCACTGTAGTGTAGGTTATCATAGTTTAATGGCTAGTTGAGTTGTGTTTTGTTCCAAGTGAGGTATTGTTGAGCATAGCATATTTAGCAACTCCAAGTACTTACTGTACAAAGCAAACATTAACTAACACAATATAAATACACTCATATCAAGCACCTTTGGAGCAGAGAGCTTTAAACCTATTGTTTTGGCCACACTAAAGAAATCTGGGTCAAAACCCTCTGCCAAACTGGAATACAATGGCTATTAGTTCTAATTACCACAAACTCTGCGAGACACTTTATTTTACAGTGCTAGTACAGCTGCTGTTTGTTGGTGTTTACTACTGATACTGGACGTTTCAGGAACTTTTGAGTCAACATTTTCATGTTTCAATATCAATGTCATTTAGGGGCAACGCCGCTGTTGGTTTCATAACAGAGGGTAAATGCATAAACTGTAAAATAAAGTGTCTAAAAAAAATTAGTAACTTCTCTATAAAACCACATGTGCCTTGAGACAAATTGAATTCTTGATACAATAGCCATTTCAAAGATGTATATAGTACAAAGATGTATAATATAGTACACAGCCCAAATACAGTCCTATGTAAGTTGGTGCTTTAATGCTCAGAACAGAACACCAAACTATATTGTGTAGCACCACATATTAAGAGATTATGGGCCATTCTTTGGATAATAAAAGAACAAGGCATCGTACTGTATATTCCTGATATACAAAAACATTCATCAGTATTTGCATATGAACAACGATTGGCTAAATGTGCGAATACAAAGAGCTAAGACACAAAATAAATCACTTTTTAAAGTTAATGCTATATACAAAAGATAAAAAGGAAAAATATCTTAATAAATTATCTTTAAAAACAATATTTTACAAAACTAACTTTGATTGTGATACAAAGTGATCCTGAATTTTTCAAATACTAGTACAAGGCTCATCAACAGTTTTATGGTAACTAGGACTGACAAAAAAATGTTCTTGTGGTCACAGCTGTCACTGAAGCATTTTGTAATGTTGTACTTTTTTTGGCATATTGCAAGTGAGCGTATCTTTGCCATTTAAGTGCAACAGAAATTCAGTTTCCAATTGTCTCGAGGAAACGTTGACCAATCGCAGGCACCAGAGAAGGAACATGAAGTGGAGGGGGTTAAAAGTAAAAGAAGAGAAGCGGGAGTGTAAATTCTCCAGTGCAAAAGCACCAAGTCATCCTGCCCCTTTAAGACTGTTTGTGAAAGAGTAAGACTACAGGTGTTTGAAAAAATGTGAGGATGAAAAAACAAGATATAGAATATGTTTTATGAGCGTACCGAGCTCCATGGGTCTGTGCTCCAGTGGGGGCTAGACGGGCATGGCTGAGTATTGCACTGCTCACGATCTGGTGGCTTGTCATGGATCTCGCAGCTCAGATCATTGAAACGCTCGCCGTTTGGACGCTGACACACCACCAGTCTCGTCTTTATCCCTCCTCCACATGGCTTGGTGCACTGAGGATAGCAGGAGGAGAGGTTGTGTTTCACAAATGGGCATGAGGAAACGTGTGAGGAAAAGACAAGGGACGTTTTTTCACATAAAATTTTTGTGTGAAGCATAGAGAATGTCTTAACTGAGTTCTCATGCATTTTCAAACCTCCACACTGAACAACTTCTATATCCAAGTCATTATTCGAACACAGATGAGCATCTAAGAGTTTACAGTTTTCTCTCTAGGCTAAAAAAAGTATCTGTCTTAGAGACTCAAGAGCCATGGTAAACTGTAATCACGTGCAGTAAAGTGGTGTCTGCCTTACCTCTCCCCAGTTGCCATAAATCCACTGTGGACATGGCCCTGACTCACAGGATCGTTGCTCATTGGGCCGGGTGCGATCCTCACAGCTGTTGGCAGGGTAGCCGTTCTCATCCTGGCACACTACTACACGCCGCTGGAAACCTCCTGCGCATGTGCTGGAGCACTGTTGTTACAAAGAGAGCAGAGTGTGCACGGTCAAATAGATGGTTCTCATAAACAGATGCTCAGTGTATAGGTGTGAATGAGTCCCAGGGGGACATACTGTATATTATTTATACTTCATGTCGACATGATGAAGCATAAAAACACACCAATGTAAAACTGTATGTATAAAAGTATTAAATAAGCATGTCTTTGAAAAATCACTGGTCGGTTAATTGAGTCCACATTTTGAGGAATAAATATGCTGTACACAATATATACTATGTGCACACAGCACACATGGTCATAAAAATTCACACAACATAGTAAGAGACATCTCAAGTCTGAGTGACAATGTCTGCTGTCTGCTGCTATACTAAAATACATATCCTCAGGACAGAGGAAGGAAGAGCTTTGATCACTTCCCAGAATTATTTAAAGGTCGAAGTTATTTTTGGACAGACATTATCACTAACCCAGTTTTAAAAAACAGCTGAACAATACAAAGAAAGAGATTCGCAGGAGGGGGGAGCCTGCAGCTCTTGGATCACGCTATCCTGGTGTGTTACATCACATTGGCTTAGGCCTTGTCTTAAAAAGGGTTACAGGGCTTGGAGAACTGAGCCTCACTTCATGAGCATCAAAGTCTGCATCAGGTTACAAAACACACTGTAGGTAGAAAATAACTGGTTCACAAACTTTTGTGAGTTAGATGAGGATCTGCACTACTCTGATGTCTCTACAGTGGACATAAAGCTACAGCTAAAACTGGTTAGCTTAGCTTAGCACAAAGACTGGAAACGGGGCAAACGGCTAACAGCTAGCCTTGCTCTGTCCAAAGTTCACAAATTCCATCTACAGGGACCTCTAAAGCTCACTAACATTAGTGTTCATGTTATCTCCTGTTTGCTAAATCTGTTTAAAAAAACTGTTTGATCTAATGTTATGCACTTCAGTCTAACCTCACTAAGGCAGAGCATCACTTTGATGCTAAGAGCACAATATTTCAAATGTCAGTCCACAGAGAATGGTTGTTGACCACTATGACGTGATGCTGCTATGTATACAATAAAATGCCTCACCGCGCCCCAGGGTCCGGTCCGCCATTGATGGGATTGGCTACGGGGCAGGTTGTTCCTGCCGCCGGCGTTTGGTGAGGACGGCAAAGATCGAGAGTCACTGGAGCGGGACGGGCATTGAGACATGGCACAGTCCTGCTCTGTGGTAGGACGATCGTCTGGGTCACACTCACTAGCATTCACTTCTTGGTCATTGATGACGCACAGTACCTGCCGTGTCGTCTTCCCCTGGCCACAGGTTACTGAGCACTGAAAACACACACACGAACACACACGGTGGATAAAGATATCGGTCATCAGTTTAAATGAATGCAAATACATATCTGCATGCAAAAAAACATTTTATTTTTTTCTTTCTATCTGTCTTTATCTCTTTATTCCTTTCTTTTTTCTTTTTCTCCAGATATTGAATGACCTTACAAAATAAACTCACACTCAATTTGGTGAGGTGTTCAGCACATATCCAGCTGTTTGACACTCAACTGAAAAACAACCCCACAGCTTGCTGAAGGCCAAAACCAGAGGCAACCAGCAGAGCAATGTTAACTATATACAGATGAAATCTGATGCTTCCGAAACCAAAATGCTCTACTCTTCAGCTCAGTTTTAAAAACTGACTAGGAATTTTGCAGACAAAGAAATGACATGGCACATCCTAACCAACGCCCAAGACCAACTGAAAGCAAGTCTGACTAGGTGTTGAGGATGACGACATTTCCATCCATTTAATCATGGCATGTCAGCAAATGGCCATGGCCTTGGTAGTGGCTGACAATGCAGCTTGCACCAAGTCCACACCTCTTTTTTAGGAAAATAACACAAGCCCTAATGGTGTCTCGCTCAGCTCTTCCTCAGCAGAGTCCACTCTCTTTCTTGCATAAGATCATTTATCATACTTATGCAACAGCCGTCTTCTCTAAAACCTTGCTTGGGATTACACTGTCCAGAGGTTTACACTGCTCTGTCACAATGTTATGGATTTCATGAGTATAGGTACTGTAAGAAGGTTTTACATACGTAAAGTCGGTGTATATGATGTGACACTAAATGAAGCTGTTGGATAACATGCTATAACAGGCTGTACAGGCCCTGAGAACAATAACAAAAATCTGTCATATTGGAGTGTTCTGACACTGCAAGATAAAGGCAATTTTACTTTAGGTTAGTAAATCGAGAGAGAGAGAGAGAGGGAGAGAGAGAGAGAGAGGGAGAGAGAGAAAGAGAGAGAGAGAGGGAGCAAGCCTGTGTGTGGCTAGGGTAGGCCTCTGAAATCTTTTTTGGCCTTCCGATGAACTATTTCCTTTTTGGGGGTCAATGAGTGTCTTTGGCTTGGTGGTATATGCGTGGGTGTGTATGCATGTGTATGTGTGTGTCTGTGTGTGTATGGTGACCAGACCTGCAGTCTGGCTGTACTGTATCACCAGGACTCTGATGAGAAACATCTGTAAACAAGACTGGAGCCCCTCACTGCAGCCCCTTGCATCTCCCAGCTCCACAAACTTGTGCCTCAGTCAAACTCACTCTCTCTCACACAAGCACACATACACACGTTGGTCCTCCTTTAGTTGTGAGGACATAATGCATTCTCTAGCTCATTACCCTACTCTAAACCTAATTCTAACCTTAACCCTAAAACAAAGTCCTAACTCTCAAACAGCAAACTGAAGTTGTGAGGACCAGACAAAATGTCCTCAAAACAATGATTTGGAACAAAGATTTGTCTACACAACCACAGAAAGACATGTACTGCCTCTCTAGCCTCATTCCAGCCCTCCTCCAGACTGCCATACACACTTGCCTTCCAGCTGCAACCCTGTCTCCACATCCCTGCTCTCACATCTACATAGCGTGTGCAGACACTAATTGTCAGCGTAGGTGAAAAATAATACAGAATATACTGAAATAAATAAACCTTGCAGGAAGGAAAACATCTGGATGGAAATATTGATGATACAATTTAGGTTAATCATAGTGCTGTCTGTCACTCTAACGAGATGCAGATCTGAGGGGAAATGCTTAATGATTCAGCAGGAAAACTTTTCTCCAAATTTCCACTTATTCTAAACTGTGTGTCTCTACAGCAATGCGTGAGCTTATATACATTTGCAGCAGCTTAACACTGTAAATTTTCAGAAAATGTTTGACAACTTGTCAGATATGACTGAATAAATGATGATGACGGGTGGTTTTCTTACCACTGTCCATTCCAGCACTTTCCACTGTCCGCAGGCCACTGCTGAGCACACTTCTCTGGCAGGGGGTTTTGGTAGGTGGGCGCATGCCGACTCCTCTGCCACACCACCCTGGTTGTCACGGCAACTCACATAGCGCATCCGTGTCCCTTTGCCGCAGCTGGCAGTACACTGGTGTGCAGATGAGAGAGGTTAAGAAACTGGAAACCGACAAAAAGACAAATGGATTGAAGATAAGACGGGACAACCAACCTGGGTCCAGGAACCAAACCGCCACTGGGTTTTGTGGCCCTGGTGGGAGGGGACTTTGGTCCCTGGGGGAACGGGGTGGCTGCTGGGACACTGAGCCAGTTCACAGTCCTGTGGAAGGGAGGACACATACACCCATTCATGCAGTGATTAACAAAATGAATATACTGTAACAACATCTGTCCCTGACCACAAAATACCATGAATATCAGAGATAGCTCCTCTGACATGGGACAGTCATTAACAACTTAAACTATATTCCTTCAGCTCTACGTTTGAGAGCAGTTGTGTTTCCCATCAACCCTTTCCCCCCACCTTACCAAAACAACATTAACAGGGTCCGCCCTGTCAGTTCAAACTATGGATTGTGGCAGTAAGCCACTCAGCATAAAGCCCTGATCCCTGTCATAACAGGTCATAGTGGAGTGGTATTCAGGGCTCCAATGCCCATGCTGGCGTGGTTGTAAACCCCACCCCTAATCCACCCCCTTGTCCCTCACCTTCCGCCCTTTCCTCGCCCCCCCCCACCCATGCCCTCTGGTGCCCTCTGACCCCCAGTCTCTAGGAATGAGGGCCTTAATCAGGTCGCACAGGATCTGAGCAGGCTCCACATTCCACACTCTGCCACCTAACAGCAACAAATACGCCTCATGGCAGCACTTAAAGTAGCTCTATGCACACTTGATGTCAGTCATATTTCAAATGTATAAACCAATAAAATATGACAGATTTTGTGATAATAGTGATGTGTGTGTATACTACAGCTTTAGAGGTTTTACAAATTATATAATAGGTCCAGAAAGTGTTTATAACTGTTCAGCCATTCTCCTGTCTGTGAGGAAGTATCGGGCAAAGCATCTCTTGCCTCCACCTCTCTCCTCCTTGTTCTCAGAGAGACATCGATCCATCTAGCTGTCCATCATTTTCTAAGCCTCGCCTGGTGGCTGCTGGTGGTGGGACAGGCGGCCTGGTGGCCCACTTCATGGCTGGCTGGTTAGAATCACAACGAGGTGGGGCGACTGCTTCAGGGTCACTGGCTCTGCCGGCCCAGGCACCGGAATTAAGAGCCGCTTCGACTAGAGTGGGGCCTCATCCTGAGTCTGCACGCTCAGCCCTCTGAAATGGGTTTACACCCCATGCTGACCAAACAAAACTCTCATTCAGCTCAAAATAGGTTTCTTTGATTTTCTGTGCCCCTTTGTGTTTGTGTGGAAAAGTTCACAGATGCAGAAACAGATTTAGGCCTAGTCCACACGTACACAGGTGTTCTTTAAAACTAAGCTTTTTCTCTGGGTTTTGGCCTTACGTCCATACGCAAAATGAACCTTCTGCAGAACTCCCTCCAGGGTGAAGATGTTCAAAAATTTTGTTTTCAGGGTTGACCTGTTAACGGGAAAATGTTTTCGGCTCTGGCACGGTGTTGTTAGCCTACCAGAACTAGTAATAACTTTTTTTCAGGTTTCTAATTGACCAAAGTGGCTTCACAGTTAGAGTTACAGCATTGCCTGTAGGCCTGGAATGCTCTTAACAGCGTTTGACAGTTGTTTTTTTTTTAATGAGGGAGAAAACCACCATTTTAATAAATACCAATGTACATGTGGATAAGGCCTTAGGCAACATAAACAATTGCACGTGTAAACCTGGGCAAGTGAAATATTGCACCTTCTAAGTCTGCATTACCATTGGGTGGAGGAGACCAAACATTTGAAACTGTAGCATGACTCTTCAACTAATCTGCTTTAAATACCGATTTAAAGATTTAAATTAAGAGTAAATACTTATAAGACAAAGATGACATCTGCCAGACTTGAAGGGTCTCTTACATAATGAAAACTGAATATTCTGAAGAATAACTCTGTAGGGACATCCTGCAACATTTGGGCTTTAAGGGATTCTGTCTGAGAGAGTGTCTCTATGTGGGAACTGTGAGGCCGATATAACCTTCCCCTCTGACTTTCCCTCTAGACCAGACTAGATCAGACAGCATAGCTTTATTGAGACCAGGTGGAAATGAAATGTGTGTGTTTATCTGTGTCTGTTTTGAGTGTTAGTGTGCATGAACATGGACGCTTTCTTCTCTCCTCACAATATGAATCAGCTTAAGACTCAACCATGGAACAACTGTGGCTGTTACAGTGATGAAGAGACAAAGAGCCAGTGGGAAGTTGAGAAGTAAAACAAAGATGTTAGAGGGAAGGAGAAAAGATGCAAAAAAGGAAGGAAGATACTGCTCTCCTTACCTGGGTGTCAGTGGGTCGGGTGGCAGCGTTACATTCAGTGTCATCCATGACAGCACCATAAGAACCAACCACACACTTAACCGCTCGCATCTGGTAGCCTGGCCCACACGAGGTAGTGCACTGGGTTCAAAAGAGGGAAAAAAGGAGTGGTGGGGGAACATCAGCAACAGAGGCCAAAGACCAAACTGAGAAAAAGGCAAAGAAGGAAATCGAAAAGCAGACAGCTCATCTGAGCATGAAAAAAATGTAAACCAGACGTAGTAAAGACTTCTTTTACCCTCCACTCCCCTGACAAACATCCTCTGACCCAAGTTTCAAGCAGATTAGAGTCTAAAAAATCTAATTCATGAAGAGCCCTAGCTCATATACATTGCATTGTCCTTTTCCACTGTAGCCAAGTCAGAGGGTACTACCCCGCGTTCTCTTCTGCCTCACTGCCTCCAGTGAAACAGGGTCAAACTTGTGTGGCGGCAACTTCAACTACCATTTGACCACGCTTCATTAAACAGCTTCAAATATACCTTAACATGCCCATATCCTCTGATGGGGGGCACAAAAACGTCTCACATTTTTGGGTGTTCAGTTCTCTGTGCACACACACACATGAGGCAGAGCATGCACACACACAGACACAGACACCATGTACTGTCTGCCTAAAAATCTAGCATTGTGAAGAACACACCCACCCATATTTTGTATATTTATTTTTGCAGGATGTGCTCAGCATCTAAATAAGCAAAAGAGAAAAAGGGACAGTCATAAATGAGGAGCGTAGCTTATCTGTGTCCTCTCCTTGGAATTCATCAGAGATGTATGTAGAGATGTGTATGTATGTCAGCCCCGCTCTTGCTTCCCATCAATATACATATGTACATGTATATGATACAGCAATTAGCTGTTCTATAAACTGATTTTTCAATATTGTCTGTCCATCAGCTGTACTACTGTGTCAACACTAACCCCACAAATGATCTTGCTGGAACAATTTTCGACAGCCTCAAAGAGTTCAACAGTGTCTACTGTGTACAGGGAGGTGACTCACCTGTCCCCAAGGTCCGACCTGCCAAGAGGCACACTCCTGCTGCTGGCATGTCTGCACTGACTCAGGTTTAGACGAGCCACAAAAGCGATCATCTAGACGGTCCTCACCAAACTGACACCACGTCTGACGGTGCTTGTAGCCTTTCCCACATGTCACGAGGCACTGACAGGAAAATATTTCAGGTTTAGTTCATACACAGTTTGTATACAGTATAGTACATTAACACTGGTTGTTATTATCCACTGAGCTTGCTGGAATATAAGTTAATGAGGAAGATCACTTGGTCTAGTGTAGAGTGGGATATGCAGATTTCAAAACAAATGGTGATATTAGAGACCAAAAAACAGGGCAAGGGTGTTTATTTATGTGAGTACAGTGTACACAGTATGTATACACTAAAGTGTGGGTATCTGCATTTAGCTGCACCACATGGGAGATTTAAAATATTCCTGGAATGTGGCCCAAAGCTTTGCATGCTCCTTGCTCTACAATGTGTAACCTGTACAAGAGTTAAGTACAATCTTACCCTGCAATCACCAATTTCCCAACACTCACTGTAGTGGAAGGAGGGGAGTAACTCTTCCAAAGCTGAGACATGCAGCATCAACACTGAGATTTTACATTTGACCCAGATCATTGCTCGCTTACAACTCCAATATTTACACTAGAGTCTGTTTCTCTCTAAACTGAGTTAACCCAGCTACATTAACACCAGCATGAGGAGGTTTTCCTCACAGATAAATGCATATTCACAGGCTTTATGTAACCATATGTTTTATTTTTAATTCACTGATGAAATAATCATCATTCCTCTCAGGTGTTTTTTTTCTATGTATATGAAGTAGAAACATTTTAAGGTAAACATTCAGCGTATGTGTGATTATCTCCTCAACTTATCCACTTCCTTTATACAGATCACTACATGTGACCAGTAGATATCAGACTGGTCTTCCTTTAAGGGTAAAGAGAATACAATAAGATACTGAACTGACCTCAGACCAGTCACCAGTCTTCCATTGTGGACAGAGGAATTCATTGCAGGGTTGGACGGTCAGCTTGTCCCTTTGACTGCATTTGCTCTCATCGCCGCCAGCCTCAGCTGCCTTTCGACACACTGCCCCTCGACGGCGGGTGCCCCCACCACAGCTCTTGGAGCACTGCAGTAGAAACGTTTGAACATCAGCAAGTGTAAACACTTATACACAACCCATGATAAACTTTGACAAACAGATGGGTTATGCTCACACACAAAGCCCACGCTTTTTACAACAATCTTACCTCTGACCAAGGCGAGTACTCCCAGCCACCTGGGTTACAGTCTCCATGGCAGCCTTCTTTGTCATCAGGTTTGCGCTGGCCACTACAGTAGCGGTCATCAACCTTCTGGGTCTTGCCATCTGAGCGGCTGATTTTGGCACAATATATTTCCAGAGTACGATATCCCAGACCGCACTGAGCTGTGCACTCACTCTTACGGGCCACGTGCCACCTGCATCAAGAGTGATGGGGTAAGGTCTTGGCAGTATTTTTAAATGACCAAGTGAAGAAAGATTTGTTGATTGGTTCACACAGGGACTAAAGGTTGGTTAAACTGGTAAAACAAACCTGAGTTCACATTCAGTGTTGCAAGGCTCAGTGATGACAGCAGGTCTGGCTGTACCGTGACACCTCTGGTCTGACACAACCACCCTGTCTGACTCTCTGCTACAGAGAATCTTCCGCTTTCGCTCTCCTATGAAGACACAGTAATGCAGGTTTGAACAACAAGAAGTCACTCTTAAAATTCTTAAGCACAATATATCAAACAAAGCAGCAATATTGCACCAACAGCTGTATTTTTTGTTACCTTTATGTAATTTTTTTTTAATTGTTGCATATTTATGCTTGCAGAAACGTTTCTCCCTGTGTACATTGTTCTTTAACAAGAAATCACAATCCAGGGTTTCTTAACTTCATACTCAAATGTAACTTCACTATCTTCCACAGCCTGACCTTAGCTTCTTTAAGATCCTGTAAGTAGTTATCTGATTCAACGCAACAGCTTGCTCAAGCACAATATAGATCATCATAGCATCACTATGAATACCAGCAGCAATGTATGTGTGAGCTTCACCTTGGCTCTTGTGTTGACATCCCTGCACTGAATCACAGTGCAACTACTGTACAGTAGGGGAGAGAGATTTAAACCTCATGTGGCTGCAGGAAATAGATTCTCTATCAGTACCTCATGTTACTAAGTTTTGCAGCTCTGTGCTATGAGAGTTTAGTGTGTCCCAGACTGGCAGAGAAGCCATATAAATCAGAGAATCAGAGGTGCTCAGGCCATTACATGTTAGCTGTTTATCCTGCTGTGTGAACTCGTTGGATTCTACTTGGAATTTACTGTTGGTTGTTCAAGCAGGGCAGTGTCAAAATGTGGAGAAAGAGATTCTCAAAAAAAGTGTTTGAGTCATAACACATAACAGGTTTTTGAGTTTACCTGCAATCCACCTCTGCACACCCACACACTCTGACATATCCACAGTCATGCCAAAGAAGGTAATCTGCCACAGCATACTATGAAGTTGAACTTTAATCACTTGTTCCAAGCCTATATGTCTAGCATGGGCTTGTCAAGTTTAGCCAGACAATCTGCTCTCCCCTATGCCTCTGGCGCAGTGGTTCCCATGTCTCCTCTTTCTGTTCCATCTCATCCCTGCACTCCCCACTCCATTTATCATTGACCACTCCCATCACTTCACCCTGCCAACCCGCTTGTGCCTCCCCCTCACCTTGGCACAGGCGGCTGCACTCCTGCCAGGGGCCATAGGCATCCCAGAAGAACTGCTGAGGTTTGTCCTCTATAGGGATGTTAAAGGAGTACCTGACATCTGGGTTGTAAAGGTTCCCCACAGACAGCACCTGGGAAAAATACAGGCAATGTGATATGTTTTATAACACAGTAATATTATGGGTTTTTAACATCACAGACTGTCCACATCTTCCAAGGTAAAAGTAAAAACATTTGGAGGTCAAGCCTGCAGAGGCATTCAAAATATCATGTAAGTTATCATTTAAGCGTCATACTGTAGGTTTCATTCATGCTACTGCCTCTAAAGTAGTCTAGCTTTGCATTGCCTGCATAGAATACTAAGCTATCATGACAGTTTACCTGGACAATGATCTCCTCTTCAATACGGTCAGTACAGTTGATCCTCTCAATGACATGGTCAGAGCCACTGTACTCGATGACGGCATTTCCTACTTTGATTTCCCTTTTGAACATGCTGACCACAAACTCTCCATTAAGCAGGAACTCTCCACGGCTATTTGATATGGCTGCAGGAAGACAGAAAACAACAGTCACCAATGTGCTTGATTCCATTGAAACAGAGGACCAGCATGAGTGGTATTACATGTAAAATCAAACAATTTTTCTTAATTGATACAACTGCAGAAAAAATGAAAAAAAGATTTTGTGAAGATTACTGCTCCTATGACTCTAACCAGATAAAATAAACAAAACAATAGTTTGTTTTTGCATGTGACAGGGCAGCTTAGCAACACTGTGAAGATTTTCATTTACAGTAAGGCACGTGCAGAAGGCAGCAATAAAGCCTTACTGGGGTAAAATAATCCTCTGTTCCTGGAGAAGTCCCATCCAGGGGCATCCTGTTCTGTTCAACAGCCAGTCTGCTGCACTCCTTCACCCTAATGCGATTATGGAGCTAATTTCCTGCCTTTACTTTCCTCGCCATTTCACACATTACACTAATATGACCGCGGAGAGCGGCTCTCATTCCGGCAAAATCGTCCCCACTTTGGGCCCCTAATAACTGTGCCCATAACACAAATACATACAAATACACAGACACAACTGAAAAACTATGTTCAGAAGTCTGCATGGTGACATATAATCAAGCATACAGGCGAACAAACACACGAAGAGAATGAAAGAAGAAAAACAACAATAACAAGACTTGCTGACATACACTTGTTGACCTTGATGGAATGGTACCCAGAGGGCTATCTGAGCTCAAGTATTAGCATGCTCGTGGCAACAAGAAATGTACACTAATAGCTGACAAAACAGCCATATCCAGAATGACAGGCATACCATATGAAACAGAAAGACACACGTACAGAACCAAAGAAAACACACACACCCACTGTACGCACACGCATAAAACACAAAAGCTTATAAACTAACTGACCTTGCTGGAATGGTACCCACAGGCCTAGTTCTGGCACATTAACTTGTTAGCATGCACACTAAATGCCAACTCCTCTGTGCAGTGCATGACTTTACTCTAAAATCTGAACACTGTCAGGCAGGCAGAGATGAAACATGCAGGTCAAAGAAGAAGAATTATCAGCAGCACATTGTAAAACAGAAACAGCAGTTTCTTTAAAACAAAATGCTGGATGTCTTACCGAGGTAGTTGTCATCCTCCGGTTTCCCTGAGTAGCTGTGTTGACGCACGTCTATATTTGTAGCACCACTGGGTATTCGCACCACTTCATTATAGCCTGCAAATGGCGTAAGTAGTGTGTTTAAATCATTAATATACCAAGCACAGTGCCTACACTAACAGGAGAGCCCCACTGTCAGTGTTATTTATTCTGACGACTAAGCACAGGTCAAAATGTGTTTGAAGCAATGTAACATTTGCTAGAAGTGAAATGAGAGTATAATAAGGCTGTAGCTCACCATAGCGGACAATGTTGAAGGTGCCTGCAACAGTTTTGCAGGAAGAGTTGTCACCTCCGCACACGCCACATTTGTCCCTTCTGGCTTTAGAGTTCAATACATGGTCACAGCCCGCTTGCTGCTCAGTTAAGAGGTAGAAGGGAGTGGTAGATAGAATATAAGATGACAGTAGTAATATACATAGTAGTAATAGGAAAGGGAAAAAAAGGGGGAAAGTGGAGGACAAGTTTGAAAAGAAAGAAAGAAGATAGATGGAGGATAAATGTGAGAAAGTGACGAGGGGTTAAATGCAGATAAAATGACAATGCACTGGTAGGCTGAAAAAACAGGGATGTCAGACTAATTTTTCAAAACAAAATAAAACAGTTTCTTCAGCTAACACAACCACAATGTTAACATGTCATAGAAATGGACTTCTATTGGCCATTACTTCTTAATTTCCTAATGAAAAAATGATCATGAAAGAAAGAATCCCAAACCCACTGACCCTTGAAATAGTTACATAAGAACTTATTGAGTTACAGCCATGTCACTGACATCCATCTGAAATAAATTTCCTTCAAAACCCCACACTGGTAATGGCATGAGCTGTTCCGCTTGCAAATGGTTGTAGTGAGAGACATTTTTGATTTTCTATCAAGGATGAAGAGCTTAGCTTTAGTTCAACAGCACGGATCAAAATCCACTTGCCAAGGCCAGAAGGGAAACTTACTGAACCACAATCTAACCAGAACACTGTGTGTGGTTCAAAGTGTACACAGAGCAACCCACTTCTTCTTTCAAGAAGCATATTGATGTGTATAGTATGTTAGTAATCAAGCTTTCAAACTAAAAATCTATCTGTCACAGGGGTGAGGGGTATAAACACAGTCTGGTTTGGCAAAGGATGCTTTTTGAAAATATTTGCTGTAAGGATGAAGACAGGATTATATTCACTCTAAAGGGTCATTGTGCAAGAATGGTCACCATTAGAAACTGTTTGATACTAAAATTAGATGTACATATGATTTTGAACCATAGAACTGAATATTTGAAAGTTAATAAGTGTTGAGCAGCTCACCCTGCACAGGCCCTGGACACAGATGTCGTTGGTATCAGGTCCACACGGCGTGCCATCAATGACCCTGTCCCTGAGCTGATAGTAGGCCGTGCTGCCTGCCACCCTGCAGAACAGCTTACACCTGTCCTTCATCAAGACTGACAGATGAGGCAAGAGGAGACACACATGTCCATTAATCATTAGTGAAAAGGGGCTGATAGAAGGAGCCAGTACAATGCCAGTGACTAAACAAAAAGACTCACTTCCGCTGTACTTGGGCACCCAGCGAACATTAGGAGGTAGACCGTTGATGTTGAAGTGCCTGCCATCAAAAGCAGCGCATTGCTCCTCCCTGAAGTCCTTCTTTGGAGCAGGGCTCAGGAGTTACAGGCAGAAACTGTCAAGCATTGTGGCCTGGTAGTGAAACCACAGAAGTGAGTGAACAATTATTGGTGTAATGTACAAAATATTTTAAGTAGATGCTTTAGTAAGTATTTATATATGAAGATTTGGTTTCATCATTTCTTTTATATATAGGACAATATACAGTGAAAACTGACATTCAGGACCGGCAGTCCTCTATATTTTACCGGCCTGGAGAGTTCAGAGCTGATGAATTTCGCTGGAAAGGTTATAAGGAGGTTGATCTGGACAATGGTTGGAGACAGTTCACCTAAGTACATTTCTACAAAGGAGGATTATCACAGTCTTGGTATATCAGACAATTTAAAATCCCTCAGCATCATGCTCTTTGGCTATACACAGGCCATGTTTGCAGTGCTGCAATGGGAGAACAGGAGAAAAAAGAGATGAACAGATGAAAAAAAAGCGCAAGATTAGGGGCAGAGGGAGAAATTGAGGTAAGTAGAAAGAGAAAACAAGACAAAAATGAAGACAGAAAAAAAAGTTAAAAAAAAAAAAAGGCACAGGAACAGATAGAGGGAACACATGAAATCTTATCCATGAAATTGGCAACACATCTATCTGCTCTTCCGTGCTTTGATGCTAATCTGGGAGAAATTATACAGTGAAGCGAATGGAAAAAGAGTAACCGAGAAAGACATTTCATGGCTGTGTCCGGCTGGACAGAAGACAAGAAAACGTCATACACAAAGTCAATAAATACATCTCAGCTCATAACAGGAGGATAACCTTACACTGTTTAACAAATAGACTCCAGCTTAAGCGTTTTAGTGTGGTGCACTCTGGCGTGGCATGGGATGAGAAGTTGGTATAAACACGAAAAGGCTTTAACATGTGTGTGCGTATCTTTGGACTATGTCGCTTTCATGTCCTCTCAGTCTTAGTGGCAGGAAGGAAGGGGTTAGTGAGAAAGTCCTAATTAAAAGCTACACTAAGACAGTTGCCTAGAAAGCAACTATCATTCACAACTTCACGCCACCTACTTACATGCAAGCCATGTGCAACTACTAAAGTTTACACGTGTGTCAATGGCGAGCTGATTTTTGGCAAATGCTTAGAAACTTGTTTTCTTTTGTCATTTTTAAATTAAAACGCCTGTGAACAATTTAATGGTCATGAGTCACTGGAAAAGTTGAAAGATCATAACAAGGAAGTGCGGTGAGGATTGTCAGATGATAACACAGAACCATATGAAGCCATAATGTAATGGATAAAAATGTGGCATTCCCATGGCGTGTCAAAAAGCTTCAGTTTTTTCCTTTACACATTCATCCCAAACTTTTGTTCTAATAAAACACAATTCCATATTTCTTGTGTCTGAATTTTTTTTATTATATATATTTTTAAAAATCTCTCACCTTTTATCCTTTACTTGCTAATGCTCCCAAAAACAACACCTCTGTCTAAGCATCTGTCTTCATTTCCACATGACACTTACCTTTCCAGGGGAGCAGTCAGTGCCATCTGCCCACGGCATGTGCTGGGTCCTGCATCCCTGCTGGGCACCCTCTGGACTAGTGCACCACAGCCTTCGACACTGAGTCTAATAAACACACAAACACACAGAGACATATACATTAAGTGTTAACCCTGAGATTCCAGACAAACAAAACTTTTAGAAAACCAGAACAACCCGGGGCACATAAATGTCATGTTAAATAACCCCCCTGTAGACGACTGTTATTGTATGGACTCAAGCTGGCAGACATCCAATTTATCACACATTATCAAACATTATGCCAGAAGGTGTCTCCATACACTAAATTTGCTGTGTCAGCAATCTCATTAGCCAGGTGTTTCTCAGCCAGTCACTAACCCACCTACCTTTTTTACAGTGCCAGGTGTCACACATATTTTGGAGACATTTCTGCACTATTCCTTTAAAAAGCAAGATAAATATACAATAGCTCAATGGTTTGATGTGATGATTAGAGCCTAATTCCATATTTCCTCCTATTCATGTCTGAAGGAGATATTAACAGAATTAAAATAAAATTTAAAAAGTTAAGTACAGTGAGTGACTTTAAAGTTTTCATCCTAGGAACTATGCAGCACATAATCACAACACAACAAACTTCCCTCGGAGAGCCACATGTGCAACGTGACAGTTGAGCTTCACACACAGACTCCACTCACCATATAAGGGCACACCTGTGTTCCCGGCCCAAATATCAATTCACACTGTTTATTGACATTGTATATCCGCCCAGGCAGCTGCTGCGACAGACTGTATGGCCTAGAAACGGGCTCGTCAAGCAAGCATTCGCCATATCCTGTGCTATTAAGAAATAAAAATAAAATGACTTAAAGAAAAAAGAGAAAAACAAGAGACACAGACAGAAAACACACTCAGTACAGCCAGAGAGGTCATTTTTTCGTACATATCTAGAGCCCTACTGTACAGACTGCTTACATTGTATCTTGACAGGTTTCTGTTTATATTCAGTCAGCTATATGTAGTAAGTGGTGTTGACGTTGGGAGTGGGGCAATGCAGGGAGAACTTTGGATAGTTGGGGTTATGGAAAGGGATTCTGGAGATTGCCAGATATTTTCCCATTTATTCTTTCCTACAGAAGATGTTCCCTGTTTTTTCTCAATGAATTGAGGAGTCTTTGGAAGAGAAGAGACGAGAGGCTGCAACAGCTCTGAGAAATAATGATAAAATATTTGGCTGTTGCAGCTAAAACTGCAGAAAACTGCTTTCAATATGCATGAACTCCACTCTGTGTGTGTGTGTGTGTTTATGTGTTTAAAGAAACATACTCTTGATATCTCTCTGATACAGTTCTTAAATTCAGCATTTTAAAAAGATATTTGGCCAGAGCTTTTAAGGTTGTGTTTGCCTAATCTTACTACTTGGCGTTCTAATATCTCATTTTGGGCTGTCAGAGCTGATTCCATAACAGTACAAACATCATCTACGTGATCTAATCCCCATGCATGTTTAGAACAATGCTGAAGAAAAGAGTATGACATACTCGAGGAACTCTGTGATGTACTTCCTGCTACACTTGGACCACATCCAAGGGTTTGTGTTGTAGTTAAGCGTGGGAGCCATCACATGTTGCTGAATTTTAACTCCATCCTCCTTACATTTGTTACTGTCATCATGAGGCATGTTGAACCTAGCAGAGAAAGTAGAAAAACATGCTTAGGTATTATACAAAATATTACATTAACAGACAAGCTGGGAGGGTTTAAAGAAACGCTTTCTCATAATAATTCTGCTGGTTGTAGTTTATATGACGCAAATGTACAGCTCGGTAAAACCACAGCTTGGCTGAAATAAATGTAACAAAAGCCAGTGTCATGGTGAGGAATGCCTCTATATTGTTTCTGGCGAGGTCTTCAAAGTTTTAATATGTTATCATAACAACCTTGTCTATGTCTGTTCGACATAACATAACTTATGTCAGACAGACATAGACAAGACTCAAATTCAAAAGTAGTAGTTTTTTTGTACTTAATGTATTTCATTTGCTTGACCGTATGTTTTTAATGTAAACACTGATTCTATATTTCCGCTGTCACTGGGTTATTGGCTTTGGGAAACTCATTCAAGGTTGCAGCTGAAACTAATGCAGAGTGTTTGTATTGCCTGCCTGTGGGGAGTTTGGAAAGACACCAGCACAATATTAAATTATACGAATACTGGGCAATAGATATAGCAAGAGTTAGATGTGAAAATCAGAGCACAATGAGTATAAGGGAAGCATTCAAGCTCCTGCAGGGTGAACAAATACAATCCCGGTTGGTGGTGGACAGGTACAGAAACACACACACAGTCCTTCCTGTGACCGCTCAGCCCCCCACCTGACAGGTACCATGTAACACTGAGCTCTGGGACTAAGCAGCCGTCAAGCATGTCATCATCGCTTGATGCGGATAAACATGGAATTCAACAGTCCTACCTTTTGTTTAGTGGTTAGAAAGAGCATTTGTTAGAGATGATGAGGGCTGTTAAGGTCTGTAACAGTCGCCAGTATAGCAGGCTAACCCCCCTCAGCTCTGGTTAGCTCAGGACTTTGGACAATGCAGAGTTTACTGAAGGTCAGTGGCCAACAACCAGTGGTTTTACTTAAATTCTGAGAATTGAATAACAGACTCTTTTCGCTTTCCCTCTCAAAATGAAAGGCAGGCAAAATAACAAGAGATGTGATCAGATACAAACAAAAGCATCAGAAATACTGAGAAAAGAAAAAGGAATGTACAGTTGTTGTGTGTTCCAAATATGCAAGGATTCCTTGATCTCCATCTACTGGTAAGGCATGTGTGGACTCTTAGAAAGACTTCTGAAGCTCCACCAAGTCTCACTGAGGCCAAAACTTTCACTTAGTAGGAGTGATGACAGTACTTGAGGTAAACAACCAGTGAAGACATGCTGTACTCACACATGGCCAAGTTCATGAGCAATAGTGAAAGCAGTGCTGAGTCCATTGTCCTCACTGATGCTGCAGCTCCTGTATGGATCGCACACTGTGCCCAACTCTGCAAGTCCTAAACAACAGACTCACTTCAGTTTTCCTGATTAACACCATCACTGTTTTCCATAAGTATCATTATAATCAGCAACACATCAAGTATGAAAGAGTTTTTGGTTCAACCCATCTCTTAAAAAAAACAACACTTACCTAAGGTGTCACACTTATCCCTTGCTCTGCAGATGTCCTGCCTGTGGTGAAGACAGAGATAATAAGTCATGGTCAGTGGCACAAAACAAAAGAGCATTTCCCCAACCTTCAGGGTACTCTCCTTATTCAGATTCACTTTTAAACAGCAGTTCCATTCATCGGGCATCTGGACCCCATTTGATCCAAGCCTTTGATGCAACTAATTCTCCCAGAATTTATATACAATACTTATTACAGGAACATTTGGTTCACTGGATATTTAGAGGACTTGAGAATCAGTTAAAATCTTGCACCTGGTGATGAGGATGGCAGTGTCGTGATGGGAATGGTGGTTGTCATCCAGGATGTTCTGACTCTGCTGCCAAATGCAGAAGTTCTTTAAAGTGGTCTGTGCATTAAATGAAATGACTGGACCATCCTGAGAAACAAACAAAAATAATAACAGATGTCATTTAACTGATAAGCATGTCCATCACATTCTTGTTAGTGAGTATGGAGTCTAAAGCAAATGTAGTATTCTTACCAGCTCGTTGTTTATTATGACTAACTTTACAATTACAATGTGAATCAGGTTGCCAATGCTGGGGTCCTTATAGATGGAAGACACCTGAGTAAAGGAAACAAAACACAACCTCAAACCTCTGAATGAAAACATTCTGAAAGTAAGACTAGTTTAATATGTTACAATATTTTCATTTATTTAAGCTGAAGCCAGCTGAAATGTGACACAGTATATATTTTTTCTGACTCATCATGGACCACCTTCCTGCAGTTTCAAGCAAGTACTGGGGAATTTGGTTGATTGGAGGATCAAGTTGATAATGGCCTAAGCCCCTGCGGAGAAAGCAGCCTTTGCCAAGAACAGAATATAGGTCATCTCAGCCTCCCCCGGAGGACTGTCGGCCCCAGACGCCTGCGGAAGCTGGTATTTGAAGTGGCCGAGAGTATGCGGTCTATGTGACATACCTGAGCTTATTTTTTAACATTCATCAAAGCTGTCAGACAGGCTCTCCCTCAAGCTGCCCTCTCTTCCCCCCGGCCGTTTGAAAATGGTGTTTACCCCTGCCCTAGGCTGCCCTTTTCCCTCCCATGGCCCGCCTCCGACGGCTGCCTCACTAACTTGCAGCACGAACAGCAAAGCAGAACAGGTACATACATTTAATGCATCAGTGCGCAATTACGCAGCTACTCTGTTCATGTATGTGCCGGGATAAAAACATACACGCTTGAAAGCACACATCCATCTCCCAGCTAACCAATCTACTAGCAGCCATGAAGCCATTTGACAGAGCAGAACTTACTATGGACATTAATGTGAGTATGTAGTGCTGTAGGTTGCTGCCATGATGCTCCACCATTTTGCTGTCGGCCACCAGCATGACTTCAACAAAGCGCGGGTAGGAGAGGAAGCGTTTTGATCTTCTGTGAGGTCCTGAGTCACCACTGCTATCATTTGATGGTCTAGCGCTAGCACTGCTCTCTGATCTGAGTAAGGCATTGCTGGCCAGACCAGAACTCAATGACTCCACGTCACTGAATATACCAGCGCTGACCACAGGGGCTGCATTGGACACAGTGGTCACCCCAGCCACTGCCCTTCTCTTCGGCTTGTGCCTCTTATGTCTGTGTTTGTGTCCTAGAGAGAGAAGCCAGAGGGAATGGAGCATGTGTAAATATACAAAGATGCAAGACTGATGGGAAATACATTCACTCAGAAAAATAGACAAGGTATAAATCAATGTTTGTTGTGAGGTTGTGTTTACAATTAAGCTAAAGTTGTGGTTTATGTCTTTAAATATGGAGAAGCATGAGGTGTATTGGCTGCCCTTTTTTCTCTTTTGTTTATTGTTTCTCAAAGAGTGGGCTGACAAATGAAAATGGCCTGGAGTGCCTTTTTTCTCTCTCCCTCCTTGTTCAGAAGAAGAGAGAGAAAAGGGCAAAGAGTTCAGGCTAGGTAAACCTGGCACCCAGCCATAAAAAAATGGAGCACACATACCAAAAGAAGGCAGCAAAACTTCTTAACAGTGAATGGAATTAAGCTTGATTTTAATCATGACATGGCAACAAAACTGCTGAATGCTGTTCTTTTTTTTTTCTTAGCACATGCAGATCACCCTTTCTGGACCACCAGCAATGCGTCAGTGTTTTGTTAGTTTTGATTATTTGACAGTTTAAGGTTGGCATCACTTTGCTATTACACAATTCACACTGCATGTTCATGGCAGTGGGTCTACCAAACTTTCTTATCAAAGAGGCAGAGGAAGTACAAGAGTCAACAGGAAGTTCAGCCAGTAAACTGAGATGGGATGATACAAGGGTGAACTTCCAAATGATTTTTCCTGTGTGAGAGTTGGAGAGCTTCCTCACTACTGTGCCCCAGTTGTAGGCACTAGGCTGTGCAGGCTACGACATGATATGTGAGCTGAGATAGTTTCACACCAATCTTTCACTTTAAATCAGTCATTACATTTCTATTTATAGCCTACTCGTGTTCAAATTGCATAGTGAGATTTTATTACCATATAATAAATAGTACAGAACAACTACATGTATGGAATTATACTATTTAATCAGATTGGTTCACTGTTTTAGTGTCCATTTTCAATCATTTTACAGAAAGGATCCAGCTGTACAGAGCCATGTTCTTCTTTTTAATCTTTGTCTTTTAAAATCTACCTCAATATCCATACAACTCAATGGCTTTTCTTGTTTTAACAAGATAAGCTACAAATGATTCTACAGTGATTCTACTACCATGGTACAATTACTGTAATAGCTCAATGAGTGCAGTTACTATTACATAATATGTTCCTGTTATTACTGATAGTGGAGACTTTGGGGTCATGCAATGACTAAGCCTGCTTATGTCTGTGGGAACTAATTTGAAGGTCACCTAACACATGCACGTAGAGATGCACAAAGAGCAAATTCTCTATCAACAATCCACATGTGCCCCATGAAAACACTCAACCACTCAACCACTTACACACATATGACCCAACCATAATGCACTGTTTTACAAATAAATCCCCTGGGAGGTCCATGTTGAGAGGCAGGAGTGTGCTGGTTAGGTAGAAAGACGACTTTGGGTGAGGGTTGACTGGAGAAGATATTTATGTCAGCAGACATCTGAATTACACACTGGTTGCACATACAGGACCTTGTATACATTTGTGTTTGCAAGCTTATGTGTAGAGTCATCAAAGTTACGTCTATGTATGCTTGTGTTCTATACGTATGTGTGCGCAAATTGGTAAAGACCTTATCTGTGTAAGTTGCATGCATGCATATCTATCATGTAACAAACCATACCTGAAGTGTCATAAGCTGAGTCCTCCCCAGATGTTTGTTTCTTGGGTGTACTCTTCCTGTATACAATATGAGGTTTTGTATGTTCCTCTTCATAGTGTTCACCTTGATAGCTGTGTAGGGGCTCCACAAAATACTCCCCCTCTGGAGACCTGAAAGTGCCAAGCTGGATAACAGCAGAAAAAAATGTACAGCAGTTAGTCTTCATCCATCCATCTATTTTCTGTAAATGCTTACTCTGTTCTCAGGGATCAACCACATGGAGAGAACCTGGTAAAACCCATACAGACAGGAATAGGGGTGGAAACATATAGTCAAAAGATTTTTAACCTACCAAGCTGCCATGCTACCTGTCTAAATTAATGTCGACTTAAAAAATAAGTTTATAGCAAGCAAGAGGGAATGGTACTATTAACTACTCATCAGAGAAAAATGAGCAATGCTGAGACCCAAGAGTTTTTGAGAAAAGTAACTAAGTGAATTTGCAAAAGAAATGGTCCAACACAGTGTGGGGCCATAGTGAAATTATATGCTTGACGTAAGCAGTAAGACTGCATAGCCCAAGTGGGCATGCTTGAAAGCCTTTACTATATGTATTCCACATGTCAATGCTTTAGTGTGAATAGCTAATATGGAGGTCCAGATGTAACAGATAAGATGCCATGCCAGATTCGCTCATCAGCAGTGGAGAACGTCGCCATGAGACTGATAAAGTCATGCCAACAATATTTATAATGTCATATTTACAGTTACTGATGACACAGCATATCAAAAATTATCACATGAAACATTCCACCTCAAATATATTACTGCAGCATAGATGTCAAAAGCACAGCTTTACCACACCCCTATCTCACAGACCCACTGAAGGACTCAGAGTTGGCAAGTAAAAGAAACTGTCCTATACATTTCTGTAAGAAAACAAGGTCACATTTGTTAGATCACAATGTGCGTTCCTTTGTTTTGAAATAAATGCCTTTGGGAGGGTCTAAAATAAATAACAAGACATACCCATAAACATTGCTCAACTCCTAAAGCAAAGGTTATAAAGTATTTAATGTGATTTGTCATTTGCAACAACTGACCTTTACTCATAACAGTCCTCAATTGTGGTTTCTATGTATAAACTCAGAGTACTTTTGGTTCAGCAATTAAAACTCATGCTTGTGCAGCTCTAGGCGGGACCGATCGGCATACGTCAGTACACCATACTCCTGCTGTACTAGCGTGCGTAAAGACGTTATCGACTACCGAGACCAGAGAGAGGCATGAAGTAAAGAGGTTCATTAAATTTGATCAAAAGCAACGACTTGGGATTCTCGGCAAGTCGCACAGTTTAGAAAGATGCAGACTCTGAAGTGCCCCAGAATAGAATCCCACAACAATAAGCAACTTCATCAAGTTATGCAGTCTCGGGTATTTTCCCAATATTCCAAAATCTGTCACTTAACTGTGTCCAAAAATATTCATAACTTTTCGCCCAGCAGTTGGTCCACTGTTCTAAACATGTTTACAGGCGCATTAATGAGTGATCAAGGCTTCATATTTGCACAATCACAGTCTTCGCCAAAAAAAAAAAACAGGTGGCGCAGGTTTGCGCACTTCAGAAAACAAGGCAATGGTAAGGCAGCTCGAACTTGTGTAAGCAGTCATGGCCCCAAATGCCCATGGGTGGCGCAAAACACCCGGTCGTGGGGGTAGTCACATGCACGAAGTGGCTCAACTGCAAACTCACCAGTCCGGAAGCACAAACCGATGACCAAGTGGCGTGTTCTTGTTTGTGCATTTACATGTCCTTTAGAAGCAGTGCTCAACTCCGTGTCCTCCTCCTCCCCACCTCCCACTGGTTGCAAACTGTTATGTTATCTCCTCGTACCCAAGTAATGTCACAGTGTAGAAAGGTGCGATAAATCCCGAATCCAGTGTGAGGTTGAGGTGACAGTCCTGTCCGAAAGCAGATATCCTGTAGTGGATATTTGGCGAGGCCCAGTGATCCGTAGTATTGCCGGTACTCGTCCAAACTTCGTCTTTTCTCTTGAAGTGCACACTGGTTGAAATTTGTCACTGGTTTTATTCACTGCACCGGCGTTACAATCTCATACGCGCTGACCTCTTTACTGGGAAAACAGAATAATAATGATGATAATAATGTAAACAATGCAAAATAGCAGCCCAAGAGCATTAGTGCAAACCAAAGAGCCCAGTGGTGATTATGACTTAGGATATCAGTGCCTTCTTCTTGACAAAAACGGTTTTTACAGCATTACAAGGAAATGATACTCAGTGAAGTTTAGGTATCTAGAAAGCGCTGTGTCATCATGTGTGTTTACGAATTAAAACTCATTCATTCTGTGCCCGGTATGCAAAATAATCTACTGGGGAAAACGCGTGGGTTGTCAGAGTGCATACTTTACCTGTGTTGAATTGCGCAATCTCCCTGTAGATGCGACTACATCAAGAAATCAGGGAATAGTAGGAACCCCAAGCCCCAGAAGAGCACATGCATGATTGTCCACGTTCAGAGGAGAGTGGCAGCTCATGGTCCCAGTAACATTGTATTCCTCCGGTCACCTGGGCTCGCCTACGGTCCGCCTGCCTCATCCAATTTTATTATTCCTCGACTCTGAGTAGATGATCTCTGGGTGGTGAAGTACACTGTTGGGATGAGTTTGGTGGAGTCTCAAGAACATGCATAATGGCCAAGTGCTCAAACAGTCAACTGCGATGGGCTCTGCTGTGTACCAGCTCTCCAACTAGGGGCGGATCAGCTAGCAAGGTACACTGGTACAGTGGTTTACCCTGTTATATACTGTAGTGACAAGGTGGTCACATAACGTCCACTTGATGATAAGGATATGATCTATGACTCAAGTTAACACCAGTCACCAGAGTTATGGACAATCAGAGGCCCTAATGAACACAAAGTGTCCCAAAACAACTGCCTTAATGGAGTACATAGATATTCAGTCATTTCATTACTTTCAATAGCTTCGGGGTTAATCAAGTTTTTGTGAGGGTGGCAGTTTGGTGACCATGACAGTGAGGTGGGGCCCATATAAGAAATGCTCGTCTGGGCTACAAGCCAGGATAATCAGGCATGGCCAGACATTGGAAGTTCATGGATCAATAGAGTGACAAAATGCAAACTGGCACCGAGCTACATAGAGCAGTGATTTGAGGTCTTAAGTAGGTGGTGTAAAAGGTATTGTGTGGGATAACAATGGTTCATGAGCTATAGTCTCTCACAGAACAATTACAGGCTGTAAGGAGTTTTGTAGGTGCTCGGCCGTGGAGGATCAAAGAGGGATATCCAGTTCACCTGTGCCCCATTCATGCCCCCCACCATACACACACACACACACAGAGAGAGAGAGAGAGAGAGAGGAGAGAGAGAGAGAGAGAGAAAGAGAACTAGAGAGAGAGAGAGAGTTACAGACAGAATAATAACTCTTCTCAATTATATTACAAATATATTCAGTGGAGCAAGATAAGTCATCTGATATAAGATCGTTATGACATGTTGCTGCATGTCAGTTTCTATGTCCACAAGTATCAAAAATGTTATGGTTCAACTGAAAAATATCCCACTCTGGCTATACACTGTACTAACAGTTTTTTAAAAACAAACAAATAAACAAAACACTACAATACCCAAGTTATGTAAAAAATAATTATACCATTTTTCAAACACTCACATAAATATCAGTATCAGTTTACAATAATAGCATTAATCTTCACTATAGTACCAGGGCACGATTGAATGACTTACCAAACTAAGTTATCTATGTTAGATTTTTACTTGTTATGACAGGAAATGCACAGGTGCAATTAATACTGTTAACGATACTGGAACTGGCTCACTTAAATGAAATGAGGACATTAAGTAATGCTATTGATTACACCTGTGCTTAGTTATGACATATTCGCCCAAACATAAAGCTAAGCTACCCCAACTATATGAGCCCTACATAATACTTTAAATTAAAGCAGGCTAGGCTGATATATACCATATTTGATCACTATATTGCCACAAAAATACTATAATAATAAATGAATTTGACTGTTTGATGATTTCAAAATATTTCAGCAAAATAACAGCTCTGGTAACACTAACTTAACTAAGCTGGAACTTTGAGCTAACCCTTTAGCCAGCAAAAAATCCTGTGCCCTGGTAAAAGTTTTAAAAAGCATAAATCTCACCTTTTCAGCCACTTGTTTTGGGGCACGACTAGAGAGAGGCATTCCTCTCGGTTTTAATACTCAACACAAAGACTTAATCTGACTGTGAGTATTTTCTAGATTTTTTGGGCTAATTATTTTCTAAAATGATATTACACACTTCTTAGTCACTTAACTGATGACTCTGTAAAGTCCAGGTCTGCTGTAGCACCAAACACGCTGGGAGTGCTTTTCACTCTTTTTAACCTCGAAATAAATATCTACCATGGCAGCTAAACGTGCAGTATAGGCGAACATAAAACTTTAGGTTTAACCTAGCAACACTTGGTGAAGTTGCTGTCAACTTGACCATGACCTGACACAGTTATAATAGTACTGTATCACCGAGTAAACACGTTTCAGTTACTTATTTGATAGAGAAAGAAGAAAATACTAACTCACTAGAGGCTAGGCAGTTTTCGAAGCGATTAATATGAAGAAAAAAACTACGTGAAGCAGGTGTAAAGTAATAAGAACGTGACTTACTCACTCAATGAAGAGGCGATGTTAAATTAAAGATGGCGGGGGATTTTTTAACCTCATTCACTGATTGAAGTACGCACTGTTCAGCAGTATTACGGTCAGTGCTGCTACTGGTGGCCGGAAGCTATATTGCAACACTCCATTCCCTTTCATCACTAGTACTCACAGTAGACTCTAATTCATTTTCCCGATTCAGTCTTTACAGTCTTGTAGTTTAGAATACAGTGAAACAGTACAAGGCAGAAGGTAGCTAAGAGATTAATGGTAACCACACAGCAGTGGATTCAAATCTGCTCCCCCACCATCCAAACAGTGCATGCTGGCATTACCCTCAATAAGAGGGTCTGAAATTGTGAACAAAGAGATATATCATGTTAACACATTAAGAGAATGTCATGGTGAAAACTCATTGTGAGTATTATCTTTTATCTTATTGGACCTGTTCTCAAAACTTAGTGAGAAGAAAACATTTCTCACGAAAGGCAGTCTTGTTCTTAATGATAGTACGTACCCAAAACATATTTGATACTGATTTTATAGTGAGAGGTAACAAAATTCAGATTAATGGGATATCATGACATAAAACACATCCATAATGATAGCAATATTAAGATTTGTTCTTAGGAATTATTATAAGATTTTAAAATTGATTTTGCAGAAAACAATTTGTTTGAAAATGTGCCTTAAAATCTGTGTCAGTGATCATTGCAAGACATAAGAGATAGCAAAGGACATTTCCGCAAATGCATAACATCACCAGCATTTCTGCCCTGAGTTGTTCTCGATTGGCCTCCATGTCGTCACACAGCTTAGAGCCACATCACTGCAGGCATCTGACCTTATGTGGTGATAAATGCTAACAGCTGGTACATGACTTTACAGCTCATTTGTTGTGTACAGTCTACATGCACTGCCATTAAAGAGGCTAACTTGGATTTGCAGGTGCATACCTAAAACAAAAGCCTCATAAGAAATGTATCTGAAAATAAAGAGATGGATGATGTCTGCCTGCAGGATCCGTACAGAGCAAAAACAAGCCAAAACGTTCTGTCGCCTCTGTGATTATGGGAATTACATGTGCGAGCCTGTGGTGCTGCAAAGAGTTATAATCACTTTTCAGAGGGAACAACATTTCAATAAATTTCACACTAACTCTTATAATCATGAGTTTTGCTGTTCTCAAAACCTTAACATATACTAAACATCCAAGGGCCACCCAACACTTTGCAGTAGTTAGCACTTATTTTCCAGTATGATGGAACTAATTAGGTATGTTCTCAGGGGTCACTGAAATGTTAGAATTTGAGATCACTGGTCGTAATGAATTACATACACTTGAGGTACCCAGGATAGCCTACGTAATCACTGAGAAGAACTCCAAAATCTGCTAACCTTTGCACAGGAGCTGCTTTTCTTCACATGCTCCTCTTGTTATTTGGAAACTCTTCCTCCGGGCAGAGCCTAAAACATCAACACAGGCAGCTGTGGGTCACAAGCCCCTTTAAATACAACCTTTCATTCACAAATAGTCCCTTTTCCCAGAACGCTCCATAAAACATTTTTACAGCAAAGGGGTCACAGGTAAGTAAAAACAGTGGGGAGAAATCGCCCCTTGGCTGTGTTTTTATGTGCAGCGACTACAACTTTAAGTGGACCATTTACTCTTTAATGTGTTGTCTTAGTTGCTGTATAGTTGTTACAGGCACCCCTCATTTCAAACTAAGAATAACTATTTCAAGTTTCTCAATGAATGGCTTGATTTGATTTGACTCCATGAAGCCAGTACCAACATGTGGCAATAAGAGTGCTTTAAAAAAAAGATACTTCTCCACCTTAAACTGCACTGTGTGGCCTCAGTGTTCAATGAACTGACCTTTTCCGATGTTTCTCAATGGAGCAGTCACTGGAGCTGCGGATGTGTGTCTGTGTGTGTTCTCATTGGATGGTCACTGAGGTCATCAGCGTCACCCTTCCTGAGTTGTGCGCAGGCAGAATCGCTCAGAGCAGCTATCAGCAGAGTAAACTTCACTTCCCCTCCAGATCAGATCATAGGCCGATAGGGAGCGGAAAGCTTGAATGAAGTAGCCCGAGCCTGGCCTGGGATTTCAAAGAGATACGCTTTAATTGTGGAGTGTTCAAAATCTCTGCCCCAACCCCAAAAGACTTGGACTTGGACCTGTGAACTTGTCTTCGTTACAGGGCAATATCCATTTGCAGTGAGTTGGAAAGGGAGCAGGTATTTTATCATTTACAGACCATTTAACCACTTGGAGCCAGTTGCGTCATGCTGTTGTACAACACAACAGCTAATACATAGCTGAAACAAGAAGTTGCATTTAATTACAGGGCATTGCTGCCAGCCCAGCTAAAAAGACACTTTGTGTACACTGTAATTCTTTTGTGCCATATGCTTTGCTAAAAGCTTGCTTTGTGAAAAAGCAATGCAAATCTATATTTTACTAAAGACATCTCAGCTTGGTAAAGCTCAGCTTTTTGTTTCTGATATCTGAAATCAGTCACTGCTATGAAGAGGTTTCCTTATCTGTTGCAAAACACTTTGAGATTAGTGTGTCTGTGCATAATACTTGTCATTGTAAAAAGTGAGTCCTGCAGCAAATGTTTTCCTGGGAGACAAAGAATGATTCCTGTGGCTCTACACTTATTACGTCTTTCAGCATGGGACTTCCAGCAGTAATTGGGTAAACATCCAGAGACACAGAGACGCATGGCTCTCTTAGACCTGCGGGCATACACGTACAACCATGCATCTACTCATACAGATGGGCACATGTGTTCAAACATCAAGCTGTGTCACATGCTCTTACTCTTTTTAACTGGTGAAACAGACAGCAGGCGCTGAGGGTTTTACCAGGGAGGGAGGGTTTGAACGGGGGGAGTCATGCTGTAAATGGGCTTTTAGGATGGTCCTGGGCAAGTTTATGTTGGGTGAGAGCTAAGCAAAAACAACGCTCAACATCTGAAGTGCAATTAGGGCTTTGGAGGAGCTTTCACAGACCACAAGATAGGGGTCTGGACTCTGCCCAAGTAGTACAGCAGCTGTCAACGGGTCCCTGCTTCCCAGATTCTCTGGCTCTCTGTGGAATGGCAACAATAGACTTCATGCCAGAGACCAAATTAATCAGACCCCAGGTTGAAGAGAGGAGGAGGAAGAAGTCAACAGAGGTGTAGTGTGGTGTAGCCTGGATACCAATGTGACATAATATACACCACACACTGAGGAGACCCAAACTCGCTGGCCCTCTAAATTCCAAAAAGCTCTCAGTGCTTCCAAGAACTTCTTTGTTTACAGAAGAGCAGGCTTAATGAGTCATTCTCCCTTCACAAAACCTTTGTCAAAGCATTGCATTATTTCACAACATGATTATGTTGAGTGCACTTGGTAAAGGGCAGTTGGTGGGGTTGGAGGGTGGAGGGCACGGTGAGGGCAAAGATAGCTGTGGTGTTATGCATTCAGTCCAGCTCTTCCAGACTGACTCACTGTGATAAAGATACTGTGTATTGGTGATCTTGTTTCTCAGAGTCCTGATGTCATCAGTTTGCAGTCTTACCCCGGCCCCAGCACGTTTCTCCCATCAGCTCACTTGGCACCCCGGTCCCAACAAAAGGACAGCATGATGACCTAATCACTCTCAGCTGCAAGAGAAAGTGAAAAAAAGAAGATATCATGACAGACACCCTTTCACCACCTGACTTTTACTATGGACACAGCACAGCTGGAATGACAAACTGACTGTAGAACAAGGAGAGAATGAGGGGGTTTATGGGGAAGAGTAGTTTCCCTCTGGAAACACATTTATTTAAAAATTCTCATTGAATTCAATAGGCATGATCCTGCAGTTCCTTCCAGTCCAGGTGTTTCATGCAGTACCAAACAGATATGTTTAATAAGGGTAAGGGTAGTATATGCTAACATTAATCCCAAAACATCCATCCATCCATCATCTATACCGCTTATCTGTTAAGGGTCACGGGGGGGCTGGAGCCTATCCCAGCTGTCATTGGGCAAGAGGAAGGGTACACCCTGTGTGGATCACCAGAGCTATCAATTAACCTAAGCTGCATGATTTTGGACTGTGGGAGGAAGCCAGAGGCACAGGGAGAACATGCAAGCTCCACACAGAAAAGCCCCAGGCCAGAACTGGGGCTCGGACCCAGAACAGACCTTGCAGTGAGGCGACAGTGCTAACCACTATATATATATATTGCCCTATGATTTTCCTCATTATAACTCATTGAGTGAAAGTTAAACTGAGTTCTGTGTGCACACAGTTTTAGTTACAGAGCTTGGATCTTTACATCCTCAACCCACACATCACTGTACTGTAAGACCTGTGTCTCCTCTCCTCCATCTACCCCTTTGTCATATTGGATATAGTTTAATGTTCTGGGTCAAGGACTCTATTTTGTGGCTGTCAGGGCTTGTAGAATAGGCTGGCCCTGGTCCTGCTGGCAGGGACACTGTGTAAATGGGTCGTCTGGGACCAAGAGGAGCCAGCGAGCTCACTATAGCTGACAGGCGCACAGCAGTGTGCACCAGGACCCCAGCTGGATGTGAGGGGAAAATCTTTACCACAGGGAAGGCCCGCAGTAACACAAAGGTTGTTTAAATGAAAATAAAAGAGCGTTTTTCCCCCCTTATATATTTCAATAAGATCCAACTGTTCTTCAGCAGCAGACGGAAATCCTCTATCATCAGGTGGGCTGTGATATAATTGAGATGCATGCTTATTCTAGAAGACAGACCGTTTGAATAATATTGAGCTTGCCCATGCTGTGCAGTTGCAACGACTGGAAAATGGCTTCAGAGGTGTCACCTGGAATATTTCCATTGCCGTGAGAGAAGCCAAACAGAGGGTTGTATTTCATTGGTTAGTTCACTGTCTGTCTCAATCTAATCTCTCAGAAGCTACTTAGGATTATCACTTAACAAAGAAATTATTTTTCACCAAATCTAATTTTATGAATCAATAATCGTATTATGGTTTTAACACAGCAGTGTGAATGGCACCGAGTAATGACTGTGACGGCTTTGACTGACAGCATACTGTATGTGCTGTGGAAAAGCCCAAAATATGTTTATACACACATGAATCAGTCTCTGGGTTGCATTAAACCATATTGAGGCGCAATGCAACAGAAGAACCACAGGAACCTTGTTCTAAAACTCTAAACGATACAACATGGTATATGCTATACTACAATTATGAAAACCAACAAAATACTCAACAAAATGCAGAAAACTTTTGGTACATACAACAAACAAGCAATGCAGTCTTTCAAATGTAGAGTTTCAGTTGTTTACATATATAGGGAAATAAGAGGTGTGCAATTTTTGTGTTAGCTTTGTCTGGTCTTATCGTATTGACTCCACAGGCAGAGTCATCCCCATCATTATTCCAGGCTTTTCTCATACTGAGAGTGAAGCACAGCATAGATATTATTCCTTGTGCAGCAAATATGCCCATGCTTGATTAGACATGAAAGTGCAGAGACAAATTGTAGGTGAGCACTAAGCTATGACTGAAACTAGTCAATAGGGGCATTTCAACTCGTCACCCTTTGACAAACTATCAAGTAGCAAACTGAGTCTGTCTTTCTTCTAATATACACCTGTGGTGTTCATGACAATATGATCTTTGCAGACTTATATAGTCTAGATTTAGCCAGTGTCACAGTGGATATGTGGTAATTGCCTTAGCAAGTCTGGAGTTACATTTATTTATTAGAAATCAACAGCATGAGTTTTCATCTGTTTTTGCTTTTTTACTCTGTGTTGGAACATACATTTTTTGAGGACATAACATCTACTAGGCCTCCTATTTTGGAGCAACGTCAGTAAAAGCTACACTGTAACATTTTAGTATGAACAGATTATTTGATTTAATCTGTATAATAGATAAAGGGGTATAAAAGAGGTATAACAGAAGAAAAAGAGGTATAATAGAGGTGACAGGTCTTAACATGAGGGGACACCATGACAGATTTCTCATTGTGAGCATAGCTGTGCTGCTGCATTTAAAAAAAAACAAACTTTCATTTACTTTTGTTTCCAAATTCCGCTTTGCCCAACAATAGTGGAAGCAGTTAAGTTTTCATCTATCTGTTAATGTAGCAAGACAATAGAAAAGTGACAGATATGAGTGTGTGCAAACAGATCACCCCTGAGACATCACCATCTAATTCTCTGTGACATGGCCATGGACGGTTTTCATTTTTTTGGTCATTGCTTTTACACTGCCTTCATTCTCTTGTTCGACAGTCCAACAATGAGACTCACAGAGTCAGCAGTGGGTTCACTTACTTTTTTCCGAGGCAGGAAAACCCAGGAGACAAATGATAAGCAAACACAAGCCCCTATAGATGCTGTAGCATTAATTTGGACAATCAGTCATTTCTTGGCTCTACCAGGTTCCCTTATTCATACTGTTTTTACTGATGAAAACTTGTGATGAAAATACTGTTGTGATAAGAAAAATGTGTCACACACCCCTTGCCCCCTTCATGAGCCTTTGGTCATTTAAAGCATACTGTGTGTCTTCCTCTGTGTACATTTCTGTTTAGGAATGGATAGCTTCAGAGGTACAGGCAATATCCCATGCTGGCCAGGATTCCTTTAGATTAAAAACCCCAGGAAATAGTCATTCCTCAGTGAGATACAATAGTAAGGGCACCAGTCTATGAAGGAAATTGGGTAAGGTAGACAGGATTGCTCAGCTGTAAGGTAGGAAAGAAATATAAGAAGTTACTGATGTATTTAAAATAAAACAGCCATGTTTAAAGTCAACACACTTGTCCGACAAAACTGTACAATGTTTTCACCAAAGCTGAATAGACATGTTACTACTCTAGAATAAAACATTATGTCCATTATGACACGTAAATGTTAGACTACAGAAACATTACCCTGCATTTGTGTCACTTCTGATATGGTCTGTGTAATCCTGCTGTCCATTCTGTTTAAGAGAAATGTCCAGGCTCTGTCAGTGATATCTCTGGAGTTTCATGCTTCATGGTCCTTATTACTCGAGCCTGCAGACACACAGGGGAAGGCAAGCAAAAAAAGAGAGATCAGCTTGGCTCACACTTGCTCTACTCTTCTCTTTCTGTCATGTTTTTCACATTTACTCCCACTTGGGTCACCCTGAGGTTCAGTTTCAATCCGGTTTAAGCGCTGGCATCCCACAGCTGAGGTCACATCATCACACATTAGTTTAGAGTTTGTTCTCGCCTTATTTGAGTCACCCATGGGACGTTAATTCTCTGTCACACCGCTGGTCAAATGTTTGGATAGTAATTTCACCGGAGTCACAGTATTGTTATAAAATACCTCTTGTTTTTGTAGTGATCCAGCAGAGTATAATCAAATCCAGACATTTTCAAATCGTGTGATGTGCCCCTTGACTCATACACAGCATGTTCACACATCAGATACGTGTAATAACAACTGACTTCTGCTTTTGAGGGAGAAATAAAGTATCCTTATTTAACTAACTGTGGTTCAGATTAAAATATGGTAGGCTTTCAAAGAAGACAAAATATATATTAAGGCTCCTAGCTTTCTCGTATGTATAAAAATGCCCCATAACAAGCATAGCATAACATGTGGTGTTTTGATGGCATGGAGGTGTCAAAATAGTTTCATAAGTGATCCAAAATGGTGGAAAAACTCATCACATCCCTCTCTTGTGGCACCTCATTGTTAATCACATCCTTTCAGGCCAGGGTTGGAAAATAGCTGTACAAGAATGTGTTAATATTACAGGAATGCCAACTCTGACACAAAAACAATGCTAAAAGTTAAAAGCAGCATGTGATTCTACTAAGTTAGTGGAGGCAGAAAGCTGCATTGTTGCCTGTGTAGGAGGAGCAGGACTCTGTTTTTGACATTAGTTGGTAAAAAACTAACAATTTTTAAGAGCAATATACATGCCTCATCTGACAATGTTGCCATGGTATGGAAATTCTGACCTCTCCAAAGAGGCGTATCACACACACCTATTGGTGGTGATATACGGGCTGGCTTTTAATCAGTGTGGAATGGCGAGTCAGGTCTCTGCACAGCTGGGTTTTCACAACGTCTCACCCAGAGAGAGAGAAACAACTGGACTGGGTTGTTGGCAAAACATGAGCAGTGAATTTGAGCCTACACAGTGTAATACAGATTTCATGAGCAGTGCTGCTGACACAAACCAATTCACAGACAATTTAATGTGAAAACCTCTGAGAACGGAGGCGTCTTGGACCATAAGACTTCCATAAAGCCACAAGTTGAGAGAGAGGCGTGTTGACAGAAGCCAGTTCACAAGTAAGATAATATAAATTTGGTAAGTGAAAGATGAGGATACTCTGCCTTCCATCAAAAACAGGGCCTTGGACTTACCAATGAGTCTGGCATTTAATGTAAAACAGTATTGGGCACTGTTGGCTGGGGTTGCCAAAACTCTAAAGCAGGCCTTTTTCTAAACCTGTAACCTCACAAATTAATGTTGTTGCTAATGATATAGCTAGCCAGACATGCTAATGTTACCAACTTATGTTACAGCAAATGCAAATCTTGATCCATTCCTTACACTTTTGTTTTTGTGTGTTTGGTTTTGGAAAGGCTAAAAAAAGGTACAACTTCTCAAGCTATAAGCAAACTCTTCGTTCACTGAATATTGCTCTTGGTAGAGCCCAGTAAACACTGGTTCAGCATGGGAATGGGTTTAAAGCTTGACAGACCTGACTAGTTAGTGGTTGCTCAGAGGAGCAGTTTGGCGAATGGTCAGTTAACACCATGGGTGTATTAGTAGTTGAATATGGTGCTACCACTCAGCCTTGCCAGTTTGTCCCAGTGGTCACCCACGGTACTGCAAGATATCTGTAAAATGGACATCTTGAACTGAAAACAAGGTCAGTTATTACTGTTTGTAATGAATTTGTAAACCATGAAGGTTTTTGTTTGTTAAAGGTGATTTTTATCCACATGATTCCAAGGTAAAATCTATGGGCTGAGTAGGAACATGCGGGTGGGGCATGCAGTGTGGATGCCAGAAACATTTTTTGGCTTATGCACTTACAGCAACTTTCATTCAAGTGATTGGGCACCTTCTTTGAGTCTGGTGTCCATTTCTGATACATTCATTATTCATACAGTAGATTCCCAAAACGGTGATCACTTACAATGATTTGCATCTGAAACAGCTATGATACATCTTTCATCAAAGGCAGTTTAACATTGTTCAGTTATTGGAACAATGTTTGTCAGTAAAAACTGATAACAAATATTAATATTTTATTTTGTAATGTTATTATATAAATTATTTTGGAAAAAGGTGACTCGAAAGTGCACAGAGTGGGCTCCCTCCTTCAAATGCTAGTTTCTGCTCTGCTCTCTCCTCTACTTGCTTGCAGTCTGTTGGACATCCTGCTGACACTATTTTAGCCCCTTTCACAAGGGTGTGCTGACCGCAGCCTGCCTTTGTAGTTTGTATACTAAATGCACAGCAAAGAGGGATCCCTTTTGGGTCCGTGGTTTCCTGAAACAAGCCATCTGCAACTGCTCCACTCTCTACATTGCCCGGGGAAAGAGGACAGGCACAAATAAAGTGGATTCATATACTGTATGGACCTCAACAAAGAATTCATTCATTTTGTCGTCCTGCTGTGGACAGAATTACTTCGACCCATAAAACCTTTTTATGGGCTCCACTCATGGCAATTAGCATCTCTTTTTGATGTTTGAGAAAGTCCTTTCTCTTAAAATCTAGATTTTTTTTTCAAAAAGCAAAGGCAAATGGAGAAGCAAGATCAACTCTCAGGTTTCACTTTTCTGCTCTTTTGTTTCCTCTCTCCTTTCTTTCTGATTCCTTAATGCTCTCTATCCACTTAACCTAATGACTCATCTTTACGATCTACATGATGGAGAGTCATGGGCGTTGGTGCTGAGGGAATACGATGTGTTTAACCTCCAGGAAGCTTCAAGAACAGCCCTATCTCTTCACGTATGATTATCAAATGTTTCACTTGCTCACTGATGGGAGACAGGACAATAGCCAGCAAGGGTGTTCCTAATCTTCCCTTCAGATACTGAGTGTGCTCTGGGAAGTATCGGTTTGTGATGAGAAGGGAACAGGAAAGGATGAAAGTGGAAGGAAGGGAGAGAGCAGAAGAGGGGGAAAAAGAGCGGAAATCCTATTTGGCAGGAGAAGTGCCATTTCTCTCCAGAGGTTTCAAACGTAATAGAAATCATTTAGAAATGTTATGTGTGACTCCCATATTATAAGCATCTTTCAAGGCCACAACAACAATATGGAAATCTTTCAATTACTTGCTTTCCTGGAATGATTGAGAGCAAATATAGACAAACAATAAGCACCAAATGCTTCAGAGCTTTCCAAATGCTTCTAAAGTTTTATTCAGCTGTGTGAGTGGCTCGGGTAGAAGCCTCAGGCAAATGTAATGGTATATTTACCAGCTAATTTATGTATATGTTTACCATGACTCATTATTTTCACTATGTGGCCAAAATCATTTTAGAATGTAAAAGTATGTTAATATAAGGGGACAGATTTCATGTTTAGTGTGTTAGACTGTTAAAAATGGCCCCTCAAAGAATGGTATAACATGTACCCTTAGCCTGGTGTGGTCACTGCTTTCTAACAAACCCATAAATATGGAGGTTACGGGGAATGTTTTTGATTCACTGCCTTGCATTGCCCTGCAAGTGCACTATGCATAAAAATCTTACACAAAACACTCAAAAGCACAACATGCGATTTTCTACCACTAGGGGTCTCTCAATCGCGATAAAAACCAAAGATGGAGCTTAGTAATGGATGTCATTGGAGTTCACCGCCATTGGTGTCATTGTAATCATGCTGTCCTGGTTAGAATTCTTTCATTTTCAGTTGTTCAGGAGGTTGTTTTTTTTTTTAACCAGGAGCCAAATCATTCACAGTGGCCTCCTCCCCTCCAAAACAAACAGACCATGTGATTAAAAGTGGTAAAAACACTGAATAAAGCAGTTTCACATTAAAAATTGAGTGAAGCTGCCAACAACAATTGTTCAGCTTGTTTTTCCTATCCAGATGTCCAGTTAACTATAGAGTTCAAAATGTCGAAGATCTAAAAAGTGTATCATGAAACTGTTGCATAAAACCAAATAAAAACTTAAATTTTGACCACTTTGAGAAGACAATGCTAATGCATGCACAAAGTGGATATGACGCCATTGACAGGCGAATGAAACAGACTTATTGAGTAGAATTATGGATTTCTCTAAGTTTGAAAATTGCTGGAAACATCTGGGATAGTGTAAGTGCACAACTCAACAAAACATATAGCATAGATTTTTTAATTTATTTTATTTTTTATTTTTTACAGTTACATATTTTATCTTTAAAGGACCAATTTTTAATGTTCCATCTGCCACATTTTGCTCAACCAATATACTCTTTCTGATTCATTCATAAATAGTCAGTGTATTCTGGTACAACAGCTTCTTACCACTCTTTTTATGTAACAATCATAATCATTTCAATTGCTCCTTGAATCCAACAACCTCACTCTTTATTCATTTATAAAAAAAAACACACAGTATAGAAACCTGAACCGTGAGTCCAAAATTACAGACCCTGTCATTTTGTAGTGCTCCAATTGAGAATTTCTTCAAAACCACAACAGAACAATTCAAGCTCACGAAAAGGCTGCATTCAGTATAACTGCATGATGCTACTGCCAAATTCCTTCAGCACTGTTGAAATCAGGGTGTATTTCAATAAAGCCAGCATATAATTATATCATATTAAAATGGCAGAGGCATAAACATGTCATCCCTTGTTCCACTGTTGGCTTTACAAAAAGCCCTTTTTATAACAAAAAGTACTACATTTTATTATTTCTGATTTGCTTGCCAAGTAAGGGGGATCTGAAAGAGGCTTGAGCTGCTGCTCTGCATCAGTGTCAAAATAGACTCCAACTGACTGGATAATGTCCTGTAAAGACCTCGTCAAGTACAGTTAAGAATTATCGGGTGATAACTATGCATTTGTTGCAATACAAAGCTGAATAGAAAACAGCGAATTTCCCAAAACATGAACTCACATTGAGTACTACAGCACAGTCTGTTGCAGCTTTCCCCCTCTCACCAATGTATGCAAACTCCACTTCATGCACCCCACAGAGCCCAAGTGGCTACACAAGGACTGGACGATCAAATGAACAACAGATGAACCTAATTACATCATTTCCATCTCATTAGTTCAAAGCTTTTAACCTGGTGATTCCTTCAGTTTTTGTTTTTATCTGATAAAGCAGCCACTAAGTGCCCTGCAGGGTAAAGGGCAGTTATGAGCCAGCCCAACACCCTCCCCTAAGATTACCCAGCTTGCCATGTTTCCCTCAGACATGAAGACATTCAGCAAGAGTCAGTTGAATCAGCTGCAACAGATTTATTCTGATGTTTTTTCTCATGTTTTGTTGTCATTTCCTCATTTATTCAGAAAATATGCTCATGCTCTGGTTTCGCGAGGGGAGGACGGAGCAACACTTGTGTATCGTGACATTGGTGTTGCCACAGATACTGGTCTAATTACAGTTTTAAAATGTTAATTTAAGGGGTGTTTCACAGATTTCCCACATTTCTGATCGAGTGGCTCTGGGAATTCTATTGAATAGCCATATGTTTTAAGTCTGTCTCTGCTGGAATTATTTCTCTGTGGTTATCATAAAGAAACATTGACAAAATTATTCAAAATGTCCTATTAATGCCTTTAAATTTTTTCTCACTGATAATTTTACATACAATGTCTAGCCTCAAACAGCACAGCCTTTTCTTCAGAGATCTAACATTGCAAGTATGAGAGTCAATCATTATGTTTACACTGGAAAATAGGAGAAAATGAGTATTGCCAGATGAAACCGCACATCTCATACTTGTGTTATTGTGCACTGTAATGCTATCAGTGAAGCAGACCAACAGACAAGTATTTTCCATACAGGCTCCATGTGGGGCTGCAGATGCTGACATCAGTCGCCTATTCTTTCGCTGTCTGGTTGTAATAAAACTGCTGAAATCAAGTCAGCAGTGCCCTCTGAACCTGTGGCATCTGTTTTAGATGCTGAGATAAGCACAGTTGTACTCTGCATGCTTTGATGATGTTAACAATATATGACGTGCAGTTCTCTTTGCAACTTTTAAAGAGAGTTGGCTGTTATAAGAAGAAAGAGAAACTATTCATTTATTTCATTGTACCAAAATGGAAAATCAAGACAATATAAGATCAGATATAGCTGTAAAGAGATTTACATGGTGACCTGCAGAGGAGTTTAACTTCACTGTAGACTAGTCCTGTGCAGTGTCACTCCATCCTGCCAGTTTTTTTGGCGGGCAGCCATTTCCAGTGTTTTAATCAGTGTTTATAAGAGAGTCGGCCTGACCCTGATATGAGTTGGATGTGGCAGCCCAGGGGAGCAGGGACCGGCACCCTCCCATCCTGCCAGCTGAATGGAAATCAAATGGGAGATTACATCTTCAAACACAACCAAGTATCACACCACTACGTACTCAAATCTTAAAGCCAGAGGAACTCTGTATACTCACCGTATCCTTTCACAGGATTCATCACACACTGCCCCCCCCCACCCCTGACCCACCCACCCGATCCCAGGCACCACCACCCCCACCACCACCCCTGCCCTCCCCTTGCCTCTTGGCAGGAGTGACGGCACTGCCGGTGAACAAATCGTTTCCAGCTCAGGTCACATTTGGGATGTTTAATCTGAGGGGAGTCCAGATGTGCTCCGTGAAAAAAAAAAAAAAACAAGCAAATGGCGCCTCTTATGTTTATGAGTATCATGATCTTTTTGGGAGAATCTTTGAAACAATCTTTTTCTCTGTGAGCAGAGAAAAACTTTGCAAACTTTAGACACAAAATTTTCTTCTTCTTCTTTTTGTTATTATTGTCATTATTATTTCTATTTTCCTGGGTTGATAATGAACACTCTTTGCTTTAGTTGAGGTGTAAAAAAGTCTGTAAAAAACATGCAGAATGAGATATTCAGTACAATTTAGACAACTGAACAAAACATGTGGCACTGCAGTCTTACCAGAGGGTGACATGTTGCTGTGTCACAGAATTTTATCATGCCCCGTACCCTTAAATAATCAGTTTTACATGTCTGGTTCAAGTGCCCTTGATCAACTATGAGACATATAGTTTCAAGAAGTCCTATTAAAAATGCAAAAGAAATTTTGTCAGGGAAACACAAAAATCCTTCCATCTCCCAATGTGGCTACTAAAGTTAGAGTTTGACTTGTGGTTTACTCTTCAAAGGGCTAGAATTCTAATCTCTACTAATAATATGATTTGCTGTGTTGTCATTCTCAGAGAGATAGTGTGTCTGTGTGTGTATGGGAGGGGTGTGTGTGTGAGAGAGAGAGGAGACACAACAATATGAATGTTCCAATGGCAATGTTTCTAAGAAAGCCCTGAATTGACCTGAGATGAGCTCATAAGTGGAGAAGAGACAAGCCATATGGTGCGTCACTTTACAACAAGATATTATGGAAATGCAGCAATTCAGAATTTAGAGTACCCAAGGGGATACAATAGGCTGTACCACTGCAGAGAGATGTGAATGTATGCATTTACGTACACCCCATGGTACAGATGTTACGTACACACACACTCCAGAAAAGAAATGCAGTTGAAGTCCAGTACTTGGTTAAATTTGTTACAACATGAGACTGGTGCTCCACAGTGTTTCTACATACCTAATTAAATTTTGTACAGACATCAATAGTCCCCAGAGAATGAACCCAACTGAGATTTGTGATCCCCTGACCTTTGATCAAGCATCATCATGAGGTTGATATTTGTTGTTTTGAGCTACATTTTTAAGAATTATTGGATGTTTGACCCTGAACCTCCTGAATGAATGGGAATACCTTTTAAATTTTCAATGAGCACCATCATCAGGTCAGATTTTACATTTGTAAAAATATTTTGGTTTATGACTAAAAACCTGCAACACTAATTACATTCCTATCAGCCTCAGCTGTTTGTGTGTGTGTGTGTGTGTGTGTGTGTGCTAATTGGCAAAATTTATCATGGCAAGATACTAAGATGGTGAACATGCTAGACATTATACCAGCTAAATGTCTGCATATTAGCATTGTCGCTGCAAGTATTTTACCATGTTTGCGATAGCATTTAGCTCAAAGCACTGCAGTGCCCAATTGTAGCCTCATAGAGCCTCTAGCATGACTATAGGCTCACAGCCACAGACTCAAAGACCTCTTTAATGAGTGAACAGGAATGATTATATTACTACATACTATTTTTTGTTGTTGTTGTTGTAGCCTGTTATGGGCACTATTCACAATAACAGGCTCCACTGGTCTTACACCTGACTGCACATGACACCTACCTGCCCTGTCTGTGAATTTATTTGTAGTGTTTATTCTCTCTGAGTCCAAAGCCCTATAGGTGAAAGAATGGAAGACCCACTTGGGACCCATCATCTCTAGTAAAAAATGTTTTCCAGCCACTTTCCAGCTCTGACTCCTCTGACAGCTCTACAGGAAACAGACTCTGCAACAAAACCATACATTTGTGCAATCCTCCACCAGCTGACACACAATTCAAAGATTTATTGTCCAACTACAGTATTTATTTACTATGTATTTTTAAATGTATTTTGAGAATGAAGATTAATGATGCCACATTGCTTGTTTGTCTGAAACTGTTTATATGCAACTGCCTTCTTGTCCTCTGCTGTTTTGGATCTGGAAAAGTTAATGTGCCCTAAAGTTAGGGTTACTGTACATATGTAAATACAATAAATAAGATCAGTTGACAAGAAAAGGAAGAAACAAAGGGAGAAAAAAGGAGGGATGCAACTAAAGAAAAAATAGGAGACTAGGGAAAATAAAGAAAACTATTCCATCCCACCAGTCCCCAGAAAGGAAATAATGCTGGATATGTGGGATATGATATTCTCAAGCATCAGTTTAAGACTGTTTAAGCGATTCTCAAATGCTGTTCATTTCTCTGAACCAACACCCGTGGAAACAAAATAGATGCATGACATTTTCTGCATCAAGACATTTCAGATTTCTGTCAGCAACAATGTCAAGTACAGGAATGCAAACACAATTATTTTTAAGACGAAACCAAGAAACAGGTGAGGGGGGAATATTATTCCATTTCTGTGGGTGTGCTGATTTGTTCAAAATGATTGTGGAGAATAGGTCAGGTCATGATATTTAGAAAGATTACTTATTTCAAGCTTAAAATTCCATCAGATGAATTGAAAGGGAGTTTGGCCTTTCTAAAACACACACTTTAGTTATTTGGTTTTATGTCAATATTGAACATTGATTATGTTAACACTCACAAGGAACTTTATTGCGAACACCGTATTAATACTGGGTAGATCTTCAGTCTCAAAATAGCTTTAGTTCTTCATGGCATGGATGCTACAAGATGCTCGAAACATTCCTTTGAGTTTCTGCTCCATGTCTATATGATTGCATCACATCATTTCTGCAGATTTGTCATGTGCACATTCACATGTGCACATTCTTGGCTGATAGGAGCAGAACCCAGTGTGGTCTTCTGCTGTTGTAGCCCACCCACCTCAAGGTCTGACATGTTCTGCGATGCTGTTCTGCTCACCACAGTAAAGAGTAGTTATCTGAGTTACCGTGGCCTCTCTGTCAGCTCAAGCCAGTCTGGCCATTCTCCTTTGAACTCCCTCATTAGTGAGGTGTTTCTGTCTACTGAAATGCCACACATCTGCATGGTTTTATGCATTGCACTGTTGCCTCTTGATCAGATTATTGTGTGAATAAGCAGGTGTGCTTGGTGCAAATAAAGTAAAGTGCTAATAGAATGCTTGGTGAATGTATAGAATACACCCAGTATTGGTTGACAAATGCAATTTTTCTGCTTAAATTCAATCATTCTATCATTCCAGCCATTTCTACAATACCCAGTATTCATTGCAAAAGGTTGCATTTTGGGATCTGAAGTCTCTGCATCACGATGGTATTCACATACTTGTCGACATGGACATGTTTTTTATAAAGCAGTCTGTGGCTTTACATCAAGCTGTGGAAAAGTCTGAGAAAAATTGTGTTGTGTCAGAGAAAGCAGAAACACTCTGATCTGCATCAGATTTGTGTCAGATTATGTGTTGTGTCTGTCACCACTGAAGACCCGCAAGAGCACAGAAAGCACATGAAATACAGTTTGCCAGCCATGTACAAAAACAGCTTGAGGTTACAGAGACACTTAGTAGTGGTACTCAGCTTCTATTGAAGTTGAACTGAGACTTACTACTGATGGTCTTGGTCGAATGTTTGACAAAACTGCTATTTTGTTTTTCCCAAAACGATTGAACAGATTTCCATGTCTTTAATTAGAGTTCCCCTTTAATCATTAAAGCAATAAAGGTTAGACAAACTGAAGCGTATGCATTGTTCTTACTGTTCTCACAAGAAAAGAGCATTTGCTCAAAACACTTAAAATAACCTATAATACTGTAGGGAGGAGGTCAAGGTGGGTAGTTGGACATGCAAAGTGTCTGACTTTAACATAGTCACTCTTGATTTGTTTGAGCATGACTGTGACCTGTACTTAATCCTTAATTCGTTTTTAGCAGTTTTAGTTGCCCAACCAAACCATGACAAAAAAGGTAGCAGATCAAAAGACTGTCATATGAATAGTCTATTGTATGTATTGTTTTGATAAGCACAGTCTAACAACTTATTCTATTGTTTAGCTATGACGATTTGTTATGTAGCATAGCTAAGCGGGAAAGTTCATTCAGCTCATTCACAACTGTTGGCCTCCACTGTGGATGTGCCTTCCACAGCCAAACCTTAAACTGCTGTTGTTTATTCTAAGCTGATCAGTCATCAGTTTATTCTATCATCTGTCTGCTAATGATCAAGGCCAATAGCTAAGATGTTCTGTGATGCAAAATTTACACAAAAGTCAAGTGTCAAAACAAGTTTAAATGGACACACAAACACACACACACATTGTGGGTAACATTTCTAGTACTTTTGCCAATAATGCTGTGGTTTCTGCAGCAGTGCTTAGTGTTATCAATAGGTCCTTGGGAAGTTATGGAATAGACTAAATAGTCTAGTTCTGTTTGATATACACAGGTTCTCCTTTTCCTGTTTCCCTTGTATTTGATATGTCTAGTAAATGGCCTCATGGCCAAGTGGATGATCAGACCACATCCTAATATCCACCTCTGCATCTGCCCTCATTAATCAGCCCTCAACTCCCCCACACAGTCTTCAATGATGTTACTTGGAAATATCACACATTATAAATTTGCAAGGCTGTATTTACAGGGATACATACACAAAAACCAGAAATTACAAAACAGGGTCTTAGAACGAGCTCAGTCAAAACCCCACTAATTATATTGACAAGAAGATGAAAGACAAGTGCTTAAGGGACAGTATAGTGGAATTATGACAGTCTTATGTGTTATCGCCTGGTATCAATCAACCAGTCTGTTTTAAACTCAACCCCTCACTCCATTTTTGCGAACCCAAGATGGTTTGTTTGTGATATGCAAGACATTCCATTCATTCATGTGTTTACAGCCACAAAATGAGCATGGGCTGCTGTTCTGTTATTAGCAGACACTTTTTGTTTTTTAGAAGAAAGTCCAACTTTCCTCACAAATACTTCAATACATTTGTGATCCAGGGACTGTTTAGCCTGTGTGTTGCTTGCATGTGTTTGCAAATATTATCTAAACCACAAAAAGGGTTCAAATGCTGATTCCCAACATTTAAAAAAAAAAAAACTATTTGTCACGGGATTGTTGATTGATTCACAAAAAAATAGAAAACTATTCAAAGCATCAACCAAGAACAGAAAACCAACCTTTTAGGACAGCCAGCAGTGCTAGCAATTGTCCTCACGGGATGGGTGAATGAGTTTGTGCTGAACTCCATTATTTTTGCCCCCACTGTAAGACGGCTGCATCTAGTTTTGTAATTAAGATGTTTTAATTAGGCTTATCCTTTCATGTTGGGTGGAAGCATGACCACAGCTGTGCCTCTCTCTGTGAGAGACACGGGATTTAAACTGTGCCAGAAGAGCTGCGGTCAGCCAACCACAAACCACCGATGCATTTTATCTGTCTGCAACACTCAGTGCGAACATCCTCAATGAGGTCAAAAGACGGTGCTGAACAACGGCACATCTTGAAACTTTTCTTTGCCATCATGCATTAATATCACAGCACCTTTTTCTCAGGAATCAAGTTAACCTATACGACATTGTTGGTGGGCCATGTGAATAAACATGCCTGAATTTTAGTGAGCCAGCGAGTGTGGAAAGGTACATGAAGCCCTCTGACCAGCGGTGATAAATTGACTAGGCTTGAATGAATAAACGGATGTGTTATGTGCAACGATACGACAATATCGGCCGGGGCTTTCGTGTGGAGGATGTGTTGCTAATTCTTCCTTCCTGGCTTCACTCGGGGCTGCTGCATTGTGTTCGCGACGTTTTCATCAGCAGAATCTGGCTTTCACTACCTTAGGTGGAGGTATGTGACACATGCCTGAACTGAAGTCCAAGGTCAGCCATGGTGGCTTTTGAGAGCCTGTACATTGGCTGGAAAAAATGAGAAAAAAATTCACACTCAGGCACAGGATAACTGGGTGCTCAGTGTTTATGTGTGTTGATTTGCAGATGTTTAGGGTTTCTTTCACCAGGCTGCAAAAAAAGACAATGATTTGACATCCGTGAACACGGTAACCATTCACTACCCATCATAATACTAATAAATAGTAACTCCGATTGTCTTTGAGGCATCAGTATTGAGAACTGCAGCACATGAGAATGACTGTACAAGAAAGCCAAATAAACACACTGGCATGGTTTGCTTTTAAAACACCATAAATATGGATGAGACCACAGAAATCCAAAGAAAAAAAAGTCTCCAGTTTACTGTAACACAACATGACACAACAGGCTGTGGTTTATAGATGTTTGTCACTGGAGTTCCATTACTGATATTATTGTTCAGTGTTCAATGTGTTGGCAAAGACAGCAGTGTCATTCAGCCAGATCTTTGCAGGTTCAACTACTCAGAGTGGTGAGGAAATCTCGCCAACATTAGCATTAACAGCTGTTTATTTACCAGTCTAGAAGACTTCAGCATCGAACTTCATTCCTTTACTTGCCAAGAGCTGTTTCTAGGGGTGAAAAGCAACACAAATGTTAACTCTTGTTTTGTTTTTCTTCTTCTGAAGTTAACATGCTAACCAACTAGCATCACATCTCATAATACCACTTCCCAATAGCGTCACAGTGAGAAAGGGTGTATTCTAACCTCTTGTCCTGTAAACGCAGTGATGGCTGAAGTTTTTGGTATGTAAACAGCTGTTAGAGCTAACATTGGAAAAACACACATATATCACAGAGTGATATTCGCAAGTGCTTTTTTCTTCGTTTCACCACTCCCTTTCACATTTGCTATGTACGGCCTAAATATGTTGCTCTAATACTGTTGCATTAATGATTTGAAGCCCACTTCACACCATTACCTTAGTTCATCTCTGTGATATCCATTTGTGTGTAAAACCTTATTCTCCAGGCTTGTTGACAACTTGTCAGAAAAATCAGCAACAAGGGGAGACAGATGTGTTCCCTGAGGAAAAGTTGGACTGATAAGAGCAGAGAAAAAAGAAAGATAGAGATGAGTGTGAGTGGTAAGAGTAGATTTATTTACAGCTCCACTGGAGGAGGGATGACCTCACTGACCAGCTGCATCTTGTGGGGAGCATTAGAACGGGAGTAAAAAGGAGGAGAGAAAGAGGGAGGGGGAGAGAGAGGAGTCAGATCAGAGATCATCTTTCATTCCCCAGACTCAGCTTCAAAGTCCTGCAAACTCAGCAGGGAGGTTAAAGCTACAAATATGGCCGCCAAGCTTGTCCACAGGCAGAGGCACATAGCATGAATTCTATATGCATCTGCAGAAAGAGCAGAAGCGCACACAGGCAGTGAACGTGCAGACACAGCTTAGGGTCAGACAGAACAAACAGGAACTGTTCTGCTGAGACTGTGAGATGAGCATTCTGGATTAGGAGATGAAGAAAGTGGAGGAGCGAGAGGGAGAAGAAAGTCACTATTTGGGAGACTGTTTGTGTTATTAAGTGACAGACAATCACACAAACAGTAATTTTCCTGCTCTTCTAAATCTGCAGGAGAGTATCTGATGACAGGTGCCACCTGGGAGTTCAGGTCTAAGCGAGCTGGTTTTCATCAACGGCTTATGGAGCAGATAGGGCCAATTGTGGCAGAAAGAAAGTGGAGACGACAAGCGTTTGTAACTGCTGAAAGCGTTAGCCTTGTAGCAGTACAGACCTAAAAGGTGTTGACTGGCTGGGGTGTGAACAGGATGTCTTATCAGGACAAAGAAAATGAAAAAACACATGTAACTGACTCTGTGACACATATTGTACACACATAACAGTTTTGTGATATACTGCTTTGTAGTAAAAGAAATTTAGGGCAAACCTGGCTTGAAATGTGGCTCTACGTACCATCATGCACCCTGTCACTATAAAACCTAAAAGGAAAAAAAAAAAAATCAACACAGGTTTTCAACACTGGCAGGAAGCACACTGTAAAGCTCTTATTTCTAATGAACAGTCCTCCTCCCCCTGCCCCTGTGTAATATTCCCACAGTACATTGTTGTTATTTCACATTCCACAAAGGTATTGTCCCATTTTTGTGCCGAGGTATACACCAGAGGTTTCCCAGTAAGTGGTGTAATGAGCAGGGGTTGACAGGGGTTGACAGAGGAGAATTAATGCCCACAGAGTCCCTCAGCTGGGGGCAGATGAGGGCCAAAGCCAAGGCCTTTTGTCTCCAGCAGCAGGTCCCAGTCGCCAGGTCCAAGCGCCAAGGCGAGCTACAAAGTCTCGAGCATCGCCTGTATGCTCTGGGTTGCAGCGCCAATCCCAGAGTCCCACTGGTTTTTTCAGGTCCTTCTCACAAAGCCTGGGTTCAAATCCTTAGATTAGCCACGTCTAAAATCTGGATCTCATCACTAAACACTTCCCTCTGAAATCCAGTGTGGAGTGGGAGCAAAACAGTTAAGCTAACCTCAAGCCTTTGCACAAACACAAACACACTGGGTACCACCACAAAGATGTGGAAAGTTCTGTCAGGTTATTTGAAATCTTCTAATCCTATAAAATGACTGATGGAGGAAGCAGGGTTGCAAACAGGATTTAGAAGTAACTTTCAGGAAAACAGACCAAAAAAACTCAGCCCAAATATTCCAATTTACACTAACGTGAGCTGATAACTACTGGCTAGTACATCTAACCTCCACTCTCAGACATTGTTTCTACCCAGATCTAAATGTCCACCCACAAAGATGAAAGATAATTCCTCTAAACAGCTTCGCTCCCAGGGTGGGAGGCTAAACGAGAACCTGGTGGCGTGGCAGAGGACCAGAGAGGCAGATGAAAAAGCTTTGTAGGCTGATAAGGAAGCCAGGCAGACTGGATGATGAGAAACCTGGCCTGTAATGGGGAATTGGCGATTTGCTGGGTCTGCCTGCGTGCTACTGGCTGTGGCTGGCTCGAGTGATAGGACAAGGCCACCTAGAGAGAGAGAGAGAGAATGAGAGGGACGAAAACGGGGTGGAGAGTGGAAGGTGGGGGGTTGTAGATAAGTTAAAGTCGGACAGTTTGAAGGAACAACTTTACCTCAACGTAATCTCCTTATTTAACACTGGAGTAGTTACAGTTTACTCAAAATGAGCTTACCCATTCTTCGAAAATAAGGCGGGAACCTCAAAGTACACAGTGTTTTCATAACCATAACCTTAAAGAAATTGTGAGTGTGTGGTGACTACTGAGAGACATTGGCCAAGCCTATGACTGAACAGATTGGAGGTTTATAGATAGATCTGTCACACCTTCAAAGAGTGAATACCCAGGTTAGCGCATGCTTTAGGGTTGATTAGGATCATCAGTCCATATTAGCTGATTTCTTCATCTTCGTCTCTTTGGAAGAGTGATTAGTTGGAAATGTCTACAGCTATATCAAAGTCCTAAACACAAAAGCCGCACATTAATTCAATCTAAATACAAACAATCAGCTGCTCAAATATGAGATTCCACATAAAAATGTAAATGGATTCACCTCCAACTGATTGTCTGAGTCAAATCCCAGACAGAAAATATTAAAATATCCCACAAGTGCAACAGTAGCTCCAACAATAACATGATCTAGCTACCGTAAATGCAGTGACATCACGCTGATGCTGGACTTGCCTCAGACTATGTGCCAGTGTCAAAAAACCAGAGCACAGTTGTAAACTCCAGGATCCAGCGGACGTCACAGCACTTGCCTGCCAGAGAGCGTTCGTAGGCCTGTTACGTAAGTAGGCTGAAGCATGGGCAGACGCAGTGTTGCGCACATCGCTTTAAGAACTGAGGATTCACTCTGTGAGCCATGCAAGTCTAAGGAAGTGTCACACAGGGGTTTATTGTAGAACTGGATGCATATTGCTGCACACATACACACACATACACACACACACTGAGAGTTGGATAATAAATAAATAAATAAAAAACGCAATACACTGTGAATACAACAAAACGATGCCTCTAATAAGCATTATCCGTATCATGCACATGCTCTTAAACATACAAGATCTTAAACTGTCGGTTCAACAAACTATTTTAGAGAAGGAATTTCATCTTCCAGACAAGAATACTGTGGGAGAAAAAGATAGAGAAAAGCAAAAGAGAGACTGATAATGTGACTTCTATTTTTTCCTGCACAGCAGGCGAAGAAGTGAAACATCCTCTGGGGTCTCCTCATCGAGAAGTCCCCGCCAGACTGCGGAGAGGCTGGTCATCAGGGGTCACGGAGCATGCTCTGTGCCATTTTCCCACAGAACTGGCGTGGTTTGCGTCCTTGGTCCTGCTGTGTGACCAACTCTTACTACATACTGTGTCATGCTGCCCAGGGAGCTGTCACTTCCTTGAGATTGCTGGTCAGTCCTGCCCTTTGGTCTCGGCCGGGGGACCAGCTCAGCTCTTTTGTAATGCGTATTTGGCCTCGGTTTACCTACTTACTTACTGGGAACATAGCCAAACAAAGAAAATCCATGATAGATTATTAGTGGTATCTTTATACCTCTATTCTCTATTTTTGGGGTCAGGAGTTATAAATTACCCCTTACTCTATTTTGTTTACCACCCCCACCCTGGTACTCTGGCTCCATGGGGTCCTTCCAGGATGTATGTCCTAGTCGGACTTCATGGGGAAGTCCACGTCCTTTCAGCACAACCCATCCGGCCGCTCCAGGTATGAGACAGCCCATGTTCTGTCCAGCCACAGCCCTGTCCTGTTAATCACCAGCCCACGCCCCCACCCCCCTCCTCTGCATTGTCCTGCACGGGGGGTGGGGTGCAAGGTGGTGGCGGGGGGTGGAGGGGAGTCACCTTTCCCCTCGCGGAGAAGACACTCACACCCCCCCTTTCACAATCTTCATTCATTCCTTCTGCGTTTAGACGTCAGATCCTGCACACACACGTGCTTACTCACACTTATCCTCAGAGGACACGAAATGGAGCAGCGAAGAATTCATGGAAGGAACACAGATACACACACACGTACACACACAAATGAAACACCCACTGGGCTCGTCGACCTGGCTCAGCACTTGACACACTTTGACTCTCGTCCAATGCTCATGCCTCGGCGCAGGTCTACGTCATCACTTATTAAGTTTTATTGCTCATGAAGACATCCCGTGAATCAAAAGTTTTTTGGCTCAAGATACGAACTAGTAAACGGAGGCAGGAAACTCTCATGTTTGTTCTTCCTGTCTTTGTACATGTAGTTTTTAATATTTCCCAACTGAAAGAGATCAGTCAGGATTTATGGGTAAAGCCCCCCTTTTCCAGTTATCTTCCACCCCTTTAACACCACTCAGTCTTCCTGTGGCTATATTAACATACTGGTACGGAAATAGATCAGGGCTTATCTTCACATGCACTACACAAGAAAAAGTTTTACTTTGCAGCAATGATGAGTCATATTTTAGTCAGTAAACACACCTAAAATATTACATTATCTTTTCTCAAATTCCATTTCTGTTTTTCTGTCTCCCTGCTGTTTGCGTTGTTACTGTGCCTCTACAACACAGCAACGATTTCCCATGTAAGATAAGTAATAGGTAGACCACGGAGACTGCTCTGCTGGAGTCTAAGGTGATAAAAACAGGCTCATAATAATGATAAACTTATCTGTAAATGTGGGCTTACACAGTGGTGTCTCATGTATTTTTTTCTACAGCCTGCGGGCTCCTGACAGTCTATTTAGTATTGATGATAATTCTGCTCATAATTTGACTCCTCTGTTTATCTAATACAGTAAAAGAAATGAGGAAACCAAGAGGTCAGCTTGCTATTGACCGTCTTTGTTTTCCTCTGCTCTCGCTGTGCTAAATTGCAGCTCACAGTTATCACACGCATAAGATGAAATACCACACATAACGCATTCAAGGATATTCGTCAAAGGGATTGTGTTGTTTGCAACACCAGGCTCACAAATCACAGTGATTGACGATATTGTTAGTTGCTGCAGAGACAGGAAAGGAAGGGGAGATTAATGAAGAATGTCAGGTTACCGCTGTGTCTTACCTATAAACCTTCTTGACTTCATCTACAGTATTCCCCCTTGAGAAATCAAACCCGCTTCTCTCTCTGAAATTGAAACGGAATTGATTTTCTATACAGATGGGTGGCAAATTAAAAGCAAAAACCAACATAAAGAGTTATTGTAAAGGCGTTGGGCCAACACAAACCTCCCTAGCATAGATTCTCCAAGTCTCTGAACTTGACTGGAGGCATGAATACCACTCTTCTAAAACATATTGCCTCAGTTGGTGTTTTGATGATGGTGATGGAGAGAGCTGCCCAACACATCAGCTAAATAGCCAAATATTTCCCTCAGAAGATGGTAGAGACCAAAACAGAGCTGAGAGTGAATATTGGACTTAAATTCATCAGGTGGACACAAACATGAAGTCAAAGGGATGCTAATGCTATGTTTCTCTAATGTTTAATGTTAACACGACCACCATATCAACTTATGCATGTGCTGTTTTTTAAACCATAAACACTATCATAAATAGAACACAAACAGCATCAAATATAAAATTTAGAGGACTGAAAATTTTGCATTAGTGAACAGCTGTAGCAGTCTAGCTAGTAGTTGGGATGGAGCCTGGGTTTCTGTAATGACCGCCTTTGCATGCCCACTCCAAAGTAGCTGGTTTCCTCTGGTCAGCTGCTCCACACCAGTTCAGTGCACCCAGCAGGAAGTTTACAGCCACCACAGTCAACCCAAAGCGTGCCTGTCTTTGTTCGAGAGGCCAAACAGCCTTTGTTCCAGTGTAACAAAGAAGAAGCCCTAAAACAGAGAGTGTGGAGAGAGTCTCAGGACTGCTTGGTGCCACTATAGCTAGAGTATCAGGCAGAAAACAAAAGTCTTACAGACTCTAGTTCTCCACAGCTCAGGCATGCTGACAATAATCGGGCCACACAAAAAAGCTATTGTTTGTAGAAATGTTTATTCCAAATGTACCTTTCATTATTTGTACTTTGTTTTCTGTTACAGGCCAGTGGCGAGGTCAGAACGCAGATGTATATCTGATTTGTGTTTTTCTTGGCTGGCTAGAGGCTTATTAGCATGCTGTGGATCCCCTTGCAACTCCCCCCGGTAGTGGAGATTGACTATGTGTGTGTGTCCTGCCCTGCAAAAGCAATTCAGGTTGTGTACATTAGATAATGCTGGGGCTGTGTTATATATGCCAAAGCCACACCTTTGGGGGTGAATTAAGTCAGTTAATTTCAACAATGGCCTTGTGTTTTCTTGACTCTGTGCGGAGTGTACATAGCAGCACAACCTCATTGTGTTGTATGGCGCTCTCTAATAGAAGCTGTCGCTCAACACAAATCTTTGTTGTTAACTATAGCTTGTGCAGTCCCTACATTATGGTTATTACAGAGAAGCTGCTATTAAAAGAGGGAGGGAAAAAAATCGTGAAAAGGGCCATGAGAAAACACTTAACTTGTGTTGTCTCAGCATATTTCTGCACTGGGTTTTTGCTGATGACTCTGCGTCCAGCCCCTGCAGCCTCTCTTTAACTCCACCGTGCTATAGATGAATTGGTACTTTGATGTAGTGATGCATAAAGGGCTATGGAGAATGCACCATACAGTGGTCAGGCAATAACTCAACTTGAAAGCAGACCATGTGTTGTTTGTGTATGAGTGTGTTTGTCGAACAGGCACACAGTGTATGGGGGGGAGTCAGTCTTTTTCATGTAGTAAACACTGAGCCGACCCACGCAGGGCCTCCCATCTTCTCTGTGTCCTTGCTAAAAGACTTTTTATATCACTCACTAAATCATCTGCCAGTCTCACAGGCCGGTGAAACCTAACAAAACCTTTGGCAGTGGGTGAATGTGTGTTTGGGAGCGCACAGAGCTCCCAAAGGAAGTGTGCTCAACTCCTCTGATAAGAGTCACCCACTCATCTCCTGTTTAACAGAAGAAATTACTCAAAAGTTTAGTGCTTACTCAGTATTTCAAGTTGGAGCGTGAGGGTAAAAAAAAAAAAAAAAAAAAAAAAAAATCTCTGGTTTGGAAAGAAGCATTTCTCATATTTGGAGAGGGCCTTTGAATTCTACCTCACACACTGACAAGCACATGTCATTGTGTAAACCTCTTAACCTGTTCCGTTGGAGCAACAGCAGAGGGCGTTTTTACCATGCCATTACTGACCCTGAGCCAGCCTGTTACTGCGTGACATCAGTTCACTCTCTGCCAGACTGAATCAATACCATGAACAAAGAAGCTTCAGACCATCATCTCCTCCTGACCCTGGCTATGAAAAAATACACACACAAAACACACACACACACACAAACACAAAGATTCCTTTGGTGACATATTGATCTGTCTCTCTCTGACAGAGTCCTTGGCCTCAGATGTTGAATGTGTGACACGCCGGTAGGAATGTCGCCACTTTATGATGGAGAATGGGGGCGGAAAACACAGATTGCTCTCATTTTAGAGCATCAGTCACACTCGAGCTTGTGAGTTATGGCTCGGGAGGTGACAGTGTGTCTGCCACAGGAAGTGGTCTGTTGAATCTGTGAACCCAGTGCTCTCACAGCTTCAAGGCAATCAAGCTGGAACTCTGTGGACAATGATGATGCTGGAGCGTGTGATGTCTTAGACTTGCCACAAGGTGACACTGTGGGACACACATTACCCGATAATTTTCCATCTTTTCATGTGCTGCTGACACACAAACGCATGTGTTTAGATACATAGTTTTTGTGTATTTTTTGGTCATAGAGGCACATTTTTGACTTTCATAACGCAACTTTGAGATATCAGCATTTCATATTTCCTTCATAAATGTGGAAAGATATGAGCTTTCCCTTTTTACATTTACAAGGTTACATTCTTTTTATAGTATCTTACACCAACCACAGTATCCAATATCACAAGCCAATTCAACATTTTCCTGTTTTAGCTTTATATTTCTGGAGGAATCTGGAGTTTAAAACAGCTTTTCAGAAACTGACATTTCTGTGTTAAAGCAGCACTCATCCAAAATGTAGTATTTTCCCCTTTATGGTCAATGCTGATGCAGATACAGAGAAACTGTGACTGTAAGCTCAAGTTCCACAAACCACAGGAATTATACTCTCCAACTCCAGAAATAATGGATCCTACATGTCCCATAATGCAGTCCAAAACATGTTTACACCCCCCTTGCTTAATAAATGCCCACATCTTTCAAAGTCTACATCCCCAGGTTGTAACAAAGACTTTCTTTTCTAAATCTGAAGTCTCCCAACCCAAGCTGAGATAACTCCCGCATGGCACCGCAAGGGTTATTATAGTTTTCAAATTTGCAAAGCTCATCCAGAGCCACAGAAAGCACCATGCAACTGTTTCCACAGGCTTCCACAATGCTTCTCGTGACAACTACACTTACCCTCATGTGTAAAATCAATGGAATTCTCCTTTGAGAAAATATTGTACAGATGCAGCCTAATTACGTCAATCATTAATTTCATGTTTGTGACACGTAACACACTGTGTAAATTCATCTGTAGTGTATAAAAATGGAAGAACAACAAACACATTTCACAGAGGAACTGCGTGGAAATGATTAAGAAGTGTGAAGATATTTGTCACTCTCAACAGCTCACTCAGTTACATAATGGAAATTCTGGCAACATTTCACTGACCATGGGGTGTAAATGATGGCAGCACACAAACATATTACCCACAAACATAGCTGATACAGTACAACTACTGATGAAAATGATGAATATGATTAATTTACTAATTAATTTATTCCGCTAATCAGTCGAGTTCTGATTGCAAGAATAAAAAGCCTCCTTGTTGTAACCTGTATTAAGTTGTCAGTGTTAAAGGAGTCAGTGATGACATGCATTTTACTTCCCACTTGACGTTAGTCAGTAATTTCCTGTCATTACAAGCTGTACCTTTTAGATACATCTGTTAAACTTGACAACTTAGCATAATTACTTTCAGTAATTCCTGTCAGGCTATAATGTAAAGTTACCAGAGTAACCTCATTTAGTAGTGTCTAATCTAGCATACCCTGTACTGTGATATAAAAATCTTTATGGTTTTGTTTCCACTCTTCCCCAGCACTGTCTTTGAGGCGTGGCAGAAGCATTCTGGGAGTTCAGGATGAAACCTCTCTTCCTCTGCCCTTTCATCAGTGGAAAAAGAGAGCCAGCACTCACCCACTCAGGATGGCGATGATGAACCCTCTTCAGCTGAGTCCTCAGCGTCAGCCAGGTCAAACTGGAGAGCTTTTTACTCTCTTCGCTTCTTTGGCCAATCAGAGTCACTCCCTCAGTCAGGGGACCAATTACAGAAGCATCGGTCCACACAGTGAGAGCTCTTATACTGAAAGGCCAGTAAATCAAGGAGATGGTTTCTCTAAACACCAACATCACATCACCAAGGCACCCAGTGTCCATGTTACCACAGGCCAGCATCTATCAGAACCAGTGGACCAAATATTTTGTTACATATTTGAGCAGCCTGCAGCAGCAGCAGCAGCAGCGTTCACTCCTGTTTACAACCACCATCCATTCCTCAAACACCTGTGAGCCAAAGACACTTTTCCTACCAATCACATGACTGCCAGATCCATTGGGATTCTAAATTTAAAAAATGATCAATCAATCATAATTAGAAGGGTTTTTTTTTCCTATTCCATCTTAATTTATCTTATTTGGTTAAAGAAGCACTCCTCTCCTTTCTACTTAAATCAACAGTCAAAGCAAGTTTCATTATTCTATGTATATATCAGCCGTAGAAAAGGCAACAGAGTTGAAAATAACTACCGTTAATGATCTCCTACATGCAGTGCATTCCTGCTCAGTATAATATTCATCACGACAAACTACCCATCATACAAAATATCATGATGCACATATATTAAATGTGTGTAGGGAGAGATACAATTTGTGAATCCATATCAGTCCAGAACACTGTTATTCATGCATTTTTTGCTGTCAAAAACATTAACATTTTGGGTGTCAATTGCGTCACATTGGTCAAATATAAATATGTATGTCGCAGGTTGTGCATTCAGAAATGTGTCAGGAGGGTTTTTTGATTTATACACAGAGGATACAGAGGAATGTATTCGTGTACACTGTGGTATTGATTTTCACAAAAATGTGTCTGATCCTCATTAGGGTTTTGTCTGACTACTAAAGTGTTCAATGCATACATACATTTATTCAGCTTTGAGATGTAGCCTCATGCAAAGGGTTTTAAAGAAGAAGATTCTTGCACCTTGAAATTCAGTCCCCGTTTAAACTATGAATTCTGCCATTCAAGGGCCACAACCTACTGTGTCTATGAATTTATGTAACACTCAGAACTAATAAATCAAATTTAAAAGCATTGCTTGGCTAGAACTTCTTTGGCTATATATTTTTGTGAGAGTATTACTCAACAGGGCTTGGTGTACTAAAGCGATGACTGGTTACTTGCATTATCTGATGTCTTTTCCAAATTACTCACCCAGTTAAGAACATCTCAGGACTCCTTTTGTATGTTGCCAAAGTAACACTCTCCCTCTCTCCCACCTCAACTCCTTTGAAGCAACTTCAGAGCATCAATATTTAACCTGACATTGTCAAGTCTAAAAAAAGAAATGATGCTGAAAGGAAGGCAGAGCTTTGAAGCATATTTGCCTGTAGACCTGTGCTGAACACATGGCTGATTTCCTCTCTGAGTTTGATGGCAAGAGACACACAGTGTGGATTACACAGATGCACACATTATAGCCATCACTGATTATGTCCTTGATAACACAGGAACTAATAGGAGATGGCAGTAACCTAACAATTAGATGCAGCACAGTGCTACTTGACACAGGTGACAGATTATTTCTATGTCGTATCCAGCACTCATGGACGGCACAGAAGGATCTGACCTTTAAATCCCTTTTTCAAAACCTGACTGCATGGTGCAGAGCGCCCACAAGCATCCGCAGCACTACTCAGCTGAGCCTCAGGCATTTTCTGTCCTGGCTGTGTACATGTTCCTCCTCATCATAGTTTGTATCTTCATTAATTTCCTCACTCTTTATGTGTCCGTTCAGAGCGAGAGGCTGCTAAACTACGTTCTGCTGAAGACCTTGGATGGTTCACTTTGACATTTCACACAGAAACGTACAGCTGCACTTTGCTCTTGGAAGTATTGGATGCAAAGTACAGAGTTTCTTGGAGAGATCATCTTCTGGTCCCTGGTGTGTGTGCCAATGAGCAAACTCCATTTTTGTGGAGAACCATGCCACTGCAGAGGGTCTAGACCTCACCTAGATTATAATGCTTATTGGTTGGTCTCTTCCTGAAAGCAGCGGCAGTGATCCTGTCATGAAGCCTTAGTGATTTGCATTTTTTTTGTCCATTTCTCCTACAGCCATCTACTCTATACAGTCAAAGAGGCAGCGGCCACCTAGCAGGAGTTTGCAGCTCAACGTGTCCACCAAATAAATGACAAACCAAATTGAGCACAGTTCTAATTATGACACTGCAGTTTCTACAGTTTGTATCATATTATATAGAAGGATTTGAATGAAACCACTCATCAGAAGGTCTGGATAGTATCTTCTTCTTGGGTTAACCATGACCGAATGGCCTCACTCAAAATTCAAAATAAATCAGTGCAACAGGCAAAGCCGACATTTCCACATGCATTTCTTATGACAGTATAACTATTTTATCGTCTCAGTCCGAAGCAGCTTTCAGAAGACCATTTCTTTCTAAGAGTGGGTGAGTCACTCTTAAAACGGCATTATTTTTTTACCACAAGGTGAACAATTGGCCTTCGATCAATGGCACCGTATGCATGAAGCAGGATGAGGGATTTAGTTGCGAGACAGACACCTGATGAGAAGAAAAACACTTGAATGCGCGCACCACATGCAGCACAAGTGGGGGATTTGCTTCTTTACCTGTTAGACACGCATGCATGCACACATTTCAGCAGAGGGGGAGAGCCGGGAGCAACACCTCTGGGGCAGGCAAAAGTTCATTGTGTGTTGAAGGACTGTCACTGTGAGGGCATAAACCCATCCCCGTATGAAGCCACCTCTTCTTGAGGTTCTTGATAGAATCACATCTTCTGTTCATTAAACTGCTACTGTACATTCACTAATTGTAAATTGCGTCTGACACATGCTTGAAATCAAATGTTGAGTTTAAAGTGAAATTGAATCTGTTGATCCACCTCTTTTCCTGTGAACCAAAATATTGCACACTGAGCTCAAGCGAGCATATTGCAACACCTGTACCTGGTTATAACTACTCTCCTTTAATCTGCATTTTACATTTTCACAGAAGGAAAAGCACAGGTGCAAATAATCAAATTAATGATGACTAAATTCCATTTCGCTGCATCAGTTTCAGGGTGCTGGTATAGACCATGCTGGCTCATGGCCCTGGCTTATTGGGACACTTATATGGAACAGAACAATTGTTGATGTTATTAGCAACACCTGTGCTTCTCTTGGTGTCACAAGCCAAAATGTCTAGTGTGAACAAGGGCAACATGCTGTAATTGAAACACTGATATGGCAAACGTGGTAGCAAAAAGGAGCCTATTTATATATTCAGCAGACATGGAGTAACATTAGCACTCATCTGGAGTTGTGTTCCTGGACACCTTATGAATGTATGCCCAGTACTCACTCTTATTTGGGTCTTTAACGGGGAAATATGTAGCTCTTAAGCTGCTAAATGCTCCACTGTGTTGGAGTCATTCCTTTGTTCCTGGTGTCCTATGTTCCCCAGTTCTGCATATGTGCTCTCCCACAGTCCTATGTTCCCAAGGTCATATGTTCCCCAGGGTAGTTTGTTCCCCAGCACTGCTGTATGGGTCTCAATATAATAGGCCTTCACTTGAGGGAACTTATCAAATGGGTTAAGGATAGGGGTTAGGGTCGTTGTGTTTATATAGCTGAATCCTTGTTCCAATAATAATAATAAAAAAGATAATATTTATGAAATATCAGTTGAAATAAGTGTGTTCACCAGCTAGGTGTGTCTGTCTTCTGTCTGGTGCTGGCCAGGTGGGGTACAGTTGAGTTTGTCAGATGTTTCTCACCAAAAACTGCCTGGAGATAATGGAAATGGTGTTGATGAGAGAAGTGACAGTGAACCAAAACAATAAAGCTGTATACTTAAAGCAAAGAATGATGAATGGATAGATGCTCTGTAGAACTGATGCAACTACAAAGTTGGGTAATACTTCTCTGGCTTCATCATTTTGAGTGACACCATTAAGTAGTCATTTCCCCATTGTTAATATAACACGACAAAGAGTCTACAGCCATGCTAGCAGCTCAGTGAGGCTGTACATAACCACAGAACTGCCTTGAGCGAAATGCTAACATCAACCTGTTTACATGGCTAGTGACATTAGCAATGACGTTCTCGTGTTTAAGCTTGCTCAAGTTTTTCAGGTATGTTTACCATGTTAGTTTAGCGAGTTAGCATGTTAATATTTGCTAATTAGCAGAAAAGATTAATAATAAGATAAAAATGCGTACAAATGAATGTTAGTGCTCGAACACAAGTAAGATGTCAGCTATTTTTTAAATCTAAGGGAAGTTGAACCAAGTACAAAACTACCAGCTGAATTAAATAATCAAGTTCTTCTGGGATTTTTAAGAGGTTTGCCAAAGTTACCAAATTAACACAGGGATAAACTAAAAATCTGGACGCTTCAAACCACCGTTTAATTAAAAATTACTGACTCTAAGCTTATGAGACATGGTGCCTGTGGGTTTCTCTCTAACAGCTGTTGATTGATTAGTGTGACAACTGCAAGAGGCTGAAGCCATTTCTCTGCTTAACAAAACCATCCACCACAATAGCCTCAAGTGTTACATGTACATAAGCCATACTCTATTGATTACCGCTATGGCTGCCATCATAAGAAAACACATACTGCATGACATGCCCCTTAAACAGCCACAAGATATTCCTCCACCACACCTCCCTTCCTGGGAAGGCCAATTTCCATGCACAGCTGAGCATGAGACAGATACAGTATTAGGACAAAGAGCAGCCACTATATGACAGCAGCGTGTATGTCCATAATATGACAGCAGTGGGAACCACAATAGGCTTGTTATATAGGAGGCTGATCCTCCTGTGAGAGAAGTAAGTTGAAAATTAGAAACTTTCTTGCTCTCTTGAGTGAGAGCATCTTGAAATCCTGAGCACACAGCCAAAAATAACCCTGCATTCTTGTTTTCTTTTCATTTACTTTTCTCCCACAGCCTTGTTTATGCCGTCTACAACTCTCATCTACTCCAGTCAGCTTGAGGGAGAGAGCCCGTTGCTTTGGTGTTTCCATGGCAACGGGGGAGCAGAAGGTCTCCAAGGTCGCAGCGAGAGCACCTGCAGCCGAGCTGATGGGAGAATGCAGGCTTGACCTGACGGGCTGTCGCCCGCGCTGGACTGCAGTCATGTTGTTATTGGACATTTCATTACTGCTTCTCCCTCCTGCCTGACACTGACATGATAAATTGTCACCAGACATGGGGTTGTTAATCATTTCTGGGGTCGCACAAGCAATAAAACATGAAGCTGTGTTCCTGCATTTGATGATGAGAAGGAGCGTAGTATGTCCTGATAAAGAGGGAGAGAGAGATTTAAAGAGAGGGGAGGAGAGTGTTTCGCTGCTGGAAAGTGGATTACATCCATTATTTAGGCGCTGCTTCCACATCACTGTGAGAGAGGAGAGAGAAAGGAGAAGGGTTACAAACATTTCCTCTATGTCTCTTTGTAGACTGCAGTGGATAGGAACCGCCTTACACGGGTAACAAACAGGATGTAACTATGGTAAAAAAGAATTATACAAAATCAAAATTATACATAAGTGTCAGATATACTAGGATATATCCTCTTTGGGTTGTTAAAAATGAATACTCTTTCTGTGCAACTAAAGAAGTGTACATTCCTCATACTTACATAAATGTAGCCATGTAAAAACACTTTCAGATCATTGCATCAAAAGCAGCACATTGCATTGAGGCCGTGTTAGAGAAAGTGGGCCAAAAAAAAAAAGGGGGGGGGGGGGGGCTCTGATATGTTAGTGTTTGATCGTGATGCTTCATCGCTTCTTGCTTCTTATTTCCTCTTATGAGCTGCACAGATTGTGTCCACAGGGTAATCTTGAATGCACACTTTTGAACATATGGTATTAAGTACCTTGGCATGTGCTGCAGAAAGTGGTAGAAACTTCATGTGATGTGAGCTCAGAAAATCTTCACAGATCTCTGCATGTTTAATCCTACATGCATGCATCCAATGTCGAAGTGAGGGCGTGAGGTAGGTCAATATAAGCCAAACAGACAGCATCATTCAGTTTGTTGACTCACGTGCCACCTTGGATATTTAAGTGCTGGTGTCTTAAAGCTGATTGTCAGTAAATGTTATGAAAAACAAGAGAGTTTAAGGGATAAAAAAAATGCTGTTTTGTTGTCTATCTTGGAGAGAATTCAGCAATATCTCACGCTGTGCCTCATCTTTCTGTGTAACATCAGCATCAAGCAGCTGCCAGACAAAATATTTCATTTTTCTGCAGCAGTAAATCCCCACTGGCATTCACAGGTCACCAGGAGTGACCACTCTGTTCTCTGCCGTTTTCCTCTCATCTTCTCCATCGCTGTTTCCACGGACGAGGGTGGGAGGGTGAGGGTGGGGACAAGTGTGCGCGCGCACACACAACTACACGGCCCACCCCAGCGTCATCATCCACCTCCCTCGCTGTCACTGTCCCGAAATAGGAACGCAGCTTTCCCCGGCTGTCTGTTCTCTATCAAATGAAAAATCTTTGAGCGAGGAGAACGAAAAGGATGCGGAAAAGACGAATAAGATGGGTAAAGGAGTGTAGAGGACAACAAGAGAAAGAGGGCACAGATGGAGCACAAATCAAAGTAAGCAGTGAGGGGAGGAGTGGTGGAATATTTTTAAAGACTGTCCTATCCCGGGCTTTGATGTCGTGAAAAGGATGGAAGCTCTTTGCTTTACTTTTCTTCAAAGGCTTTATTTCAACAGGCACATACTTTTGGGAGGCCTGAGATAACAATGTCAGCCTCCTCACTCTTAAGTCTTTTGTTTGCCCAAATGATGAGAGCTCAGTACTCCTCAGACTCTTAGGATACCCTTTCTACCTGCCACTTAATACCTCCCTTGTTATGACACTTTAAGACCACATTTATGAACTTCAAATGACTCACATTCAATCCCAGAATGGTTCTAATGGTTGTGAGAACCGGAGAGATCGAACCAAAGCAACCACACACTTGTTCATTTGTTGAATATATTATTTTATTTTAACATCATCATCATCATAGTTTAACTTTTAATTTCCCCTTCATTCATTTAAAATGATCACCTCTGAATGTACACATACTGCAAACTGTCAAAAATATACAAACAAATGCAGGCTTGTGCTATAGTCTGGTCAAATGTCTAAAAAACAGTGGCACTGGGGAGAGAAAGAGAGAGACAGAGAAAGAGTGAGAGAAAGAGAGAGAGAATGAAGGTGAGAAAGAGAAAGAGAGAGAGAGAGAAAGAAAGAGACATTGAAACCGGTAAAGACATGCACAGCATCATTGTGAGCACCGGTTACAGTGATCCAGGTGCGCAGTACTTCCATGGGATCCTTGTGGAAAAGTACATACATTTCATCATCTGACAGTGCGGCACAAAGCGCCCGCCACATATCAAATCAAAAACAAAATGTCGCTCGTTAATGGAACTGTTAGGCACATCATTGTTTTTTATGGTTTTACATTTTCTGGAAAAGTCTGAGTTACTGTAAATGTAGAATGCTTAACCAAAAAACAAGAAAAAAAATAATAAAACGTACAATTAAAAAAAGAAAAGAAAGGAAAATAACAGCTTTCAAAAGTCATTTTGGAATCACTGTCTTGTTAGTAACTCAACATTGTTACATAATGTTTGTGTTAGTGTATGTGTGTTGTCTATGTTTGTGTATATGTGTGTGTGTACACAGCTGGGTACATTTCTGTAGAACCAAGTGATAATGGGAGTGAGTACTTGAGGTGTTCTGTGGGTGGTCGCTGTGATTGGCTGACAGCTGTCCAATCAGATGCTCAGGTCTTTGGGGTTCCCCTTGTAGGTCTTCTTGGGCTCAGGGAGCGTGGGCTTGGACGACTGACTGGTGTTGGTCTTGAGCGTGCTGTAGTACTCCCTCACCTTGGCCGCTATGAAATTGTCATCATCCTCTTCGTCCTCCGAGTCGTCTCTCCTGGAGTTCCTGATCGGGGAGATGTCTCGTCCCAGGCTGCGGGCTCGGTATGTCGGCTCGGGGGAACTACCTCGGCTGGCGTAGCGCCCGTTCCTCTCCGCCCTCTCAGGTGAGCGCCCCCTCAGCAGTGAGCTGTACCTCTTGTAGGCCGAATCGGATTCCGGGGTGCGTACTCTGGGCAGGGTGGTGTCTCTGTAGGCGTCTCTCAGGTCCCGGGAAGCCACGTCCCTCAGCAGGCTGTCCCCCCTGTAGGCTCTCTCCATGGAGGAAGCTCTCATCAGCAGGCTGTCCTCCCCAAACAGGCGCTCATCCCTGCGCAAGGGCAGAAGCGTGGCCTCCCTGTTCAGGCGGTCCAGGGCAGGGGGCTCACGGAGGACGCTGTCCTCAAAAGGGAGGCTGGGTTCAGGAGACTTTGGGGGCTCCTTCAATACGGCCTCTTCCCCGTTGGGCTTCTCGTTGCTGCGGTTCTGTCTCTCTGGGGAGGCGTACCGGCGGTATGGGTCTGAGGAGTGGGCGTGACGTCTGGTTGGGGAGTGGTGCCGAGACCGGTGGGGGGACCTGTGGCGGTGAGGTGAACGGTAGGGCGAGCGGTGGCGGTGGTGAGAGGAGGAGTGGTGACCGTGGCGTCTGTCGGGGGAGCGGCCGTGACGGTGGTGCCCCCCATGACGGCTATCCAGGGTATTCTCTGCGCTGCGCGACCTGCCGTGCCGCTTGTCAGGTGAACGGTGGCGGCTACGGTGGTGTCCGCTGGAATGGTGGCGTTGGCCGTCACTTCCCTTATCATCCTTCTTTTTGGACAGCTTGGACAAGTCCTTCCCTGTGGACTTTCTCCCCTTGTGTTTTCCCGTGCTGGTTTTCTTGTGAGGGGAGCGGTGGCGGTGGTTGGGATGGCGGTGCTTGCCGGTGCCAGTGGAGTTGTGGCTCGGCTCCTTCTTGCTCCGGGATGGTTGGTGGGGTTCTGGTGGGTAGCTTGACTCCGATGGCGCGTTGGTTGGGGGCAGGGTGCTCACTTCCGCAGCGTTTTGTAACCCTGAGGCTGGGTTGGCTGTGCTGCTGTCGTTGGGGCTGCCGTCTGCAACACAGTGTGACATACAGACGAGGGCAGGGGGATCAAACATACATGTAGACTCTTAAAAGCTCCTATCTGCTTTCACATCAACCATGCTGAACCACTCAGACATGAAGCTGAGAACATTTCCAATGGAAGCCATTCTGATGTTAATGCCCAGCAAAGATGGCTAGTTATTAGATGGCACAGCAACAGCCAATGGTAAAACATTAGTGTAGCTTACATATGAGAATAAAAGGCAGAGACACAGTTGTGAAGCAGCCATTGCTTAAAGAGACTTGTTTACCCACAACAAACCTGCTCCCAGGGTCTACCTGGGATCACCTCTCTGAAGCGGAATGGGACTCGGGCTGGTCGGGTGGCTGGACTGGAGGCTGGTTACAGTCAGTGCCAACATGCTGCATGTTGGTGATGTTGCTTGATTGTACTGATTAGCCATGCTCTTTCATGCGCTGTCATGATGCCTTAGACACTTTGTAAATGTTTGAAGCGAATAGAGTGCTCATGATGAGATCCAAAAACTATTGCCTCGCTGCACTAACGCTGTGGTTTAGGTGGCATTTCACTAAAACACAAGAATCAAATGTTCTACATCATTTCACATCCATTTTAACAACTTTCCTCAAGTCATTTTATCCCTTTAGTCTCACTAAATCACCTACATAAGCAGCCAGCACAATGCTTTGTTTGTTATCAGACTGCTAAGATTAAACCTTACCCCTATCTACATTTTAAGGAAAGACTAGAAACTGCAGAGCTACAACTACAGTAGAAAATTAGCAATAACAGAAAGGATGTTTTCTTGTGGTCCAAAGTACAAGAAGAAACTAACACTGTGCATTTCACCTTTGGACTAACCCAGAGGTTAAATGCAACTAGCGCAGACATATACGTGAAGAATCCATAACAACGGCTACGGCAGCGGCGACATTGGCAATGCACTTGGGGTGAATGGATTTGTATGCATGGAGGAGAGCACGGACACAGGTGATCTGAGGCCACACCACACACATCAGGATGGAGAGAGACCAAGATAGATGGAGGGGGGGAAGTGACAGGAAGTGGGAGGGCAGAGCCAGACGACAGGGGAGGACAGTTACAAACCGTGGTCTGATTTTGGAGGACAGAGGCCTCCCCCATCTTGTCATTTCTCATACATGCAGTGAGATGGGGAGCGACCATCCCTGAAGGAAGACAAGAGCCCAGCGCAATATGGGAAGAGGGGAAGATACACAAAAACAGAGAAGAAGAGAAGAGCAGAGTAGTTTAGATCGCTTGGAACCAACTTGAAGGAAGAAAAGGAGAATTATTGTGTTGATTTTTCAATGAAAAAAAATGTGTTTATTTGATCGTTGAGTCATTCAGAATAAAGAGACAGTCCAGGAAATTGCCCAAACCCTTCAGTGGAAACCATCAGTTACAGAGAAAAGTCCTGGAAACAAGCTCACACACACACACTCACTCTCACACGCACAAACCCTCACCCAGGCACACACATACACACACCTAAAGATGTGGACACAGAAGCAGCAGAAACCCAAAACCCCCCAAAAAATAAAAGACAGTGAGACTCGCACACCCACAACAACAGCATATGAAGCAGTTTTACATTGCTGACAGAAATCAAAAGAAATACTGGCAAGACTGTCAAAGGTTGTGCCAACTAAAAAGTACAAACAATGATCCAAAAAATATACAAGTTCACATGATGTCGCATTGGTGCAAGTAAAGACAGCACATTCTTAGCCCAAAGAAAATTACATTGACAAACTTTTCAAAACAGGCAAATGTATCTCCACTCAAAAAAAAGCAACAAAAAGAAAGAAAAAAAACATTTATGATGACTTGTGACTATCAATCAAAACTGGTCAATACGAAAAAAAAAAAAAGAAACGTTCCATAAATATTATGGAAAATAGACAATAGAAGAAAAAAAAAAAAATCCAATTTACACTTTTGACAAGGTCATGCAGCAATAGACTTTTATCCATTAATATGTGGCTTCGATTCATGGCTCTGTACACGGAACAAAAATACTTGTAAAAATGCCTCTATTCTTTTCATCACTGTACAAAACGTCTATATAGTTGGAGCGACTCTTTTTCTTTTTGAATGGGGATGGGTGGAGTTCCTATGGTCACAGCTTTTCAATGACATTAACAGTGGGTGCAAATAAAAATCCATGGATTAGTGAGTAATGTCAAGCACAGTATAGTGAGATTTTGTCTTTGAAATGGCAAAAAAAACCCCAAAAAACATCAGACTGCCTTTTCTCCTCAATACAGGTCTCACTTAAAACCCTTAAGAGTTCAGTAGCTTACATTCACCTTCAATAAATATCATAAATATGTTTGTGTCATGTTCCTAACCAAAGCTGCGAGATGTCCCATTTTATCATGGGATGCAATGAATCAAGTTTTCTCTTCCTCTCAACGCCAAATTAGTGTTAGATGAGGAAATGGAATCCATCAATATTACTTCTTACCCACGAGAAACATTGATTTTTCACTACTCTGGTCATTCAAACTCTGTAAACAGTTTCTATTTTCATGTAGCACTGAAATCAGACCCACCACCTTTCTGTAAAGTCCCAGCAGAGTGCTTTTGCTCAGTGGCCAGAAGGTGAAAAGTGACAGCGGGATGACATGGAAACTGAGAGCAGGTGACAGCAGGAGGGGAGGGGGGGGGCAACAGCACCCACAGGAGCAACCCTGCTTCCCCCTCTCCCCGCCCATGAAAAAAAAAATTCCCAAAGCCCAGGGGTGACCTCCACCAGAAAGAGACCCAACACCAACCAAACCCCATCTACCCTCCCTGGTGGGGTTTGTCCCAGGGATGAGTGAAGGGTCCTGGGAGGGTAAATTAGTTCTTTCCCTCCTCTTTCCCCTTCGACCCACCACCGTCCACTGGGCGTCCCCTGGCTCAGGGCGTGAAGATGGGGGAGAAGGGAATGTTTTCGTAGATTGACCCACCATATTCAGGCACCGAGCCGTCACCCCTCTTGAGCACCAGGTGGGCGCGCCGGCCTCCGCTCTTGATGAGCTCGATGGCTCGTGCGTGCTTCATGCCCTTGGTGCTCTCGCCGTTGATCTCCAAGATTTCGTCGCCGACCTGAGAAGGGTAGAGAGAGGGAAGCGAGGGGAGGAAAGGGCGGCAGGCGGAGAAAGAGAGTCAGAGTGACAGGTGAAGACAGAAAAGGAGAAGAGGTAAATCAGAGGGAAGAAGGAGAGACAGCGAGAGACAGAAAAAGGAGAGACAGCGGAGCAAGACAGGATGCAGAAAACAAGTGACAGTGGGGAAGAAAGCACACAAGAGGAAAGATGAGAGGCACAGAGGTTCAAAGGGACACGGTGACAGAGGAAGGGAAGGAAAGAGAGGAAAGATTGAGGAGAAGTTACAAATCAAGTCTTCCGAACGATAAACCGCACATTTTTTCTTTTATATCAACAGTTTCCAGAGAGCAGCAACTGTGACGCTGAGAGAGGAAAATGAGAGAGAGGGGGAAAACAGGAGCCAGGGAAGAAAAAAAAAAAAAAAAAAAAAAAAACAACACTTTTTGCTTCCCAATTCTTTGCCTCCACGCCTCAAGTTATCTGTCAGTGCTGTCTGCACCGAGGGAATTCCTCTGGCAGAGTATGGATCTCTCACTGACACCTCTCTCTGCCTCACAGAGCTGCTACTATTAATATCTCTGCTAATAAGGTGCACGACAAACACAAATGTATGCATTCATATATGCATGTGTGAATGTGCTAATGCATGCACACCCACACACCTCCTCACTGTAGCAGATTAACATATATCAAAAACTGCCTTATAGCTCACATGTATGCTGTATCTGGCAGCAAGCTTTCTGCATTTGTCTTGCATCCAAACACACACACAGGAGAGAATCAATTAACCCTGAATTGTGTATTCAATCAAGCAGCCCAGGGGAAGAGCTACTGGTTTATGCAATTAATCAAAATAAAGGTTAAATATTACAGTTTCCTGACAACTTCTGTGGCATGTATGAATGTCACTTTACAAGCTCATAGATGAACATTAATTAATTAAAACGTGCACACTGTGTCAGTGGGCATGGCCTATGACTCTGCAGTGTTTGTGTGCCTTGTGTTTTGATAAGTGCACTCACACAGTGAATCTCTTTCGTGGCCAAGCCTGGGGGCTACCGCGTTTATATTCAGTGAAGCATAGCTTGCAGTAATTGGGAGGCACATTATGCCCACGCAATTATATTGATAGATAATATTATTCTGAAGGCTGTAAAAGTGTTTGAGGCAGTATCGTCAACCCCGCAGTTAATCAGGACAGTCAACTAGCTTAGACTGCACCTGAAAGTAGGAAATGATCAAACCACAATTGCTACATACATAACAATAATTACAATCTACAGTCATAATTAGAGAGACATTTTTGAGATATGTTGCTCTGTACATAATAAAATGGGTATTGCTGTCCATTCTCAGATAAACTGAAAGATTAACTGCTCATTAATGGACTGAGAAAGTAAACTATTTAAAAAGCCACTGGATTTTTCTGAAAAATAGCAAGGCTGTTTCTCTGTGTTTGAGCAAAGAGCCAAAAATACCAACACATAGAAGAATAAAGTAAAGCACCTCTGGATCTGTCTATTATTAATGTGCCGTAATAAGCCAAACAGTCCAGATTAACCCCAGGGACCCCAGGGGAATTAAGCTTAATATTGCTATAATGTAATTCATTTGGACTTACTCCACTTACAGAATAACTATTGCTATCACAGTTGCATATAACCTTTATTTAATAAAGTGTTTCCCATTGAGACTAAGTCTCATTTTCTAGGGATACAAGAACTATAGAAAAATTTAAAATATTTTTGAATCAAATATAATATTAAAGGAGCAATCCAGCAATTTAGACTTTGCCTCGCGGCTGAGGCTGAGATCCTCACTTTTATTCTCAAGTACAACTCAAACTGCTGCATTTCCCACAGCTCCTGTTTGCAAATCAGGCTTTCAGTCATAAATCTGCTGTCTCTAAACCTAAGCCAAGATGACCCTGATGACATCAGCAGGGGTTCATTTTCTCAGGCCAGTTTTGTCAGGCTGAGGAGTACTTCCTAGGACAAGTAAACTCCACTTCACTGGTGAAAAAAGTGGAGTGATCCCTCTCTCTTCTATTGTGTCCCGGGGAATAAAACCCCCCATCACAAACTAAGTTTGTGTGTACCCTCTGTGTGTCTAAATGTTTCATATTTGTGGGGTGTCAGTGCTGGCGGTGTTTTGTGTCCGTACCCTCATCTTTCCGTTGCGGACAGCTGCTCCGTCCTCAGCTAGCCTCAGCACGTACAGGTCCATGTTGTATTCTCTGCCTCCCCGCAGGCTGAAGCCAAAGCCTTTGTTGTCTCGCTCCAGGTCCACTGAGTAGAACTCAGCATCCTGATGGGGACAGACCACACGCACACATGCATACGCACGCACACACACACAGGGAAAGAGAGAGAGAGAGAGAGGGAGAAAGACACTTGCACTGCTCACTTTGTAGGATTCAGGATTAGTACAGGTGTGTGTCCTTTGAAGGTGGCCCTATTTCAGAGCACATGGGACAAATGCCACCTTCAGGAAAAAGTCACACTTAATATTGTGCCAGACTGTGTGTGTGTGTGTGTGTGTGTGTGTATGTGTGTGTGTGTACATGCATGTTCAGGTGTAAGGATGTTAGAATTATTGATGCCTTGGGCTGTAGGTGGACAAAGAGAGAGGCAGGCAGAGAGAGAGAGAGAGAGGACTGGGTGCAAGGAGGTAGCTCCTGTCTCACCCTCCCAATCTCCCTGCTGGACGGATCAATGCTATCTGTGAGAGCTCATTCCACACCGCAGAGATTAATTCAGCAGCTAACAGTGGACTGAGGGCCATTTAAAAGCAGACAGGCTTCCGTAATGCCCAGACTCAAGGCAACACCGCAGGTAGACATAAAGACACAACAAATGAATAAAAGCACCTGTTTGTCCTTGCAAGGTGGGGGTGGTGGACTGGGTGATTTATTGTGAGGACAGAGATAAATGGGTCTATGTAAGTAGAACAGCTAAAATGATGGTAGGAAGACAAAATGATGGAGGAAGTTGACAGGATGCAGAGTTGGATTGCCAGTTCGGCGGAGACGGAAATGTGGGATTGGATGCATGAATGACGTGGATAGGTGGATGGATGATCAATGGCCTCCTACCTGAGCCAGACTTGTGTTGAAGTCAGAGGAGGGCCTTGGCGGGGTTTGAATCTGCAGATTTTGCTATTGGTGTTCCTGAGACAGTGAAAAATGAGAGAGACTAAACCTGTTAAATGATCTTATTCTACATGCCACATTTTCAACAATTCATCTCAAAAACCCAGCCTTTAAAGACAGTGACTATATATGTCACAAGCACTAAGTTTGCAGGCCCCTCTCTACCTGGCCTCGCAGCCTGTTGCTGAGGTGAGTGGTGGCTAGTGGCTGACCTTCTCTGCATTGGTCAACAAAGATGCATTTGATGACTCTACAGATAAGACAGAGGTTGCCGAGGTTGTCATTTCCACCAAATACATTTTGCCATAATCTTTGAAACTGCAAACTTGAATACATTTGGTGGGTTTGATGTTGAAACCAATAAATCATTTTATAACTGCACTAAATGGAAAAGAGAAATGAAAGTCTCACAAAATTGATGTGGTAAATTATTGCTTTTTATGTCAGTGCAGGTCAGACGATTTTTCCACACTGTCTGCAAGAAACCTTTGCCTCGAGCATATCAAACTTTCTTTCGCTGCACTGAGTATATTTTAGTGACTTTACTTTTTCATATAGTTTTAATTCAGCATATTAATCTGTATAAGTACTCAGTAGGAAGAGTTCTGGTGTCCTTGAAGACGTAATGGCGGAATCAAACCTATATTTCACATGTGAACATTTTCATTTTCAACGTGAGCACTGGTATAGATCTGTGTTAGCTGGTTGAACAGCAACACTGGCTGACCCATGGGGGACCAACACCAGCCGCCCAGATTTCCTCCACCGCTTAGCAAAGATCCAGGACACCAGAGTAATCCGGAGTTTCTATTTAGCACAGCCCATTTTACAAGGCGCTTATTGTAAACTGTGTGTGTTTCTTTCCATAAGGTGTACATCTCATTTTGTTGAAACTCCTCCTGTCTGCTGCTGTGAATTGTCAAACAGGAAACATATGCACTCGCAGCATCTAAGGACATAAAAGCTTCTGGCTATTCCGTCTTTTATCTTTGTGATCAATCATCTCGTTGCTATCACGAATCACGCCATTTCAACAATAAAACAGACCATGCCATCTACTCCTGCTGCATAAAGAACCTTTTCCAACAACCTAATTCTGGCTATTCCACAGGTATCCTTTTATTGATTGCGCAACTCTCCGCTGCTCTCCCAGTCGCTGCTCTATTCCTCTCACGGCCGTCTTCCTCTCATCTATTCATCTTCTGCACTTCCCCAGTCCCCTCTTTTGCAGCTCATATTATTTAACTCTTCACCGTTCAAGCAGTGACCAGGGCACAAAGTCAACCAATGAGCCGTGGCTGGGGTGGGAAGAGTCAGCCGCCGGGGTAACCTTCTATGAAGGGGCGTGGAGCTGAACACTGGCTTGGCCCCCAGGAGGAGATTTTCCGTGCTGAAAATATTCTCCCCGTAAGATTTTTTTTGGCATCTGCGTTTGTGTTCTCACATATTTTCTGTTGCTCATTTCTCACTTTCGTGGCTCACATTTGTCCCCGTAAACCCTGCTCGCTCCTCCATCTGCTCATTTGCATAACCCACTCCTTCCACTCTGCTTCCTCTCATCATTTATCTCTCCGCCAACTGTTTTCTGTCTGGAAATTAAGCGAACAAGCTCAGTTTCTCTCTGTCTTTCCGCTCCACTCGCGGCCCACTGCCTCTTTTTTTCCTCTCTTGCTTCAAAAACATTCTACGCTGGGAGCAGGGAAAGGCACTGAGCTGTTTCTGTAATTCGTCTCTGGCCCTGGCACTACGCCCTCCCGCCCTGAATGGACAGAGTAAGGAAGGAGAGCAGGTACAATTGAAATGAGAAATTTGAGAGAGAAAAAGAGAAAAGGGAGTGGAGGGGAAAAGAAAGGGAGAGGAGATAAGAGGAGAGGGTTGTACTACACAATATACCCCGGGTTGTGCTAAAATATGGCACATCGTATCACCTCAGGCGCGCCGATCTCCTTCCTCACACAATAAATGAGGCAAAGGGGTTCTCGAAATTCACACATGCAGAGACATAAGCTGATGGAGGCATTATCTGTTTCTGCATGCATTACTGTGCTCCAGCAGGAAGATCGCCATGCCTGCTTGCCATGTCGCTACAGAAATATTAAGCATCAGTCAGTACAAAACTCTGTCTGTGTTCCCACAGAGAGGTGAGTTGAGCTCGACGGAAAGGAAGCTGAACCTGAACTTCACCTTGGAAGAACCTCTTGCAACAGTATGTACTCACGTCAGAAAGTTTAGACAGGATTTATCCGCACACAAAAATAGGCATGCTCAGCCATGTATAAACAGAAGGCAGAGAGAACAGTCACTCAGAGACACAACTTAGAAACACAAGCCACAATCTCTCCCTGTCACTCTCCCACTCTCCGTGTTAGACAGCGCCTGTTTGTTTGACACATGCACATAAAATACAAACTAGAACTTTCCTCATAAAGGCCCAGTTATTTCTCTCACCGCCTCTTGCTCTCCCTCATGCCTTTGGCAGGAGCAATTTTGAGTTCACTGTCTCACCAACTGCTACTGTGAGAAAAAACACAAAACACACACATACATACACACACACACACACACACACATACACACTTACACACACTCTATATCCATAAGAAGAGTCAGAAAGCAACGAGCCATGGATAATAGAAGCAAGCACTTAACAGAGTATGTAGGTTGACAGGGAGTATCGTCTTCCTTCGTGACACACACTTAATTAAATAGGTCAGGAAGCAGGCGCTAGGCGGATCTGTTGTCAGCACAGTGGAGAGCTAGGCCACAGCACAACATACAATGCACAACTCTTCCTTTAAACTACTTCGTGAAAAGACACACCACATACGAGGAAGCTCTATCTCTATCTCTACACACATGCACACGAAAAACACAGATGTCTAAATTACATGTTTTGGCAGAGGTGGGTACGTTGAAGGCAGAAATGCAAAGGCTGGGAAAGTTCCCACGCTACTCTGAGGTAAATTCTTACTTAACATCGCGGGTGTTTCGTCACTTTGAGCGAAAGTGAAATCACAGCTTTATATAACACCATCTAACACTGCTTAGGGAGAGTAATGACAAGTCTTGCCTCAAATATACTCAGACTATGTGTAATAATACATATAATACTAACAGGTGATTCATTTACTGTTTGACATCGATCAGTGTGACAGAGCCAAGGTTACCAAAAACCAAGATTCTACTTTGGACAACCTTGATGAATGTTGAATAGTATTATGAAATATGAATATCTGGCTGAAGGCTATCAACTGAAGACACATTGCTTGAAGCTGTTATTGCAAGGACCTTTAAGAGCACCTTAAGGACCCGAGTGCTCCCCTCCTACTTCAGTAAATAGTTTATTAGCGATTAGAAACTACATAAATAAAATCACATGTAATGGCAGAACTGGCTTAGTGCTGAGTCTTTAATCGTCACCGCCTCCGGAATGATGCGAGGTAAGACGGTAGTTCTGGCCTTGATGAGGTTGACGGCGGCCGAGTGGGACTCACAGGATGGAGCACCTGCTCACGGCGAGATCACGACCCAGCTCCCAGGCAGCGGTCCGCCGGCTCCCCTCGATGCGCGCCCGATTTTGTGCGCGCCAGGCGTTGCTAGCCATGGGTCACCACTGACAGTGTGGCGCGGATCGGTGTGTGTGTGTGTGTGTGTGTGTGTTTGTGTTTGAGACAGAAGGAAAAGGCAGGCAAAGGAGCAGGAAAGAGGATCAGAAGGTTTAGGGTTAATCCACCGGCTAGCCGCCAGCCAGCCGCTCACAAAGTCACTGAGGAGGAAGCTGGCTGGGAAGACAGCAGAACAAGGCGCTTTGGGCAGAGAAGGGTACACGAAATGTGCTCAAAAGAAATGAAATTATCAATCAGTACCAGCGGTAAATCATTTTTCTGAATTAACTATGGAGAAACTGAGTTTAACTCCATATCCAGTGTGTCCGCCTCCCACCTTCCTGTCAATATCTCCCTCTTTACTTAAAGCTGTCTAGCACCAATACTTTGAACGGGTATCATTATTATAGCACACGTAATGAATTACAAACAACTCCCAGTCTCCGTGTCAGACAGCGCCTGTTTGTTTGACACATGCACATAAACACAAACCAGAACTTTCCGATAAAGCATATCCAGTTATTTCTCTCCGACGCCTTCTCTCTTGCTCTCTGCGTCTTCTTGGCAGAGCAATTTTGGTTCACTGTTCTCATCAACCGCGCCGTGAGAAAAAAACAAAACACACACATACATACACACACACACACACACACACACACACTCTTCATCCATAAGAAGTGAGCCGGAAAGCAACGAGCGGCGGACAAATAGCTACAATTTCAACAGTCTGCAGGTTGACAGGGAGTATCGTCTTCCTTCCTCGTACACACACTTAATTAAACAGTATTTGTGAAGCATGCCAGGGTGATCTGTCAGCACAAAGTAGAGAGCGCTCAGCTGCGCACAGCACAACATACAATGCGCACAACTTTTCCTTAAAACTACTTCGGCAGAAAAAGACACACCCACATACGCAGAGGAAGCGTCTCCATCTCTCTCTATCTCACACACACATGCACACGAAAACACACAGATGTCTAAATTACTCGTACATGTTTTAAGAGTGCGGGCATGCTGAAGGCAGAAATGCAAAGGCTGGGAAAGTTCCCAAATATCGCCACTGAGGCAGTTCTGTCAACACTGCGGGGGTGTTTCAGTCACTTTGAAAGCGAGTGAAGAAACTGCGAGCTTTATATAACACTATCTAACACTGCTTAGGGAGAGTAATGACAAGTCTTGCCCCTCAAATATACTCAGACTATGTAATAATACATATATATAATAATAACAGGTGATTCATTTACTGTTTGACATCGATCAGTGTGACAGAGCCAAGCCACTTGCAAAATCCGCACTCCTACTTTGACAACCTTGATGAACAAGCTGAATAGTATTATGAAATATGAATATCTGGCTGAAGGCTATCAACTGAATAGGACATTGTCAGAATACCAAGTTATTGCAAGGACCTTTAAGAGCACCTTTAAGGACTCGAGTGTGCTCCCTCACCCACTTGCAACAGTTTATTGAAGGATTAGAAACTATTACATAAATAAAATCACATGTAATGGCAGAACTGGCTTAGTAAGTTGGAGTCTTTAACTGTCACTCACCGTCTCCGGGAATGATGCGTAGTGTGACGGTGTTCCCGGCCTCCTTGATGAGGTTGACGATGTCAGAGTGGGACTTGTTGGTGATGGAGCACCCGTTCACGGCCAGGATGCGGTCGCCCACTTTCAGCTTCCCGCAGCGGTCTGCCGGGCTCCCCTCGATGATGCGCCCTATTTTGTGGGGCATGGCCACACATGCATTGCCAGCTATGGTCACCATTGACATGTGATGCGAGATTCAGTGTGTGTGTGTGTGTGTGTGTGTTTGTGTTTGGAGACAGAAGGAAAAAAGAAGGGAAAGGGGCAAAGGAGCAGAGAAAGAGGATCAGAAGGTTTAGGGTTAATTCACCGACAGCCAACAGCCAGTCAAGCCAAAGTCACTGAGAGAAGCTGGTCAGAATTACAGCAGAACAAGCGCTGGCAAAGAGGAAGGGCACATTTAAATGTGCTCTGCAAAGAAATGAGAAAATCTGTCATACTGTAATTCACAGTACTTCTGCTGTAAATTGGTTTTTCAAATTAATCACGGGAGAAACTGAGCTTAACTCCATATCCAGTGTGTCCGCTCCCCTCCACCCTCTCCGGCTCATCTCCCTCTTTTACTTAAAGCTGCTCCAGCACCACATTTCTAAAACGGGTATCATTATTATATTTGCATGAGGGTCTGTCGGCAGTAAAAAGCTAATAATGAAAAAACTGTGTTGCGTTGTCTGCATCTAAAATACCTGTAACCGGCTGAAAGTTGGAGACGACAAACATACATCAGAGCTGACATCTCAGCAACTACCCTGAGGTCTCTCTCCTCCCGCCCTCACTCTCTCTGTCTTTCTCTCTGTCTGCAGTCTGACATCAGTCACTGCAGAGAAAAGGAGCGTGCAATCACTCCTTTCTTTCTCAATCTTACTTTTCACTATTATCCATTCATCCCATCCACTCTCCTCGCTCTTTTATTCCACTACAAACTTGTCTAACCCTGACCTCTTCCCGTCTCTTTAACTGAATCTACCCATTTTGAGCAGTAAGATATTGAGTTCAGAGAGAGTCACTGAGAGACTGAAAAAAAAAAAAAGAAGACTGAGGTGCGGCTGCATTTCTGAGCAAAATAAAGTGTTTCTCCAGATACTGACAGTATGGGCAGACTGATTCCATCACTGCTGTAAACCAGTGACTTACTGGTAAGCAACAATTCAGTCTGAAACTTTCATGTAGCCATTAGATTTCATATGTCAGGTCAAATCAAACAGAGTTTAACTGCTGGCCCGTGCTTTCTGCTCTGGCCTGTGAAAAGGAGCTTTGCCACTTTGTGAACAGTTGAGCATTTTTAGGTCTTTTCAGTCCACCCACACTGACAGAGATAAGAGCACAGAGAACAGTGGAATGCCATAGTGGTGTAGGCAGGAAGCCATGACAGTAGGGCAACTATGCACTGCATAGTTTGTAAAAAGCAAAGTAAAGTAAAATTGAACAGAATTGTTTGCAAGGATGTGTGAGATCAAACAGAATAGTTATTGTAAGGATAAAAAAAACTCAGACAGTATGATATTTACTACAAGCTGTGTGATTCTAAATAACCTTTATATAGAGTGATTGAGTCAGTGCATCTCTGATAAATAAATATCATTCACACCAATCACTCCCCCTATCTATCCTGCTTGCAGCACTCGTTCTCATTAAGTTGTCATTAGGCTTTTAGTGCTAACCTGCTCAGCAGAAGCCATTTAAGTTCAGCTGAATAATACAAGTTTCTTATGTAAGACCCACTTGTGATCAATTATGAAAGCCTTGTGTGAGTGTAGAAGCATCGGCAGGCGAAGAAAAGGTTTCAGTGTCTTGGTTTGACAGGCTCGGACGAAAATGAGGAAGAAGAACCACTTCTTTGAAGAGTGTTGGTATTGATCTGGTGGGACTGTAAATAGCCAGAATCTGTGCTGGTTGTCAGGCTATTTAGTGTTCAGTGGTTTTATCGATGATACAAAGGCAGCTCATGAAGAAGATAGGAAGATAAAAGGCTCTAGTGATGAGGAAAAGCTGTAGAGTGTGTTTCATGTTTTGCTGAGTGGAGCTGATCTTTCTAATATTTGCATGTACAATCAACAACAAAGATGTTCTGTAACTCTCAAAGTGCTCCAAACAGAAAAGTTTGGCATCTCTTACCGAAGGTGGTGCCAGCTTCAGGTCGTGACACGGACGAGACGATGACAAAGCCGAAACCTTCGTTCTCGCCGCGGCGGATTTCTACATCATAGGGCTGCAGGGTGGAGGAGGAGACGGCGGAGGTGGCGTTGGGGGGCTGAGAAGAGGTGGTGGCAGCCGCAGCGGCAACCACGGCGTTGCCGCTGCCCCCCGCGCCTCCGCCTCCTCCCCCGCTGCCGATGCCAGAGGTGGAGCCGCTGCCGGAGCTGACGGTGTTGAGGGAGTTCTGGCTGCCCTGCGGGGTGCGCTTGCCTATCTCCTCTGTCAGGCTGGGTGCCTGGGTGCTGCTGTGGTGGGAGGACGCCGGCGATGGAGGCACGTCTCCCTCTGCTTTAACTGGAGATGGCAGAGGAGGATAATGTGAGACAGACGCAGATATACTGTGTAGAGCTGGAGAGGAAACAGTGTGGAAAATGAATGAGGAGAAAGATTTATGGAACGGATAAAGAGGAACAAATTGTGGGCCTGGTAGGTGAGACAGAACAGAAGCAGCATATGACCAAAAGATTAAGAGGAGAATGAGAAGAAGGAGATAAAAATTAGGCCAGCCACTGTTACATAAGTTCAGGAGATAATGGTGTAGAAAAAGCAGAGTAAGAAACTGCTGCATAATAAGGCAAGATAACAGTAAAACAAAACTGTCGAGATATGACAACACAGCTAAATGTTACATCATCTGTACAATCTGAAAATAATAAAGATTGTAAACAACCACAGTTATTGTTCTCTCCTAACACCGCTACTTTATGTCGATTTGATAAAAGACACACTGCTTAGACAGCTTAGGGAGAAGAGCCTCTCCAACAATCTCTTCTCTGATCTCTTTAGAACAAAAGATGAACTGAAGACACGGCCCGCCTCTTGTATCTGGACATTTCATTCCACATTTCATTTCCTGTACAGCTGCTTGAGGAAGGCGCCTCATATTCTGGATGCTCTGAGGCAGACGGGGAGAAGCAATGCACTAATGCCTGGCTGCTGTCATCGGGCCGAAGGTTGACCACCCTCTCCATCATATTTATGGGCCTTTCTTTATCGCCTGCTGAGGAGCAGAGCGGAGCTGAGCTGAGCAGTGCAAAAGTACTGATGGGGTGGGGCCATTTGCACACAGTAGCGGCTGAGTGCTTCCTAACGTTACACACCCAGACTATTACAGAGGAAGGAGACGGGGCAACCCCTGCACACAGTGAGCAGGCCTCTAGGCTCCTGATGGAACTGCAATGGAAATAAACGGGGCCCTTGGTGGTGTAAAGTACAGAATGCTTTTCAGTGACTGAATGCGGTTGTGCTATAGCAGCAGAGGTTGCAATGACATTTTGGAATCAGGTACAAATGAAGAAATCTGATTTTGTTTACAAAATAAATAAATTATGTAATAGTAAACACAATTAATGACATGCTCAAATATGCAACGACAAGGAAACAGATACTGTAGGGGTAAGTATACTTAATGTAGGAGCAAATACTGGTTAATTTTTAGGAATTTAAGGTTACAATCCTTAAGATTTTCATTAAAATCAAACCTCATTTTTGACGTCGTTCATGATTGCCATTCTTTCTGCAATAAATGTAAATATAAATGAAATGTGTTTACATTCAGTAATTACTGCTGTATACAGGACATTGTTAGTGGATTCAAGTTGTCCTCCTAAGTACAAGGTATTCACTGAAAACTAGAAGTGCATGTAATCCAACGTAATTTAATCTCATTGATAACTGACTCATTGTTTACTGTTTATCTTTGACAGCTGATCAGTTCTAAATATTGCTAGGAGTCACTGAACAATAGTTGGCAGTCACCGTGAGCTGTTAGATGAAAAGGCAACAGGCTGCACACGTCAGTGTCTCTGCAAGGTAACTGACTATACTGTGGTCTGCTGCCATGTGGAGAACAACTTGGCTGTGCGCAGCGTGAAATTGCGGTTGCTCAGGGCATGATGGAAAAAGGCAGATTATTGACTGACGTCTTCATCAAAGCAATGTGAGTCTGTTTGGCTGCACTGAAAACAAATACACCTGTTTGCTCTTCTGGTGTGCTTCTTCAGTTGCTTAACCAGTTTGCTGCCCCAAGAATTCTGGGATCTGTAGTACTGAATCACACTTACTGTTACCACAGTAACCACTGCCACATCAGCCAGGACATCTTTATCAGCCTGGATTTCTCACTCTCGCCCTGTGCATCTTAGAAATTTACCATAATTCACAAGCCCTGAACAAGTTTTTGAATGTCAGCCAACAGAAATACATTACAGTGCTATGGCAGAGGTTGAACATTGACCTGTCTGGAGCTGTCAGCAGCTATTTAACAAGCTAGGCTGCTCCTTTATCTTTATCCCTCTTGCTTCTTACCGGCGTAGCTGGTTTTGCGTCGCACAGTGAGGTTGACGTGGCCCTGCTTGGCCGCCTGCTGCATCAGCTGCACCACCAGTTGGTGCGACTTGCCCACCACCGCTGTGCCATCCACGCATATCAGCTCATCGCCGGACCGCAGGCGTCCGTCCTCATCTGCAGCACCGTACTTCACTATGTGGCCGATGTAGATCTATAATACAATCACAGTGGACACTCATGAGACTGTGTGCACAGACATCACGAGTGGGTGAAGACTGCCAATGGCTATATGTGCTCTAGCTTCTAAGGTAATATGCATGGAAAAAGTTCAGAGAATCAAAGAATTCTACACACATATATGAGCAATTATGAGAAGAATTCAAAGGCATCCTATTTTTCACAGCAGCTATGAAGTTGGCATGCAGCATGTTTGCTACAATTTAAACCTCACTATCACGTCTTTACTCTTCTTTCCAGCCTGCTACAGTAGCCAACCGAGCCAAGCTTTAAAGTAAATCATTATTTTTTTTCCCTCAAAAAATGCAGTGCAGACCAGTGAACAAGAACAAACAACTTTGCCTCTTTACAAAAGGAAAGAAAAAAGTGGTGTGTGTGTGTGAGATGGATTTTTTTTTTTTTTTTTTTGACTGATTGAGGCTACGTTGGCCAGATCAAAGAGCCACTGTGTTGTAGAAATCACTGATCTGAATTAGATTCCAACACAGAAGCTCAGAACTACACAGGAGGAAGAGAAAGAAACAGAAACAGATGTGGTGAAAAACCCTATAGATGCTGCTCTGACTAGTGCTGGGAATATAGCCTCCTTTTCATCAGTCAGGTAACTGAATCTTGTCAGTTGTAGTTAATACATTTCACACAAATTTAGATGGAATATTGAGGAAATAGGAAAGCAAACTGGGGGATTTGGCCATGAGAGATAGAAAACATTTGAGAGAGTCTCACCGGCTCTCCTGGCTCGTTGCCTCCGAGGATCCTGAAGCCGAACCCTGTGTCCTTCCTCCACAGGAAAATGTCCTGCTCCTGGAAGTCTGGAACTGTAAAATCAACAAAACTTCATTTACATTTCTGTAGTAATACCAACAGCAAACCCATGGGAGTTCCTGTGCCTGCACCAGTACAAGCAGAATTCAGTGCTAGCATGCCATTAGACATTGTCATAAAGAAGGCTGCAGACGACAGTGTGGCCATAATGGATACACCCATTGTTCTCAGGGAATCAAACCATCCGCCTGCTTATGTCAACATGCAAATAATCTTCTGTCCAACTGTTCTAAGCTTTGTCACTAAGATAGCACTTTGCACAAACAATCTGCCTGGGGGCTCTGGGACAAGAACAAACAACCGATCCATCAAAAGACAAAGAAAAGGATCTATTTTGAGTAAAGAGCACAGGTATAGAGCTATCAAAAGCCAGACGGGCTGCTAAAAAAAAAAATCAGAGCACCCTCCCTCACTCCATAATTAGAAATGATCAAGCTAAAACTGAAATAGCTCGGTTTTATTTAAAAACGTTTTCGATGGGCGGCGTTTCCCACAGACTGGACATAACTATTCGAATGGACTGCACTGTTTATTTTATGAAGTGGTGTGTGACATGCAACTCCATCTCTACTCTTGCCTACATTTGAGAGCACTTCCCGCCCGACAGAGGTGCTAATACATATTGGAACGGGCTATATATTATTGAGCAGAGGGTCTGAGTATGGCTAGTTCACAGTCCACTCCCATCCACAAGAGAAAGAGTGTGCTAGTCACTAGAAAGGTGCTGTGCTATAAAAGAAGCATTGCTTTGCAGCGACTGACAGCTCATGGTTCATGTAGCAGTGGAGATGAGGGGAGCCATGGGGGTGGGGGATTACTAAGAGCCAGGGGGGGAGAGGGAACGAGCGTCTATGTGGGTGGCCTCATCCTGGTGTACGCAGGAGTGTCTTTGCTTTAAGTATGTGTATATTTATTCACATATGCATGTATGTGCATGCATTTGTGTGGTCGCAGCTGTGTTGTACTGGCTGACAAACATGCACCTCTGAGTAAACTCCCAGGGAGATTTCCTTTTGCACCAGCACGGGCCACTAAAGCCACTGAGAGACAGCAGGGTGGCAGAAGGCATAAGCAGCCTGCTTCCAATCTGTTCCTTCAGTCAACAGTTAAAATCCCTGTGGAGTGCCGCTATCTCTTCCAATCTATCACAATGTAACTGTGGAGGAACTAGGAGGGTAAGAGTCAAGGGCTAACTGTCGCAATTTGCACCTGCACTCGCGAGGGTCAACTGCACAGTTCCACCCTGCTTCTGTCGATTAATAGATCCATAAGTGATCCCCACAGTGAGCCAAGTGGGCGTGAAGGGATCGATATTTTACTGAGATGGAAGGTCCTGTATGGTCCGGTATGAGTGAGGACGGCAAATAACAAGTGCCGAGGCTCAAACAGAGAGGAAATTAAACTGGGAACATATTAAAACCAGACGATAATCAAAATGGAGGCCAATAAAGCACGAGCGAGTTCCCTATCTTGTCTGGCTTCGAATTTTGAGAGCAGTTTAATGCTGAGTGAGTTTTTAAGGAGATTTTTTTCTGCCCAAATGGAAATCGTTCCCTACATGGTGCGTTTGAAGACCTTGATCTCAGCAGAACTTTTCATTACAGCGAATGTTGTGTAGAGAAATGTCCCTGCAGTAGCCAAGGTTTGAGCCCTATGGGGTGCATACTGGAGGATTTTAGGAAGAGAGCTCAATGCAGCGTGAGGAAATGGAGGATTTACACCTGCTGCTGCAGGTCAGTTGTCCTTCCTGTCATGCTCTGTGTGTTCCTCCTTTTCCATTCCTCTTGAATCCCTTCATCTCCCAGTGCTTGACCTTTGTCTTATCCTAACATTTCTCTTTCACGTCCCATTTTTGCATTTTTATGTCACTTGGGTTTCATTATCGTCTGTGCTCCCTTTGCACGTCTTAATATTTGCACTGAGCAAACTGGCTCAGGCTATTCAGAAAACCCCCGTTAAGACTCCTTGTGACGGATATGTAGACATAATCTCCCCCTTGGTCTTGGTTTCTTCCACTCTCTGTCTCTTTTCGCTCTTTCTTTTTAAAATCAAGAACTATTGTCCTCTCAGCCCTTCACAGGAGCTTGCCAACAGGCATCTGTACTACTAGCCCACGCTCAGCCCTTCTTTTCACACTCTATTTCATAGGCATCTAAATAATGAAAATCCTTGACAAATGTCATCCAGGAAAGCGATTAGATGGTATCGTTTCTCAGCCCTTGCAGACTCCTGGTTCTTTTTGTAACTTGACAGTGGATCTGAGGGTTATTCTTTTTAATTGGAGCTATCCCCTTGCTTTGGCATGGCTAGATAAGTAGGAGGGGGATATGCAATTCACTGACATCCACTCCACTATTGCTGCTAATTATACGCCCAAGTGTCTCTTTAGGGAAGTCTAGTGTAAAAGTGTGTCAACGGTGTCTGTGTCGACAACCAGACCAAAGTAGCATCTAGTAGCTTCTAAAGGACTGGACCAAGAACAGGTGGGAGCCTCATGCTGCTGATATACTGGTCAGAAATGACAATACAATCAAAGCTGATGCTTTTGTGTCGAGCAACCGCTTTAAAAGAACGTGACTTTTTTGGAAATGTGCTTATTCACTACGTTGATGGGAGTTAGATGATGTACGTATGATAAAGATATAACGCTAGAGCCAGCAGGCAATTAGCTAGGCAAGTAAAAAAGCCCAAATCTGCCCATCAGCTTTAAAGTAAATTTTTACTAAATGACACATTGTATCTTGTTTTTATATATATATATATATATATGTATATATATATATATATATATATATATATATATATATATATATATATATATATATATGTACAAATAGAAATGCAAAAGCAACTTTGAACAAAGCCTGACTGGCTGTTTTCCCCTTGCTATTTGTGTAAGCTAAGCTAGGCTAAGCTAATCACCTGCTGGTTGTAGTTTTAAAGATATACGACTCGTATTAATTTTTCTTAAGACAGCTAAGTATAATTCCCCAAATGCTTAACTTCTGAGTTCACACTTAAACATTACATTTACATTCTATAATCCTACTTCCATCTTTAGTTCTCTGAATTAGAAAGCTTGAGTTAATGCAGTCTGATACAACAGTCCTGGAATAAATCCTACCTTCAGGAAGGTTATAATGTTCTGTTTTTCTTTAAACTGTTTTATTAGAGAGGTGCTGATTCAAGTGTATGGTCAATTTGGCAGTTGCAGTTTGTGATGCAGCCCAGCACTATAAAATACATCCTCCAAAATGGCCACACAGTCGAATCAACTCTTTTCTAAGACAGTTTCAACAAACACTGACCATTTCAATCCTCATGCAAGTATGGTAAGTATGGTTAAGTATATAACACCCCAAGCACCAAATTCAAACATTTGTCATCAGAGGCAAGAACACAAGAAAAACTTGGTTTATAGTGGCTTTTTTTTGGAGAATTACTTACATGCACAAGACTTACAGTATCTCTCATCTCAAACCGTGCTCCAAAATGTGCGGTACCATTTAAACACACCAAGGATATCCACCGCGCCAACAGCCCCATGCAGCCCTCAACCAACCGCCACCAAAAAATAATATACTTACGCCTACTTTCATACATGCTCCTGGACTGGGCCCAGATCTTAAAGGGATCTGGCTTTCTCTGGATGGTCCCGTCTGCCGCAGAGTCCTGGGGCGGCAGGCCTGGCAGGGGCTGAGAGGGGGGCGGGGGAGCGGCGCTCTCGCTGAGAGGGGGTGCCAGGGACGGGTGTACGGGCGAGTCTGTGTGGGTGCTCCGGTGGCTGGAAACGCTATGCTGGGAGCTGTTCTGACTGTCCTTCCTTGATAACTGCTGTTGGAGAAGCAGATCGATATCATTTGACTATTGAAAGTCAGCTATGGAGGCTGAACTGAGAGCCAGACAAGCAGAGACAAAAATAAAAGGATATTGCATGCTCAGCAGTGGAAATGAAAAGAGGAATCAGGATTGTGGTTTGTGAGAAGAGACACAGGTTGATGAAGACATGAATACACAAGAATTCTGGATTATAGTTCAAAAAGATTAAAGATTGCTGCTCCTTTGGGTAAAAGGAAACAGATGTATAATGTCAGCCATTGTTGTGTTGCTACTTTATTCAACACAAAGAATAATCAAACTGTTTTATTCAGAGAATTCTCTCAGCAAACAAAGACAGAAAAAATAGACCTCAATGGTTTCTCATGATTAAGTCATTCAGCTGTGGGACGAAAAAAAAAGTTGTGGCTCATCTTAGCCTATTCCTTTTGTTTAACAGAGTGAAATGTATTAACAAGAAACTGTATCCCTTGCTGCATGTGTAGAGATATTCACAGTGAGTAAAGCACTTGTGGGGTTTGTAACGAAGGATTTTGCTGGTGAAGCCAGAAATGTAAAACTCCTCATAAATCGCCACTGGCCCCTCTATAACATGGGCACTTAAGCACCTGCTCAAGGATTTGAGGAGAGCGGTGCTTGAGCAGGGTAAAGCACATACACTCCTGAACTCAAGTGCAAGTACACTGTGAGGAAAAGTTTTTCTTTTAAATCCTCTCAGTGACCATCGTCACGATGTGTTTCTTCACAGTCAAATCTTCACCATTTGTCTGCAGAATATGCACGGCTGTAAAGATTTCAAAAGGAAACCAGTAATGTGAAAGGGTTACAGACAGAGCAAGAAGAGAAAGAAAGGCAGATATTTTAAGACAGTAAAAGAAAATGACAGCAGTTCAGTCTCGTCGCATCATGTGACCTCCCAGTGCTGGACAAAAATACACCATGAAAGGGGCTAAGGCAAGTGGCTCATCTGTTCTCACATATCAAAGTGTTTGGCCTTCAAAGTGCAGCCATGTCTTCATAAATTCAGACTCATTACTCCCTGAATCAGCCTCCTACACCTCTGCAATTCATGTTTATATTCATCATCCTTGTTAGACATAAAAGAAGCTTGACGCTTTGGCAAATATGAAGCCAGAGCTGTGGCTCCAGCTGGAATGCTTACTCTAGTGTTATGAGTGTAACCTCACTGTGTTGTGTGGCCAAGTGAAAATCAGTGGATTCATATAATTAGTCACAAATCCAGGCCTTGTTTGATGCAAAAGTCAGACCTTAAGACTAATGCTTACCACTAACTGCAAAATATATCTAAATAAAATATATATATATATATATATATATATCTATAAAATGGCGCCTCCATTAGCCAATGAGACAGCATTATGTCTTGTTTCTCTCTGAGTTTGATGCGCACAAAGTCCAAATCCTAATTCCCCTTTCAAATGAAAACAAATCTCTCGTTCTTGATGGATCTATTAGATTTGACCTTCTGCAGTCACTGTGTTCTCCTTCTGTGCTCCGCGACTGCTCTAATACATTGGTTTCTGCTGCTCCAATAACTTATTAAGGAGACAGACGATGGGAAGAAGGGGTGGGGGGGTTGGGGGTGGAGGACCAGGGCAATGAAAACAAGACTCCAGCTTCCTCAAGACTCAGCTCAGTCCTGCTCAGGCCAGACTTAACCGCCACGATGCATCACAGCATTAACAGTCGTCTTTAGTTTGTTTTGTTGCACATAAACAGCCTCATACAACCAGACATTGCGTTGAAACATCATGCATTACCATTTTCAACTTATCCATCACCTCTATCATCTAATATTAGATCATACCATCACCATTATCATCTACAGAGCACCGATACCACCACACCTCATTCCACAAAACTTTCACCCCGTCTAAACGACATCACATACCCTCCTAGTGTAATCTTTGTATGGAGGAGCCAGCTCAAAATTATCCTGCAAAACAAAATTGACAAACACACATCATTAAGTCAGAAACAGTCAACAGGGGCCGCTCCGTCAGTGCAGCAGATATATCACAGGATGAGGCCGTCTCTCAGCTGTGATCATACATTCAACTCTCACACTGCAAGCTTAGCACCCAGCGCGATGCAATCATCAGTGTGTTAGCAACCCAGCTCACGCGGTGCATCAAAGCCCCTCGTCCCAGCCCCCGCCAGAGAGGGATGGGTGGGGGGTGGGGGGATGATGTGAAGCTACAGGGATCCTCCCCCGCACAGCACAGCATCCCATGTCTACAAACAGACCCACAACATCAGCACAAGTTAGACCTTACGGAAGAGGGTTAGAAATGAGGCAGGAGGGGGTTGGGAGCGGGGAGAGCGAGCGAGAGGATCCCTTTGCCACATGTAAGACGAAGGACAGAGAAGTGATGGATGGTAGGGGAAAAAGAAGAGAACAAAAAAACCTACTTACCAGTTTCGGGCTCTTCTTTGCGGGAGCCACTCCTGTGAAGCCAGACAGAGAGGGAAAAAGAAAAAGGGAGAAGGTTACCAATGGAGTTATAGTGTGTAGTCCACATTGAGAAAAAGGGAGAATGCAAAAAAAAAAAAAAAAGAAAAAAGAAAAGGAAGCAGATAATGCAGACTCCAAAACAATGTCACAACAGTGATCATCTAGCCCTCGTCTCCTTCTCCCTCCTTTCCTCTCTTTCCCTGCTTTGGTTCCTTTGCTCGCCCATCCGCGGCTGGTGTTCGAGGAGGAAGGGAGGGGAGGAGGGGGAGGGCAGGCAGCGCGATCTATCTGCATCACTGCCGCGGCCAGCGCTTGGCTTGACTGGTGCAGCGGAAGAGTGGGGCCAGCCCCGAGGGCTAACCCAGCGCTCGCTAGACCCTGGCTACCCGATGGCGGCGGCGGCGGCGCACGCACGAACGCACGCACGCATGCATGCGAGTGGGTGAGTGTGTGTTTGAGGGAAGAGAGTTGAGAGTTGAGGGGGAAAGGACAGAATCCTGGAGAGCAACTAATCTGGAGGATAAAGAGAGGAGAGAGGAGAAAAGGGCTGTGCTCTGGAGTTCCGGTCAGTAGCATTACCCATGGAGAAGGGAGTCCAAGATACTGAATATTAAATTATAGGCAAATCACAAGCCCCTCTTACCGAGTACCATCTTTCCCAGAAGTCCATGAGCCAGCCCGGCTGTCGAAGGCTCCTGCATCTATAGGCAGCTGGCGCGTCTCCCTCGCCTTCTCCTTTTCCTGCTGTCTTTTTCCTTTTTTTCCCTTTTTTCTCTCACCACCGGCCATTCTCGTCCTCCCTCACCCTCAGCATCATCATCATCCTCCTCCCTCCCTCCTCCTCTTTCTTTCTTTTCCTCCCTCCATCTCAGTCTCCTCCCACCCCCACATGCTGGTAAACATCCGGCGCAGCCGCACACACCACACACATACACGTGCACGGCCATCAGCACCATTAGACGGGCATCAGGCGGCTTTTGCGCAACGCCCGACACACATCGAAGTTTGCTTAATGTATAACAGACGGGGGTTTGTGCATGAGCCGAACGGCGTGACCAGAGATAATATTGTAGAAATATCATTATCACAGACAGGCACGCAAAGAAAGAGTGAAGGGATGACTAAAATGCTGGGCCACAGCCTGGATTCAGGGCAGGAAAAATTGCTCCACATCACTGCTCTCCCGCTGCTCTGCATGAAATAAACAGTTGTATGAAGTTATGAAATGAGACGGCAGAAGGAATGCATGAAACAAAGAGAAATAAGACTTGCTGTGTGTATTTACCTCTTATTATTCAAAATTAACAATGACTGGAGTGTGTGAACCACACACACAGACACACACACAATTCCTGATAATAGGGGTGTGAACAGGAAGCAGGAATGAGACTAGGCGGTGTTTATCTAAATAGTATCAATAATTATTGTGTGTCAACTTGGGGAAAACTGAGAGGATAAGATCTTATACACACACACACACACACAATATCATCAATAATAATTCTTGCCCTTTATCTTCGTATTAGGTTCATTCATAACTGACAAAGCCCAATTGTGATGCGT